>JARHVA010000103.1:7287500-7887500 GCA_037957365.1 Torreya grandis
CTATATATGGTTTACTTCAAAAAACTTATTATATTGGATGTGTGTTAGATTTGTTATTTAATAGATCTTTTAAATCTAAGTTGATAGAAGACTGTGTGACAAACTTAAATATAAACATTATATCTGTTATAAGCCTAGATTAGGGAGAAATTAGAGAAAATGGATTTGAATAGTTTTCTATTGATTAGAGTACTTCAAACTGCAAGTTAATAAAATGGAAATGAAAATAGGGTAGTATATATGATTTGTTATATATTCCTTTTTCATTAAATAATTTCTAGAATTAGCTATTTGGACTGTTTGAGATCCAAATGAAAAATAGTTAATGAAAAGCATGAATAGTGCATACATTATACTCTGGGTATTCGAAAAATGAATATCTCAAGCATAATGAACCCACTGTTTGTTATATCAGTACATAAATTTTAATATTTAAGGGTAGGTACATGTGAATTGTATATGTCTTTTATGAATGTGATATATATATCAATCTTATTTATGTTGTAATCTATATGAAAGGAAAAATTACACATACACATATATGGTAAATACTTATAAATGTGAAAGGTATGCTTATAATTATGGTATTAGCTATAATCATAAATCAAGCTAGATAACCACGTGATGTGGTATACCATATCTCTACGCATACAACTCTCTAAATGTGTAAACAGTATTATGAAAGTTTGATATTGTTTATTATGAGCTTTGAAATAAATTATGATTGGTTAGTTGTAATTTGTGAAGTATATGCATAGAATTATATTATGATTAAAATGGCTTATCATAAATGGTTCTAAATTGAGTTACTTATGAAATTTAGAAACATGCAGTCTAGCATAAATATACCCAACTGGTATATGTTGTACTTGTTTATGTTATTATTTATGTATTAAATAATATAGTTGAGATTCATTGGATACATTTGATGGACAAAATATATGTACTTTGATTATTTTTGTACCAGATATCTTTTATGACTACTAATAGGAAGTAATCTGATTAATCTATTGGTTATGTTTTAAATTAACCAAATCTCACATTGATAGTGTTAAATAAGTAGTGAGACGAACTTCACTAGCTTACTTAGGATCACCAATGCCAGATGAGGGTAATCCGATTAAGTGGTGTGTATGAATTTGATTGATCCTAGAGATCAATAACTAATTGAAAACTTTGGACAAAGTAATGTTTAGTTAAACATTGTCATTTCATATGTTTGATTTACATGCTTATGAGTTATCATATTAGAATGTATTTTCTTTATGGTACACATCATGTTTTAGAAATATTAGAGCACACGGGTACTAGCTTGTCTATATAGATTCCTGCACCGTCACTATCTACCCATCCATGAAGGGAGGGCCATTCCCTAATTGGGGGATTGTGCGAGGGATCAATGGTTTGTAGTTGGTGTGTAAAACCACTCGGATGATGCTCTCCCTCCCCACAATATTACTTCATTGGAGACTACACTTGAGATTACCATAAATACTAGAGTTCATGAGACTCATGCTCTATGGACCTTTGTATCTAGTATTGTTTTAATTATTGAAACCTTAATCATGATGAAAATATAATTATTTATTCATATGTACATTGACAATAGTGGCTATAATATTATACCAATCATGGTTTGAATTATGTAATTACCTTATAGAATTTATGCAGTTATGTTTTGTTTCATATGATGTTAGTGATCAGTAACTAATAGATGTTAGTTTATTTTATAGTTAACATACTTAATATGTTATACTTGGGTCACTAATTAGATTCTCATGGTGAAATCTAATGTAAGAGTATGTGGAATTAATTTTTTTTTAAATTACATTATTTTAGTAAATCCCAATGTGGATATTACATTGCACTATCAGAATTGTGGCTTGAACTCTAGGACTTAATGAGTCCACAAATATTTTCGTATCCTTCTATTTATCAGAAAGGAGAATGGTGTGAGTGAGAGCATCTAGTGAGGGTCCTTCAAATGTTAATGACAATAACCCTTCATTTGATCCTAACCAATTTATCATTGATCAAGCAACAAAGTTGGATCATATTCTTGCAACCATAAATGAAACTAGGGACCAAATTATAGCCCTAAATCAAAAGATTCATGGACATGAAGAGGAGGCCCATCAAGATGTGCCTGAAAATCATCCTAATGAGCAAAAAATACCTTAAGAGTAAAGGTATGAGGAAGTGCCTTAGGACGTGAGAGCTTGAGTAGCTATAAAATTGGCTAGAGATATGAAAAAGATGAATCCACCTAGGTTCAATTGAACCATTATGGGAGGCAGAGTTAAAGCATGGTTGACTAAAATGGAGAATTATTTCAAGATTTGAAACTACTTTGAAGTTACTAAAATAGTTTTGGAAGCTTATCAATTGGTTGGTTAAGCAACTACGTGATGGGCCAACAAAAAGTTTTAAATGAATCTTAACTCTACTACCACCACATAGGAGTAGTTCATAACATTGTTTACATCATGGTGGCTTCCACAGCTATACTTTGACTAAAATCTCATATATTTTCATAATCTTAAGTAAGGAGACCTATTAGTGAATGAGTAATGGGAATAGTTCACCAAACTTCTAAAGTATGTACGTCAATATCAGACAGATGAGAGGTTCAAAATTAGGAAGTTCATCATGAGATTAAAACTCCAAATTGGTGGAGAGGTGGACATTCATGGACCATATACCATAGACCATGTCTTTAAAAAGGCAGTCAAACATGAATAAAAGTTGAAATCTCTTGCTTAGGTCGAAGATAAGTTTAATAAAAAGTGTGGAAGTTTTAAACCATCTTTCAAAAAGAAAAAATGGAATCAAAGGAGTGGAGACTCCAAGAGTCAGTATAAGAGTAAAAATACTAGATTCAATAGTGGTTAAGGTAACAAGAAACTGGGTAATGGTTTCAAAGGTAGTTTTAAGTAAAACCAATAGTTTGACAAGAAGAAGCCACTTAGAGGTGGTTTTATTTATGGAGGTGACCATTTTGCTCATGAGTGTACCCAAGATAAGTTGAGGAACAAAGGTTTTATTCTACAACAAGGAACATTTTAGCAATGAATTCATGCCACAGTTGACAATCAAAAAGTTTAATTCCAAACTTCACTCATAGAACTATTAGGTACTTTGTTTGAATATCCAATTTTTGTTTTGATAGATACAAGGGCTACAAAATGTTTTATATCTCTTATAATACTAAATAAGTTATCTAGAAAAGTTGGAATAATGTCAAATGCATGGTCAGTACAATATGGGAATGAGTCTAAAGTCAAAGTTGACAAGTGTTCAATTGAAGCTAATATTAGGTTGCCCGAATTCACAACAGTAGTGGATCTTTATGCAACACAACTAGGGTCGTATGATGTGATCCTAGGAGTCAATTGACTTACGAAGCATAAAGCCAAGGTTGACTGCTACTTGAAGAAGGTTGATTGTCAAGATGATTTTGGAGATCAGACACAAATTTATGGTGAGAAAAGGTAGTTGAAGCCTATGCAAATTTCTTTAATACAACTCAGGAAAGCTCAATGAAAAAGATGCCAAGCATTTATCATCAAGATAAATGAAATGGAGGAATCTAAGGAACCATTAATTGAAGATTATCCTTTCCTTAAGAATTTTCATGGTATGCTTCCAAAAGAATTTTTAAGATTGCCTCCTAAACATGAGTTTGATTTCTTGATAGATATTATACCTAGATCGAAACCACAGTCTAAGGCATCGTACAAGATGACAACCATCGAATTGGTTGAATTGAAGGCTCAACTCTAGGAGTTGTTATCAAAAGAGTTGATTAGGCCAAGTGTATCACCATAAGGTATATTGGTTGTCTTCATAAAGAAGAAGGATGGCACTCTTCACCTTTATATTGATTACAAAATGTTGAATAAAGTAACTATTAAGAACTGATATCTACTACCTCGTATAGATGATCTTTTTGATCAAATGTAAGGGGCAATGATCTTTTATAAGATTGATCTTAGAGCAGGATATCATTAGCTAAGGATAAAAGATGAAGATATTCCAAAAATAGTGTTTAAAACTTGATATAGGCACTATGAGTTCATAGTATTACCATTAGAGTTGACAAATGCTTTGGAAACATTTATGAATCTCATGAACAATGTGATAAGATATTATCTATAACATTTTGTTTTGGTCTTTCTAGATGACATTTTTATATATTTTAAGGATGAAGAATAACATCTTCAACATCTAGAATTGGTTTTGCAATGATTACAAAAATATAATTTGTATGACAAGTTGTCCAATTATGCATTTTTCCAAAAGAAAGTGTAAATTTTGGGACATATTATCTCTATGGATGGTATTTCAGTAGATCTAACAAAGATCATAGCCATTATGGAGTGGTTGGCACCAAAGAATGTCCATGAGATAAGATGTTTCATGGGATTAGCGGGCTATTATAAGAAATTCATTTCAAATTTTTTAAAGATAGCTAATCTGATTACCTCTCTACAATGAAAGAATCAAAGTTTTATCTGGTTAGATAAGTGTGAAGTAGCTTTTCAATAACTAACAATGAGGCTTACTTTAGCACCAATACTAAGAGTTCCCAATCTCAATGGTCAATTTTTAGTGATCATATATGTGTCTAGGGATGGATTTGGAGGAGTCATTATGCAGGATGGTGCAGTTATAGCCTATGAATCTAGGAAATTAAAGCCTTATGAGGTGAACTATAACCCTCATGACCTAGAACTTGCAACCATTGTGCATGTTTTACAAGTTTGGAGGCATTATTTATTGGAAAAACCATTTGAGCTCAAGATTGATAACTTGGGACTCAAGTACATCTGCACCCAACCGAATATGAATGCTTATCAAAGGTGTTGGTTAGAGTTCTTGTCTGACTATTATTTTGATATCAACTATATTAAAGGCAAGAAAAATATAGTAGGTAATGCCCTAAGCTGTAGGAGGTACATAAAAGTCATGGCTACTATCAGGAGTACTTTCAGAGATCGTGTGATCAAATTCTTATCAAGAGATGAATTCTATGATTAGGTCAGGAAAATATTATTTATAAATGCTCAAAATCTTAAGTACAAAGGATATAAAATGGAGAATGATGGTCTTTTATGATACAAATGAAGGATGTATGTACTAGATAGAGAGAATCTAAGGATTATAGTGATAAAGAAACTATATAATTCCCCATATTCAAGACATCTCATAATAACCAAACTCATAGTTGAGCTTAAACCACTCTATTTTGGAAGGGAATCAAGAAAGATGCAGTGAACTTTGTGTCTTGTTATCTAGAATGTTAACATGTGAAAGTTGAACATGTGCACCAACTGGATTATTGTATCCACATGACATACTAAAATGAAAGTGGCAAGTGATTAATATGGAATTTGTCTAAGGTTTACCATTTTCATAATGAAATTATTAATTAGGCCTTGATTTGGGTTAATTAGCTCTTAAGTGTGATTAAGTACTTTGTGCACAAATTACTTAAATTGATCAAAATGCCCTGTTATTGATCTAAATTTTGACTGAATTGGAATTGGAAGGTGATGTCAAATGCATTGGAATTTTATTCCCATTTAGGATGTTACCAACAATAAATAATAAAGGGACATGTCTTGTGTAGAAAATTTGATAGGAAAGAGCAATCTAGAGCACCTAGGTACAAATTTGGTATTTTGACTCAAAATGATCTGATCAAAGTTAGCTGGCCCATAAATTAAATTACCCCATTTAGTGATACTTTGGCCAAAATTGGCACTTGAATATGTCAGTTCCACATGACTTAGTATTTTTTAGTGTTTTTAGGCCAAATTGTGCATTTTGGATGGAAATTGGCTAAAAGCTTGATTGGAGGTTATCAGTGGCCAGATTTAGGTGTCTATAGTTTGTCCCTATTTGGAAAGGCATTACAAGCTATAAACATAGTAGCATCTTCTCAAAAAATGAAAAGGTCTATATGCTTACAACTACAGTGATGATAAACTAACTGTATGATGCCCCCTTAAGGGAATGATTGGCACAAGTGGGTCGGTGAACAGTCCCTCGAAAAGAAAGAAGCAAAATGAGGGAACCATAAAAAAGAAAGATGATGGGGTGAAAACACAGTGATATTGAAAAAGTAGTCAAAATCATTGAGAATGTAAGTGGGATGGTGTACAATGGTTTTCCCAAAGGTGGTTATAAGCATTGTACCCAGATAGTGGCAACGTGGTATGATAACATAATAATTTACCTAAAGATGGTTATAATCATTGAGAAGATGGAACTACCCCAATTAGGATAGACAAACAAGATAATAGCATACCCCTGTATAGGTAAAAAAAGTAAAGTGGTGAAAACACAATGATTTGCCTAAAGGTAGTTATAACCATCAAGAAATGTAGGTGGGATGGTATGTAATGATTTTCCCATATACAGTTATAATCATTGGACCCCGATTATGGCAAACATGATAAAATTAACTAAGGATGATGATAACTTAACATAGAGGGTAATGATGAATTGGAACAACCTACTAGTGGGGATATGCTCATCTAAACTAATATATGTTAAAAGTCTTTCATGTTCAAGTACTCTATTTGGGATATGATTAGGATAGAATCAAGATGTCGATGCTGAAAAGATGCCGCCATTACTAAATAAACTTTTTGAAGCTAAGGTTTGTTGTATCATGTGTCAGTAGGCATCATGATATAACGTCATGAGGACTTGGACAAAATATGCATGAGAACTGACTCCCATAATCTAATACTCAATAGAAAACAATGCACCAATGATAGAAACCATGATGACAATGTAAACATATGAATATAGGTGTATTTGAGTATAAGTGTGGGCAAAGAATCACCCAATGAACACACATAAACTAAATCAAGGCAACAATGCTAAAAGTAAATGAATAGGTAGACAAATAAACAAAATAAGCAAAAACAAACAAACAAACAAATAAACAAACAAATAATGCAATAGAAATCATACAAACATTGCCCCTAGAAAATAGGTGACAACTAAATAAATAAACAAAATGGGGGAATATAAGAAAAGGAAGGGGGTGGTTGAGCTATCTCCATATACACTAGGCAAGTGGACGTTGCCTACATAGTTCCATGGATGTAATATATAATAAAAAACTTCAGGCCAAATGTAGTTCTCCCAAGGAATGGGAAGAATATGATAACTAAGGAAAACAAATAGAATGTATGTCATATAAGAATAGGAATGGTCTTGTAAAATAACAAGTGCGTGAGAGAAAAAGGCCAAAAAGGATAGAGAAACTAAATGAAAAGTGATTTGCTTGTAACTTAGTAAGGGTTCCCAGAATCCTTAAGGCAAAGAAGTGGTCAATATTTTTGTTTTAATCTAACAATTTTTTGAAATGTTTTTAGAATTATTTTGGAGTATCTCAACTCAATCCAGAATGATGAGACACTAAATGGTTCAAGCCTGCAAAATGGTGAGAGCGTGGCTTAAGTTGCTCATAAAACGGTAAGAGCATGGCTTAGGGTGACTGAGCTGACCTCAACAAGTATTAAGCATTGCCTACATAGTCCCAGAGTAGGACCTCAAGTCACTATAGTTCTACCATTTCAGTGGAAGAATTTGACTAGTACGACAGCCAATTCAAATAAAATAGGCATAGTTGGTAAAAAAACATAGTGTGGCATAGGGAGTGTCAAGTTGGTAGGTCAAGGCTTAGTGTTGCCCTTAGTTTGCCCATAAGTGGTTATAACCAGGACACAATGACATAGATCAATGGTACTAATTTTCCCAAAGGTAGTTATTATTAGTAGCAAGACTGGTGATAAGAAAGGAATAACAAACAAAGGATGCATTGTCAAATTTTCTATCATATTGTTCCAAAATATGCTCTCTATCTAAAGTATTTGAACTAACTAATAAACTGATCAATTACCTCGATGCTGAAACTATGTAATGAATGGCAAAAACCAAGGTCAAATGGGCTAGGCTTTAAAATACATTGGGTTGATAGAATGGAAGTGGAAAGTGGATACAACAAAGATACGAATAAAGATGGTATTTGTACAAAAAAGAATAGAGATAAAATGGCATAGCCAAAATGGTCCTTATAGACAATACACCTTAGCTCTCAAGCATAGTACCGCTTGAGATGAATAATATTTATCAACTCTGAAAGTTCATCATCATGTGGTGTGGCAAGCCTGTATGCTCTTGATCCATAATTGGTAGTGATGATGAAAGGCCCTATCCAATTTGGTTTGAATTTTCCTTTATGTTTTTTCTCAACCATGGTATTCTTTTGGTTTTCTTTAAGAATAAGATCACCAAGTTTAATTGTTCTATACTTAACATGCTAATTATAGTGGCCTTTGAGTTAGTTCTAATATGCTTGAAGATTGTTGAGCGTGGCTATGCATTTTTCATAAAGTATATCTAACTCTTGTAGGTGAGCTACTCGATATTCATGATCATCTAAGACATGCTTGAAAGATATGCATAGTGAAGGTAACTCAACCTCAATGGGAAGGATGGCTTTAGTACCATAAATAAGTGAGTATGGAGTAGATCATGTGGGGGTATGATGATTGGTACGGTATGCCCAAAGGGTAGGGACTATCTGGAGGTCCCAGTCACGACCGACATCATTGACAATCTTTTTGATAATATTGACAAGGGTTTTGTTGGATGCCTCAGCCTAACCATTACCTTGAGGGTAATATGTTGTAGAAAAATGTTGTGTGATGTTATATGTAGTACATAGCTGGTCTACATCTTTGTTCTTAAATGATCCTCCATTATCATATATAATGTCAGAGGGGATACCATAGCGGTAAATGAGGTGGTTGAAGATGAATTTGGAAATTTACTTTCTAGTCATGTAAGTGAGGGGAATAGCTTCAACCCACTCAGTGAAATATTCAGTGGTAGTAAGGATATGTTTATGGTCATCAAATGAAGTGGGGTTAATCTTCCCAATGAGGTCAAGTCCCCATATAGAAAAGGCCATGGTGTCAACATCAATTTTAGAGTTTTTGTTGGGGCATGAACTAGATTAGTATGTCGTTGACATTTGTCACACTTTTTTACATATGCAGTGGCATCTGCATCCATTATGGACTAATAATAACTAGTATGCAAGAGATTTTTGGATAGGACTACCCTGTTAGAATGAGTGCCACATACTCCTTCGTGAACTTCTCTCAACGCTAATGTGGACTCTACCAAAGTTAAACAATGAAGTAGAGTTCCATCAAAACTACGGTGATAAAGGGTGGATCCAAGTAGAGTATAACAAGAAGAATGATGAATGAAGGCTTTGGTTTGTTTTTGACATAGGTCAGGTGGCATAACTTGGTCATGAAGGTAGTTATAAAGGTCTGAGTACCAAATAGAATTAGGATCAACAATATCATAAATCATGGCAACGGTTGAAGGTTCATGAGTTGGTGCTGACAAATTCTCAATGAGAAATTGATACTCTCTAGCTTTATTTATTTGTCAAATCAGAGAGCAAATAATAGCCATGGTATCTATAGTTATGTTACTAGCCCTCAGTATATGCTCAAACTGAATGTTGGCAATGTATTGTTTAAGAGTGTCAACCATGGCTTTATATAGAACCAACTTGTCATCTTTGGTTTGAAAATGATTTGTAACCTGTTTGATGATTAACTAAGAATCACCATAAACTTAGAGATGAGATATATTCTAATGCACTACTTGTCGAAGTCCTGCAATAAGTACTTCATACTCGACCATATTGTTTGTATAAGGAACGCTGATTTGGAATGATTTAGAGACTAAATCCCCCTATGGTATAATAAACAATAGGCCTACCCCCGATCCATGTGCAGTGAATGAACCATCAAAATATAGTGTCCAGGGCTGCTCCTCAAGGGGTGTGTCAATGATGGTCATGATAGATTCATCAAGAAATTGAAACAAGAGTGGTTGTGTGTTTATGAGAGGTGCTTCAGCAAGTTGATTTGCAAGAACTTGTCCTTTGATTACCTTTTGATTGACAAACTCTATGTCAAACTCACTAAGAAGCATGATTTGTTTAGCCATTCTACCTTGAAAAGCTATTTTAGATAGTAGATACTTGAGCGGATCTACTTTTGAAATGACCATGGTCTTATTATTCAACATGTAATGGCACAGTTTCTGAGCTGCAAAGACCATGGCTAGACAAGTTTTTTCAACAGGTGCATAGTTATGTTCATATGTAACCAAAGTATGGCTTAGGTAGTATACGGTGTGCTCCTTTTCATTGTCATCATGTTGAGCCAAGAGTGCCTCCAGAGTGTGGGTGGTAGCTAATAGGTATAACAAGAATGGCTTTCCTAGCACAAGAGATAATAAAACAAGTAGATTAACAAGATAGTATTTGAGTCATTGAAAATTTGTTTGGCAATGATCATCCTAGTGAAATACAACTCCCTTCTTCAAAAGGTGTGTAAATGGATGGCACTTATCGACTAACTGAGAGATGAAGCATCGGATGGACTAGATCTTACCCTACAAACTACGGAGTTGCTTTAAATTGGTTGGTGGTAGCATCTTAGTTATAGTATGGACTTTAGCCGAATAAACTTCTATACCTCTATGATACACAATGAAGAAAATTAATTTACCTAAAGTTACACCAAACACACATTTCTTTGGATTTAGTCTAACTTTGTACTCTTGTAGTCTTTCAAATATTTTATGCAGCACTACTAGATGGTTAACCCTGGTTTTAGATTTTCCCAAAATGTCATCGATATAGTCTTCAATAATATCATGCATCATATCATGGAATATGACTATCATGGCCCTTTAATACGTAGCTCTAGCATTCTTAAGACCAAATGGCATCACCTGATAACAAAAGGTTCCCCATGGAGTGGTGAATGTTAATTTATGTTGATCTTCTGGCATGATTTGGATCTGGTTGTATCCTAAAAATCCATCCATGATTAAAAGCATTTCATAACCTATCATAGAGTTGATAATCATGTTGATATTAGGCAAGGGAAAATCATCTTTAGGACAAGCTTTGTTGATGTTTTCAAAATCAATACAAATTCTAATCCCTTTAGGATTTTTACTAATAGGTACAACATTAGAGATCCATTTAGAGTAGTCAATGGATCGGATATATCCTACTTCTAAGAGTTTTTCCAACTCTTTCTTTACCAATAAAGCAATGCGAGGATGCATCTTATGTAACTTTTGTTTTACCAGTTTGGCATCGGGATTAACCATAAGGTGATGCAGAACCAAGGTGGGATCTAAACTTGACATGTCAGAATAAGCCCATGCAAAGATATCTATAAATTCTTTCAATAGAGTTGTAAAGATGTCACGTTCCTCTTCAATGAGGGACACGCCTAATTTTATCTAATTTAGGTCTGATAGAGTCCTGATATTTACCTTTGTTGTATCTTTGACTAGAAGGGTCAAATCATCTTCTAGGATAATATGCAATGACTTGAACTATTGGATTATGTCAGGGTCCTCCCTTAGGATTTGCTCTTCAACTTATCCTAGGCATGATGAATATGAGTTCCCTAATGGAAGATCTAGCCATGTGACAAAAATAATTGGAAATTCTTAGAGAATTTGATCAAATACTTGTTTCTCAAAGCTAAACTTGAATTCACAGGTAAGTTCATCATTAGTGGTCTCCTGATCTAAATTCAAAGAAGAATGAACACCCCTATCTAATGGCACCTAAACAAGTTTTCACCACTAGACTAGCCTTTATCTTTACTTTTTCCCTAGTTAGAAAGTGCCTCAAAGAGGTTTTCACTTTGGGACCTCAATGTTTTACTTATTTATTTTTGGCTAAGGGTGTTCACTCGCTCTCCAAAATAGGCTATAGGATTTAATGTGATTGAGAACCCTGATTTGTGATCTCCCAATGGAACGTTGTCTCTAAGGCCTAAAAAATCATAGAATGCCTCATCATTCTGGAACTCATCAATTGGTAGACTGGATTTTTGTTGGTCCCAATCTATTAGTTGGGGATAATATAATGGCAAATAGTTGTGATGAATGGCCAAGGTAAGGGTATAAATGGCATTATTATCAAACATGTTGGTTTCAGTTAGATCATCAAAGGTGAGGCTATGATCAGACTCTGCTTCACTATCAACATCATCATCACTAGTTGCTGGTGAGGGAGTTTGAATAAAATATGTGGGGTTACCCCCAAATGGTTTAAATCCAAGTCCATAAGGTCTTTCATACTTAGTCATGGAAATTGGCTCAATGGTTCCTTATTGATTCAGTCTAAGACCTCTTTCTTCATATTTGTGATGCTCCATGATCCTATTAAGAATAGGATACTTGGCACTTTTATAATAATCAGCTTGGTTTTCATCATATAACCATGATTTATCCCCTTCAAGAGGGTCAAGTCCTATGCCAGATATTGGTACAAATGTGTCATGTCCCTTATCTTTGTTCTTTTGTTACCAATGCATATGTGGGGTGAATTTAGGTTGCCCAAAGTTTTTTAGATCTTGAGGAAGACTGGAAATATCAAATGTATCATGAGTCACATACTCTCCTGATCCATTATCTGAAATAGTGAAATGATTAGAAGCTTCGAGAGGTGACATGTAGGAAAGGGAATCCAAGGTATTAGGATCTACGCAATTATTTGGTGGAAGATCAATAAGTATGGCCTTTCCTTTATCCTAATTGGAACTAGGATTCATACTGTACTGATAATTATAGCTTTGAAATCCAACCTCGAGATGCTTGCAGTGATCATATGGGTGTAAATCTCTTGGAATATTCACTTCCATCATTGGGTGAGAAAACTAGATACATTGGTGCAGTGTTAACGAGACTACATGAATCTCATGTAACCAAGGCCTACCTAGAATCATGTTGTATGATAACTCAAGATCCAACACATGGCAAAGTGTATCATGGGTTAAATTCCCAATGATAACTAGCAAACTAATGGTGCCCTGTGACTCTCTTTCTTGATTATCATAGGCTTTGATAGTTATTATTTCTAGTTGGAGATTTATCATTGTGTATCCAAGAAGCTTGATGAGCTTTAGAGACACCATGTTGAGGCATGATCCATTGTCTATAATGACACGTTTCACTTTATGCCATCTTATACAAACCTCTATGTACAATGGGTTATTATGGAGTGGGCTAAGAGAAGACATATCGCTCTGGTTGAATGTGACTTGTTGGGCTGGAGCTAGGTGTCCAACCAAAGCTTTAAATTTATCAGGGGATATGTCACTAGCAATAATGGATTGGGTCAAAAACTAATTCAAGATGTTCTTATGGATTATTGACATCCGCAGTAAATCTAAAATAGAAATTTGTGCTAGTGTCTTATGCAATTATTTCATAATATCAAACTTCTTATCTTGGTCAATAGTGAATGGTTTATTATGAGGCTAAACAGTTGGTTAGAGGATAGGTAAAGTGGTGGATGGTTGTGGGCCTAGGATAGTAATCTTCAACCTCTGAGTTGTGATTGCAAAATCAAGATTAAATATTAGACCGTTGTTGCTAACTGATGTTAAAAATGGTGTGGGACCAAAAAAGATAAGTTTTAGTTATCGGTACACTTGCATGTGGTCACGTGGCAAGAATGAGTTATCACTATAAGATCCAAAAGGGGAAGTCCTAGTTTGTTGGTTTGCCTATATGCACTCTCAGGTCAAAGAAGGATTATCCATGTGATTTGGTTGAATGTTGTTGTTTAGCAATGGTCTAGACTAGTTAGTGTTTGGTATGGGATTAATGGAGATGGTATTAATGCTACCCCCTACAATATGACCTAAAACCCTATTATAGTCATGTACAAATGCATAGTAGGTTTGTTGGTTGTTACTATTTTGACCTTGGTTTTGTCCATTGTTCTATTGTTGTGGGTTCTACTACTGATTTTATTGATTTTTCTGGTTTAGCATTTGATTTTGATACTATTGATTGTACTGTTGTACTGATCATTATTGTTGTTATTGCTGATTATTTTGTTATTGTTGATTGTTATGTCAAGGAAAGGGGTTTTGATAGATCCCAAGAGTTTGATTGGAAGTGGAAGCACCATTATCTAATGTTATTTCCCCATTTTCCAACATATTCTCAATTAAATGCTTGATTTGGACACATCTTCACACATTATGCCCATTGACCCGATGATAGTCACAAAATTCACTTTCATGGTACCAATCAAGATAAGGAATACCTTGCAGATAATGCTTTGGTATAGGCCAACTAATCAAATTAGTAGCAACAAGCTTACAAAATATATATTTAATAGGTTTTCCTAGGTCACTAAAGACATGATGTGTAGGTACAGTTCTTTTAGGAGGGGTTTGTAATGGTAACAATTATTTTATTTGTTGTGCAATTTTTGGATGTTGTGCTTATGGCATATTGGAGAGGTTTTTGGGTAGGATTAAGTTGAAAAGGTGGTGCAGATGATCTTTGCATAGTTTAGACATGATGATATTCAGTTACTCCATTTCCCACAACATTCATATTACGGTTGAATTGCTTTGGTCTTTCATGGTTATTGGCTTGTGTTGATTGTGATGCTGGTGCTTGAATGGGATATTAGTCATTTCCCTAATTGGTACCTTGATTTTGATTAATTGAATTAAGCTTGATGACTCTTTTATTGATGAGCTCCCACTTGATCAACAAACCTTTATCAATGATCTCTTTGAACATATGTGCACATTATAGTTCCAAATGATAGGCCATCTCACTATGCAAATTTTTAATAAACACAATGGCTAATTGTTTATATGGTAAACTATGAGTAAAATGGCTTACAAAGGCTCTCCATCACTATAAATAACTTTCAAAACTCTCCCCAACTTTTTGTTTTGCTTGTGTCAAGTCCACTAATGAAATCTCATGCTCGAGATTATAGGAAAAGTGCTACACAAATTTATAAAAAAGATCATCAAAGTCTGTTACTAAATTCTTGGGCAAGTTCAAAAATCACTCTAAGGCTTGTCCAACCAAGCTCCTTGGAAACAACAACAAAAGGTATATGTCACTATATGCCACTGGTTGATATGTGATAAAGAATTTGATCAAATGAGCCTTAGGGTCACCTTTCCCTTTGTATTGGTCAAATTTTGGTGGTTCGTATCCTAGATAAAATGGTATCTACAAATACTCCATATTAAATGGATAGGAACACATGTCATCTAATTTGAACTTTTTAATCTGCTTCCCAGCTTGAATGGCAACAATTGCATCCTGCATCTATTGCAATTCTTAAGATAGGAAACTGGATGGAATATTGGTTTGAGGGAGAATTTGAGTTTGGATAGATGGTTGGGAGGTCACAAGTGGAACACTTTGATCAAATTATGATGAAGATACCTATTGGGGTACATTGGCTTGGTTAGGGAATGGACCAAGAATACACATACATGGATTAGGATGTACATGAAATTGCACATTTGGTGACGGGATGTTTTGGTTCAGGTTAGTGATAGAGGTTTGACTTGGAGGATTTTGTGGTTGGGATGGAGAGATATAACTATATTATGCCTATTGTGGTTGAAAAGGGACATGCTACCAACTAATTTAACCTTACTTTTGAGTGAAAAAATATGGACCAAGACCCTGTCTCTAGATTTGTGGCACATTTTGAACCAATGGTTGTCTAGTAGATACCTGAGAAACATGGGGACCTCCTTATTGCAAGAATCCCTATGAGGAAATGAAAGTAGGTTATAGGTTTGACATCTGTCATTGATCAATATGTGCACATTGTTGACTAGTCATTGCTTAGTTTTGGATTGGCATATTAGTCTATGATTGAAGAGGTATGTTCATCGCTACTTGGTGAGGTGGAACATTAGTTACCCCTGATTGATGTGGAAATGTATTCATTCTCTATTGTGTTGATACACTAAATTGTGCATGTTGTTGTGAAATACTACTCGTTACTTGTTGAGGAGGAGTAATATTCATTACATTCTATTGTTGGGGTGTGATATTGGTCATTTTTTGACTACCTAATCCCATAGGTTGTACATTTGAGGAAATAGTTAGTTGAGGTTGAGGTGTAGAAATTCCTATTCCCTAGTATGATGACCTATTCATGGGATTAACTATAGGCACATGTTGTTGGCTATTTATTTGCACATTAATACCACTTTGATCGGAACTGGATGTTGTTTGCACATTATCTACTATGTTTGGCTCACTATTAAGTGTTGAGGTTGAAGACATTTCTTCAATAATGGGCATATGCATCAAGTTATCTATTGAAATGGTTTGTATGAATGGGTCGAAATTCATATTCTCTTGTCCAGTTAACTCTATCATCACTCCTGTTGAAGGAACTAGGTCAATGAGAGGCTTACCATGTTTAGATGATTGAAATCACGTGCTAAATTTAGGTAGGTTTGATATGTTGTCTGCATTTGGTTAAATTACTCTTCCATGATGTTTTTGCCTCGATCAGATATATTAGGATCTTGGTACGTTATTTGGACTAGAGCCATAAGATTGATAAAAGAAACCTATTGATCGTAAATGATATTGTATGGCACTCTTACAAGGCTTGGTAAATTTTCATGGGAGAAGTTTACTAGAAACTTGGCCCCTACCTCGATGGCTCTAGCCAAAATTTCATCCTTATTCTCTAACAAATGTCGCTCAAACAAAAATGGATCATACGTGGAAGATGTATTAGTAAAATATGACTATTGAATAACTAGCTCGTCCACCATGGATATTGTAGCTGGGTATTGTTCAGTTTGCTCTTGGTCTTATTCTAGATAAGGTGGTGTGTTAACTAAATAACTAGTCATGGATATTGGATTTGTGCCCTTAATTGAGTATTATAAGAGGGATAAGAATCCATCTCATAAGCAACACTATCCACATAGGGGTCTTGTACAATTTCTTTCTGTGCAACTACATTACTAATCCCTATATTATACATGAGTCCACTACGAGTGTAGGAATA
Organism: Torreya grandis; assembly: GCA_037957365.1. Classification (NCBI taxonomy): domain Eukaryota; kingdom Viridiplantae; phylum Streptophyta; class Pinopsida; order Cupressales; family Taxaceae; genus Torreya; species Torreya grandis. Next base: position 7,304,455 of record JARHVA010000103.1, read on the forward strand.
CATGTTGGGATCCATAATCGATGTTTTTGTGATAAAAGGTCAAGCAGTTCTAAAAACTCTAAAAAGGATAATGCCTAAAATAGATGATGTTTCAACTTAGTCTAAATTTGTCAAAAAGATCAACAGGTTTATGTAAAGGTTTACGAGGAAATAAGCTAATGTGAAGTATCTAACATTTCACTATTCATACAAAGATAAGCAAGTAAATGGACCTAAAATCAAAATGCCAAACTCTAAGATCGAAGTGTTTCAAACCAATCTAATCTAGGAAATTAAAAATTTGTTAGGTCTTTTGGTCAAATGTGGCATCAAAAGCTAGGCTCAAATAAGGCATGTGTTAGGACTCTTAGCCAAACGATGTCAAAACCTAGACTTGGAAATAGATGAAAGTTTTAATCTAACAGATTTGAAACACTTCTAACAAACACTAGGCATTTCATTTTTAGACATGAACTTGATCAATTAGGTATAAGTTATGAAACAAGAGGCACTTTAGCAACAGTTTACTTTCTCACAAAAAATGGTATAAAACTGGGTTCTTTTGACAAACAAGCTAGATAAAAGTGAACAGTATAACTGTGATTTAAACAAAGGATCACAAAAGTACACTTAGATTGGTCTGAAAATGTAGGAATAAATTTAGAACTCTATGCAAGAGGATATATGAAACAATATTTGAAATGATTTGGGTAGCGTAACGATGCTATACTACCCAAAAGGTGCGACAAAAGGTTTGTTTAAAAAATTCTCCAAGACAAAGATGCTTTCCTACAATTTTGGCACCATAACACTACCTTTCTTGACTAAAAAATGCGGTGGTGTATAGATCCAAAGTGCAAGTGTTTAGCATAAAATGGCTTAATTCTATCAAATGGTGATAATGATTATGAGTTTTAAATGACCTTCAACCCAAATTAGAAATTAAACCTAATTTCCTTCAAGTTTAGAGTAAATGGCAAACCCACTTAACACATCAACCCTATGAACTTGTAAATGTGTAATTCCAAATTTAGATCATAAGTGAAGGACTTAAACATTGTTGGTAAAGGTCTAGACTCAATTGGGCAACATAACTATGCCAAAGTGGATGATATGCCTCTCATGCATTTGATGAACTTTTGAACAAGGCAACTCGATGATCTCACGTAGGTAACATAATGCCTCTTTGTTCAAAAGAAAATTTGGACTATGTGTTTGGTTTGGATTGTTTATTTACACCAAGTTTTGACTCTAAACTAGGTCAAGACCAACTAATTAATCATTCTTAGCTCTTGAACTAACAAGGTTGTTTGGTATTGTTAGAATCTATCAATATATGTCATTTGAAAGGATTTTAAGTGTTCATCCAAAAATAAATGCACATTATATAGTAGGATTTTTACACCCCCTTCTCTCAAATGACAATACTATGACATGGACCTTGAGGTGCACCTTGCACCAATAATACTTCTATGGCAAGTGGGGATTTGTCTTAGATCTAAAAAGTTTCTGCATGATCTAGGGGAATAAATTGCATAACGACTTTCATGTCAAACAATGCAAAAAAAAACACATATTTTGGGTCTGTATCACTTGGCTTGTTGCAAAAAGGTCTAGTCCTTTTTGCAATCATTACATCTTGTTGTTCCCTCAGTGTAGTGTGATGTCTAAAGTACCACTACATCCTATGTGCAACTCTAAAGGAGCCAAATCAAGTCAATGTCAAGAGATGAAAACCCAGGTTAAAGCTTCCCTAAAGAACTTGCGGGAGGTGATGAAGTCCCCCTCGTAAGCCAAGATGCATAAAAATAAAGAAAGCATGAAAATAGAAAGACTTTAGGGTCATTTTCAATATCACCCAAACTTTGATGAGTTTTTGAGGAGTGCTTTAGATGACTTTCTTTCTAAGCCTTGGACTAGGCTACTTGCAATAGGAATGGTACTTTTAGTTCCAAAGGTTCCCTATAGGAGATAAATGGAAGAGCATACACTCAACATTCCTCTTTTTGCCAAACAAAAATTTGATTTAAATAACTATTGCAAACAAAAATTGACAAGTGTGTTCAATTTTATACCTAAATGAAAAGTTTGGTGGTGTTCATTTGACCACTTGGTCTTAGTTGCAAACTTTGAAAACATTCACCAAAAATATCTAAATTCTTTATTAAATACCCAAAACAAGATTCTTAATTGATTTTTAAGCATGCAAAGGTGATTTAAACATGTTTTGAACAAATATCAAGCTTGGACTTGTAGCAAAATTATTAGCATGTCCTTTAGCTTTGAAGCTCTTTTTAGCTTGAAATAATAAACTTTGGAAAAGTAGCTCTCGGGTCTATGTTTTTGGAAAAACATAGTGATCGACGTCGATTATTATCACCGACATCAGTTACTCTAGCTAATCAAGATTTAATTGATGTTGGTTTTGCTAACTGACATCGGTTAAGATAGGTAATTAATGTCGATTACTATGTAAAACTATGGCAAATAAAAATGACAAAATAAAGTTAGAAAATCAATTTGTAAGAGTTTTAAAGGCTCAAATAAATATTTTAGAGTTGCAAAATGATCTCTTTCATGTGTAGGATGCATCTAGTCCCATTGGGCGTGCCATTATATGATCTAGGAATTTGACTCAAGAGAGGATGGTTAGTATTGTGTTAGTTCTAAAATGAAAACAAAATAAAATAAACACATTAATAGCATAACATCTCTAAGCCTAGACACTAGGGAGAGCTTAGTTAACAAAAGCAAATGACAAACACAACTAAAAAGCAAGGAATAAAAACACAATAATTACTTCACCTTCCTTGGATTCTCCAAATTCCTTTATAGTAGTGGCTTGCTCGGCTTGTGCTCATGAAGTCCTTGGTAATGGAAGCTTGGCTACCTCAATCTCTTCTTGACACCTTTGGCTTGTGGCTTGGATTCATTTGGAATCAATTTGGCATGGTAACACTAATTTCTTGAAGCTTTTGGAACTAATTTGACATTATAACTTTGCATCAAAAAAAATTTGAAGATATTTGAGCATAATAACTTTACACCAAAATAAATTAGAAATAATGTTGTGAGGCCTCCTATTTATAGATTTTTGGATTTGATCAGAATCAACCTCAACTATCCATCTCAAGATTGAGATGTGTGGTTAAAGATTAATTCAATTTTTGGAATTAAGTTTGTAATTATTCTCATCATGACATTGGAAAAAAGGCCAATTAAGAGGCATGGAGGGCATTATGGAGAGCATTGATGAGGCATGGAGGGCATGAATCTTACTATTTATGGCTTTATGGCCTAGGGATGTCTTCTCAAAAAATGAGGTCAATTGATGCAGATATTCAATATTTATTTTTAAAAATACGTTTTCAACAAATTTTCATGAAATTATTAATTAGGTCTTGATTTGGGTTAATTAGCTCTTAAGCATGATTAAACACTTTGTGCACAAATTACTCAAATTGATCAGAATGCCCTGTTATTAGTCCAAAATTTGACTAGATTGGATTTGAAAGGTGATGTCAGATGCATTGAAACTATATTCTCATTTAGGATGTTACCAACAACAAATAATAAAGGCACATGTCATGTGCAGAAGATTTGATAGGAAAGAGCAATCTAGAGCACCAGGTACAAATTTGGCATTTTGACTCAAAATCATCTGATCAAAGTTAGCTGGCCCATAAATTGCATTACCCCATTTAGTGATACTTTATCCAAAATTGGCACTTGAATATGTCAGTTTCACATCATTTAACGTGTTTTAGTGTTTTTAGGCCAAATTATGCATTTTAGATAGAAATTGGCCAAAACCCTGATTGGAGGTTATCAGTAGCCAGATTTAGGTGTCTATAATTGCCACCAGCCCTAGCTCTATTACATAATGTCTTCCATATATATTATCCTAAAAAGTATATAGTTGATCCTTCACATGTGTTGGATTGGAATGTTTTGGATCCTAGGGTGGTTGTGGTAGAACCAATCAAAGTAATTGACACAAATTTTATTTACATAATATAAAATTGTCTGGTGCAAGGTCCTGTGAGACCAATACTCTTAGGATAGTGTCACTTAAGAAGATTATTATGAGTTTTAGAGGTTATTTCCACATTTTTTTGCTTGATTTGATGCTTCATATTATGTTATTTTTCTGCTAAATAATGTTTTTAAATTCAAAAATAGTGTTCAAATAAGTGTAATCGGTATGATGAACAACTTTTGGGGGGAAGGATGTCACATCCCAATTTTTTACTAAGCTAAATTACCTAATTATTTTTGGATTATTATGGTTGTTAAATTGACTAATTACTATTTAATTAAGCTATAAGTCATATGTTGTTATGAGACAATTGTATATTGCTTCGATTACATGATTACATTGCTATGAGTTAACTACACTTGTATATTCTTTATATTATGATCATGTTATTAGTTTTTACAATAGTATTTTATAGATATATATCATGATGTAATGGGATAACTACATTCTTATCATGATTTGGATGCATGATAGATCCATCTCTCAAAGCATGACAGAGGGAGAGCATCATTGGAGAGGATGGTGTAGATGGAGGTGTTGGGAGATGATAGAGGAATAACTAAAACTCATGCACACACCATGATAGATAACACTCTTTATATGCATTGTTTGAATTGTTAGTTGTAGTATGTCATATTATGTTAATTGCATTTGGTTGATTAATTATGTGCTTTAGTTATGAGTTAGTTTTCATTTAATATGTGGATCTAATTGTGTGATTTCATTATGATTATAATACATTGACTAAGTGCATAATACTACTTTTGATCATGACATGTTATTAAATTTAGGATTGCAACTGATATTATTTTAATGAGTATATATTTTTTATTAGTATTTATTTATTGTTGTTAATAGACTAACCAAAATGTCTTTTTAATGTCTTAATATATTTCTAGTTATAATGATATTCAAGAAATATCATCATTTTGACTTAATGCCATGATATATGAAAGATAGTTAGAAAGCATTAAGGATAGTCTATATAGATTGGTAATAACAACAACTATGTTATTATAATATCATCATGTTTGACATTGTTATAATAGTTACAATCAAAAGATTCTTAATGACTTTTCACTAGTCACTTGCTATTAGAAGTCGAATTGATATTGATCCATGATAAGTTGATGTAATAATTACTTAAGCTATCATATGATCTAACCTAAACTAATGGGTCAAATAGATTAGCATTAATATGTGAGGTTTGGTTTATTGTTACTTGTGTTATCGACAATCATTTGTAATGATTTAATAAGTGGACTTTGTAAAGTTGAAACATAGGCACGTGAGGTCAAAAGATGATGCAATGATTAAAGGATTAAAATAAAGTTTGTTTTGGAACATTTGAGTGATTACGGATTTTTATGTTTGTCTCAACTTGAGTTGACTTAGATTAGAAAACAAAACTATGAATAATGGGGTTTTGCATGATGGGAACTAGAACGAACTATGAGTTTGATGCTACAGTGCATGCAAGGAATGTATGAGAGAGCTTGACGAAATAATAATGATAAGAAGGAGGAGAAAGAAGGGCACAACACGACGGTCGAGAAGAAGAGGTGATCATTAAAAAGGAAAAAGGAGAAAGGAGATAGTCTAGTTCAAGAGATAATAAATTTGGAAGCTATTTCAAGGTTGGTATTGTAATTACTTTGTTTAGTTGTATTTAATACAATGAAAATCTGTGCATTTATCTTATTAGGATTTTGAGTAATGCATTACAAAATAGATTTCAATAAAATGATATTGATTTATCCCTGTGGATGGCTCAGCCATCCACATAACTAAACCATTATCTCCCAAAGTCCTTAAGTTTGTTGAATAAATTATGTGTAATAAATATGGCAAAATAGGCTTTTTGTTAGTGTGTTCACTGTAGGCCAAAGCCATAGAAACTTGAAGTAGTATAGTTGGGGTTATAATATATACATATAGCTCTGTTTGTGCTTTGTTTTGTTTAGGAAAATCCTTAAGCCTATAAAGGGCAGACTGTGTACATGGATGTGTTGATACAGTGAGGATATATATCAAAACCCTGAGATTATAAATGTAATTGTGCTAAGAATATATTATCGAAAACCCGAGACCTAATATGTAATGGTCGGCTATTATATTTATGATTTTCTTTATAATATAAAATATAGGTTTGTTAAATTGTTTTAAGGATAATATGGATGATGATTCATATGGATTTAGGGAAAATACTGTGTATAACAATATTCTTTATAAGCCTACAATTTCGTATTAAAATAGAAAACTTTTTGGTGAAGAGATTGTATACACATCATAGTGTAAAATGTATATACATTATAGTGCGAATTATATACACATTATAGGTAGAACTATATACACATAGATAGTGCGAAAGAAATATATTTTTTGTCATTGATATATATATATATATATATATATATATATATATCAATGACAAAAAATATATTTCTTTCGCACTATCTATGTGTATATAGTTCTACCTATAATGTGTATATCAATATTCTTTATAAACCTACAATTTCGTATTAAAATAGAAAACTTTTTGGTGAAGAGATTGTATACACATTATAGTGTAAATTGTATATACATTATAGTGTGAATTATATACACATTATAGGTAGAACTATATACACATAGATAGTGCGAAAGAAATATATTTTTTGTCATATATATATATATATATATATATATATATATATATATATATATATATATATATATATATATATGGTGGACTTTTTGTATACATACACATGAATACAACTGCTATATACGATTGTATTATGTTTATGTTCATAGTACTTGGTTCAAGCCTTATGTAGAGGATAATCGATAGCATTCTATAGAACTCTTTTAGTGTGTTCATTTTGGTTTGCAAACTTTGTTGATTTGAACCTTAAAGCCGAGCATAAAATTATAGCCGACTATATATAGTTTACTTCAAGGAATTTTTTATATTGGTTGTGTGTTAGATTTATTGTTTAATAGATATTTCAAATTTGAGTTCACAGAAGACTATGTGACAAATATAAATATAAACATTGTATCTATTATAAACCTAGATTAGGGGGAAATTAGAGAAAATGGATTTGAACAAATTTCTATTGATTAGAGGACTTCAAATTGCAAGTTAATAAAATGAAAATGAAAATAGGTTAGTATATATGATTTGTTATATATTCATTTTTCATTAAATAATTTACAAAATTAGCTATTCAGACTGTATGAGATCCAAATGGAAAATAGTTAATGAAAATCATGAATAGTGCATACATTATACTCTGAGTATTCATAAAATGAACATTTCGGGCATAATGAACCCACTCTTTGTTATAACAATACATAAATTTTAATATTTAGGGGCAGATACGTGTGAATTGTATATGTCTTTAATGAATGTGATATATACATTATTTTTATATATGTTGTAATCTCTATGAAAGGAATAATTACACATACACATAAATGGTAAATACTTGTAAATGTGAAAGGTATGCTTATAATTATGGTATTAGCTATAATCGTAAATCAAGCTAGTTAACCATGTGATGTGGTATACCATATCTATATGCATACAACTCTCTAAATGTGTAAACAATGTTATGAAAGTTTGATATTGTTTATTATGAGTTTTGAAATAAATTATGACTGGTTAGTTGTAATTTGTGAAGTACATGCATAGAATTGTATTATGATTAAACTGGCTTATCATAAATGGTTCTAAATTGAGTTATTTCTAAAATTTAGAAACATGTAGTCTAGCATAAATATACCCAGTTGGTATAGGCTATACTTGTTTATGTTATTATTTATGTATTAAATAATATAGTTGAGATTCATTGCATACTTTGATGGATAAAATGTATGTACTTTGATTATTTCTATACCTAACATGTTTTATGACTACTAATATGAAGTAATATGATTGAATCTATTGGTTATATTTTAAGTTAATCAAATCTCACATTGTTGGTACTAAATGAGCAGTGAGACAAACTTCACTAGCTTACTTAGCATCACCAATGCTAGATGAGGGCAATCCGATCAAGTGGTGTGTATGAATTTGACTGATCTTAGAAATCAATAACTAATTGAAAACTTTAGCCAAAATAATGTTTAGTTAAACATTGTCATTTCATATGTTTGATTTACATGCTTGTGAGTTATCTTGTTAGAACGTATTTTTTGTATAGCATGCATCATGTTTTAGAAATCTTACAACACATAGGTACTAGCTTATTTCTCTAGATTCCCGTACCATCATTATCTACCCATCCATGAAGGGAGGGTTATTTCTTGGTTGAGAGATTGTGTGGGGGATCAACAGTCCATGGTTGATATAAAAATTGCTCGAATGATACTCTCCCTCCCCACAACAGTATTTCATTCGAGACTACTCTTGAGATTACCATGGATACTGGAATTTGTGAGACTCATGCTCCACGGAGCCTTGTATCTAGTATTGTTTTAATTATTGAAATATTATTCCTAATGAAAATATAATTATTTATTCATATGTACATTGACAACAATGATTGTAATATTGTTCCAGTCATGGCTATAATTACGTAATTACCTTCTGAAGTACATGCAATTATGTTTTGTTTCATATGATGCTAGTGATCAATAATTAATAGATGTTACATATTTATTTTATAGTTAACATAATGTGTTGTACTTGGGTCACTAATTAGATTCTCATGGTGAAATCTAATGTAAGAATATGTGTAATTAATTAAAAAAAAATTGTATTATTCTAGTAAATCCCAGTGGGGATATTATAATGTCGATGCAAGCACAAATAAATCTAGTATGATGGTGGCCTTAAGTGCCTTGAATTAGAAATATGGGTAATTTGAGCTTAGGATTACTGTAGATGGTAGTATGCAAGAGTATGATAGAATAGAGATTGATAACCTTGATTTTACACAACTTATTCTAAGTTTGAATGTGTATTTTACATCTGATTTCTATCTAGTGGTTAGTGGACTAAAAGTCATGTATTTAAACTGCTATGATAATTGTAAGGGTAATGAAAAATGTCTAGGCCAACTCTAGGATGTTCTAATTTTGAAAAGATATTAGTTTGGAGAAAAGAAACGTAAATGACATTAACACTATTTTTAGGACACTAGCGCCATGTGGCGTTAGTGTCCTTATTATGGCGCTAGTGTCTAGTTGACAGAATACTAGGCACGAAGGCCCGAGATTAAGAAATGAGGGTTTGGGACTGCTTTAGGGCTGACTAAGGATCCCTATGGCCCACATGAAGATTGGATAAATATGGTAATAGTCTCTAAAATAGGTCTAGGGCTAAGCTAGGGATATGTAGTCTCAAGTAGCACTCTTAGCACTCAAATACCACTTTTGGATTATTACAATATCCCCCTCTTTATTATAAAAATGCAACAAAGTGAAATGACTAGGATAAAGGGAAAAAAAAATACCTAGACTTACCTAAGAGGTGAAGCTCTTGAAGCTGGGTCTGAGCATGTGAAGCTGGGTCATATGTATGTGAAGCGTGCTCCAATGTGTGTCCTACAAATGAAATGTGCATAAATCAATCCTGACTTAAGGGATGTCAAAATCAAATACTAAAACTGAGTAAAACTAAGTAAAAATGAGTAAAGAGATAGGAAAGAGGAAATTAATAAATACACCTCACTAGGTACATGAACCAATGCATAAACTCGATGATAACTTATGTGTGTACGTGTATATAGTGATCAATTGGTGTATAACTTGGACTGAGCTGATGACTTTCTCAATCCTCATATGTGGGTGGCTCAAGAATACAATTTGGTTTTGACACCATTATTGCCCACCCCTGCTTGGGGGATCATGACATGTGAATAGCTTGGATCAGATTGATGGTGTGTCCAAACCTCTCATGTAGGTGGCTCAAGAACTCAAGTAGACTATGACTCCATCATTTCCCACCTATGTGTAGTAGATGCATAAAAAACTAAACTGCACAAAGTAACTATAAAAATCTAATTGGGTATGTCATCTTTGCAGCCATTAGGTACATTAGGTGGCTCTGGGGCACTCGGGAATGCTAACCACTACAGATGGAGTAAGGTATGAAACTGGTGTGTAACCTAGAATATGATGTCGAGTATATACAACGTAGAGAATGACATGGAATCTATCATTTTCTCTGATCAACTAGTGTGTAAGTGAGAATGCAAGATAATGTGTCGCACACATGCCCCCAAATATGATATATGAGCATATGAATTTTACACTAAGTTGTAATAATTTGTATCTAGGTGTCTGAATTGAATATGGAAATGGTTATGTTATGTATGATGCCCCCAAATATGAGCAAACTTGTATGAATCTGAGTTGAACTAGTATAAATCTAAGCAAAACTGATAAATCTAAAACTAAATATGTGTAAACCTTTATTGTACCTGTTATCAAAACCCAAAATCATGAACAAAAAATCTTGAAAATATGAACAATAAATAAAAAAACATCCCTAAAACTTAAAATTTAAAATCCAAAACTTTAAAAAATGAACCTTGAAACCTGAAAACTCCAAAACTTTGAAAGCCTTAACCTATAAAATCCCAGAACTTAAAAACCTAGAAAATCCAAAACTTAAATCTTAAAAATCTCAACTCTAAAAAATCTCAAACATGTAAACCTAGAAAACACAAAAAATAACCCTAAAACACAAAAACATTAAAAATAAATAAAAAATCTAAACAATGATGATTTTACAATTCCAAATTTAAAATTCACAACTTAAAAATGTCAAATTAAGATCTATTATTTTTAAGTACCAAAATAACCATTGCTCATTAATTTTTCCGCGTAATTTTATTTATATTTTTTAAATATTGGTACCTTTAAATTAATATACTCCATTCCCATTTGGGAGTTCAAAATTATCTGATCATAACAAGAATTATTAGAAAGTAAAACAAATATTTTTACAATAAAACACATTCTCAGAAAGAATATGAATAATAGATAAAAACATAAATAATAATTAAAAAACATTCCTAAAACTTAAAATTTAAAATCCAAAACTTTAAAAAATAAATCCCAAACTTTGAAAACCCCAAAATTTTGAAAATCTTAATTTCAGAAATCCCAAAACTTAAAAACTTAAATTTTGAAAATTCCTACTCCAAAAAAGAAAAACACTAAAAATAAGAAAAATCTAAACCCTACAAACTAAATCTTAGAATATAAAAATTAAATCCTAAAACCAAACACCTAAAAACTAAAAATTAAGATCCCAATTTCTAAAATATTTAAAATTGAAAATATTGAAATCCAAAATTTAAATATTGTAAAATTAAAACTTTAAAAAATTTAAATTTAGATGAATAAAATAATATAAAATGATTTCACAATTCTAAATTTAAAATTCATAATCTAAAAATCCAATATAAAAATTCAATATATTTTTTGATGTCAAAATTTGTTATCTTTTTTAATATTAAAATAACTCTAAAAAACATAAATTTAAATATCTTGAAAATATCAAAAATAAAATAATGTAAAACGATTTTACAATTTTAAAAATACAAAAAACTTAAATTTAAATAGCTTAAAAATATAAAATAATATACAACGATTCTATAATTTTAGATATAAAATTTACGACTTAAACATACCAAATCTAATATATTTTATTAATCTCAAAATTTATTATATTTTTAATACTAAAATAACTACTAATTAGTTTTTCCTTTTAATTTTATTTCCTCTTTTTATATTTTCGAAATTAATATACTCCACTCCCATGAACGAATATTAGCCTCCACAAAGAATAATATCTAAATTAAATTAAATTAAATTTCGATAAAATAAAACAAATTGCGGTCAGAATTACCGAAAAATAAAACAAATATTTTAACTGTAAAATATATTCTTACAAGGACAGTTCAAAATCACCTGGTCAAAAAATGCCTGGTCAAAACAAGAATTACCAGAAAGTAAAACAAATGTTTTACAGTAAAACACATTCTCAGAAAGACAGTTCAACATTAGTCAAAGCTCCGATATTCCACTGGATCTTTATTTTATAAGTTCATACTAAAAACGAGGCCAGGTAGCGACGAGGGTTCAAATCCCGGCCATCATGCGAAAACATGTTTCATATAATCACTCCAAGGTACTCACTTCCGCATCTATAATTTTTTGTTCTTTAGATGAAAAACAAATAATTTTAGGTGATAACGAGGATTAGATCTGTTTTGAGTTTTGAAAATACTTCTGTCAATAACAATTCCCGTGTAGAGTAGACCATGTTCTTTCTGTATGTTTTATAAACCCTAGTTAGTTTAAAGATAAGTCATGGAGGAAGCCTTATCCAATACGGGGTAAACACGGCAGCTAAAATTAAAACAAGTCAAGCTTATTTATGCGGTACGCCATGGCTGAGGGGCATGTAAAAGTAGGCGAAGTAAATGCCTTGTCCGACGATATGCAGCGCATTTTGTCCAAGTTAGACGGTCCATTTTCCTGTATGAGGAGTGGTAAGAATTCTCAGAAGATTGAGGGTTTTAGCCTGCCGGAGAATGTGGAGGAGGTTATAGGGTTTCTGGAGGAGAGGATCGTGAAGAAATGGGAGGGCGAGGGTTTGATTTGGAGCGAGGAGGCTGAGCAGGTGGAGAAGTATTTGAAGGCGATTGATGATTTGCAGAATTTGGTTGATGGATGGAGTCAGCTGCCGGAGGAGGGTAAAGATTTGGCGTCTTTGCGGCGAGCGGAGGATATTCTTGACCACGCTATGGGACATCTTGAGGAGGCGTTTAAGGTATTTCTCGACAAGCATAGTGAGAGTGTGGATCCAGACTGGTTGTATGATTCCAAATCTGGGCCTTCTTTTAGGTCGAGTTATGACGACAGGTCTTCGTGGAATTCTGATGAGAAGGAGGACGAGGAGGAGAAGGAGAAGGAGGAGGAGGATGTGTCCATTGCGCTGCCAGTCGGTGACCTGAATTTTATGATCGACTTGCTGCCTGCCGACGTAGTGAGTCAGCTGAGGGAAATTGTAGCACGCATGGTGAGAGCAGGGTATGCTGCAGAATGCTGCCAGGCTTATACGATAGTTAGGAAGATGTTTTTGGAGGAGAGTGTTTTTAGGCTTGGTTTCGAGAAGATGAGTATTGAGGAGGTTCAGAAGATTCAGTGGGAGCTGCTTGAAATTGAGATCTCGAAATGGATGCAGGCCTTTAAGGTTTCAGTGAATGTTTTCTTTTCAAGCGAGCGGAAGCTCTGTGACATGGTGTTTGCTGATCTTCCTTCAATCTCTGAGACATGCTTTGGGGAGCTTGCAAAGGGGACGATGTTTGAGCTTCTCAGTTTTGGTGAAGCAGTGGCAATTCTACGGAGAGCTCCTGAAAAGCTCTTCAAGATTTTGGATATGTATGAGACTTTGAGGGATCTTATTCCTGAAATAAATTCTGTGTTTTGTGGTGAAATATGCTCGGCTGTGAGGTCAGAAGCTTTTGCAGTTTGGTCACTATTGGGGGAAGCGGCCAGAGGAACATTTGTGGAACTTGAGACTGCAATCCAGGGTGAAGTAGCCAAGAATCCTGTACCTGGAGGAGCCATCCATCCTCTCACCCGGTATGTTATGAATTACATGAGACTTGCATGTGATTACAGAGCAACACTTGAACAGGTTTTCAAAGAAGTCGATAGGACTAAAGGTGAAAGACCAGCAGACAGTCCTTTGGACTGCTCTGACAATTTATCAACTGAAAAGAGCATTAACGACAGAGATGACCTGTCACCATTGTCCATCCAGACCATTGCAATAATGAATCTTTTGGAAAGCAATTTAGATGCGAAGTCTAGGCTGTACAAAGATCCAGCCCTGGGCTATGTTTTTCTCATGAACAATGGACGATATATTGTTCAAAAAGTGAAAAACTCAGAAATTCACAGTTTATTGGGTGATGATTGGGTTCGTAAGCATTCCTCAAATGTCAGACAGTATCATAAAAGCTATCAGAGGGTTGCTTGGGGCAAGATCCTCTCTTGTTTGAAAGATGAGGGCATTCACGTCAGTGGAAACTTCTCCAGTGGTGTCTCCAGACCTGTGTTAAAAGAAAGATTCAAGAACTTCAATGCTTTATTTGAAGAAATTCACAAGACACAGTCAACATGGATTGTTGGAGATGAACAGCTTCAAACTGAGTTACGGATTTCTATTGCCGAGATGGTTATTCCAGCATATCGTTCATTTTTAGGCCGGTTTCAACAATACCTGGAAAATGGCAGACATTCAGAAAAATATATCAAATATGGGCCGGAAGATTTAGAAGCTTACATCAATGAATTGTTTGAGGGGCCGAGTTCCATGACCCGCAGAAAATCTTTTCCAAGTAACTGACAGTCTGTAATTCCCTGTTTCCAGGAAATCTAATGTCTTTTTTGTGGTTTGCCTTGTTCTCGTATGATTGTAACAATTAAGTGCCGGCAGGATCTTGTTACAAATAGTTATATACAGTACCTATTCTTGTACAAATATAAACTGCCATTGATAGACGAATAAAGAAACCATTTGTTGTAGCGTATTTATTATGTAGTAAGTACAAATTCTCCATTGCAATCAAATGTAAGATTATGTAACGGACCAGTGATTTTCTGATTGAAATATATGCCTTTCCAAAATTGGTTTTGGTACTTCTTTTTCTATTGTGGCAATTATGGCTATGCTCTAGGAGATAGTTGTTTCCTTGCCGATATGTTAAGTACTTAAAGCTCTGACATTGTCGCAAACTTTTTAATGTACTATATAAGGCATACTCTTTTTACTTTGAATTTATAACAGTGGTTAAATCGTGAAGCAGTTCTTGGAAGCACGTCATAAATTTTGTAGGTAACTCTTGGGACTTCAAACATTTTAATGCTTTCTCCATAATTTCCATAACTATTTTGCTAATATTGTTGCTTTAGCACTAGTTCAATCCTAAGGGATTAATTTTTTTAAAAAGTTCTGCAGCTGAGGAATGCAGAAGCAAGATGGAAATAAGGTACCGATTAATTACCCTGTAATAAAAGGAGGAAAAATGGAACAAGTCTATCTAGTTTGAGGAGAATGACTGCTAAGAATATTTTAAATTGCACATTTTGCTACTACAAATGTTGGAAGGCAATTTCATTCTAATAGTCGATAACTTATCCATCAATAGTTTTTATATATGCTGTGAATCATACGGGTATTTTCGTCCTACTACCAATTGGTTATGGATTTTGTTTCAATGTCTAACGATGACTCACATCAATATTATTTATCAGGAATTAGAAATTGAAAATAACCATTTATATATTCTGTTAGTTAACAGATATTTCAGTCAGCGGGAATTTGCTATTTATATTGGTTTCTTTGCCACTTGTGTTAGTGGCACGCTGTTCTATTTTGTCTTTCGTACTTCATTTCTTTGTTTCACTTCTAGGATTCTTGTTTCCTAGGAACTTTCTATTGCTATTGCCATATTGGTTGTACCCTTCAGTTCCATTGACCTACTTTTGGTCATTTGTGGACATAAATATGATTTCTAGTGAAGTTATTTCTAAAGTCTACTTTTCACATACAAGAGACAAAAGCACTAAGTTGAAACATTAGATATGATAGACTATTAGGTAATAAAATGGGGGTGTGTCTTGGATTACTTTTATATAAGAGTCTATGGGAATGTCTTGGTGGCTGCAGGCATCCATACTGCTCTTGTATATTTTTGGCCTGAGCTGGTGATTTTATTTTAATGCCACATTACCCGATACTGCCCTGGAGTCACCCATACCTGTACCGGTACGGTTCTGGTACTGATACCTTTCTGGGTACTCTTGGGTTCTTCTATTAAGTCGGTGATACAGCAATGCCCGTATCTGGGACCTTCCCGGGGCAGGACTTAAGGTACCTGGGCCAAACCTGACTGTCAAAGAACAGTCGTAATGAAAATAGAGATAAGAAAACTTAAATACACAATAAAAGATGTCAAACATGCACACACATAAGAACTAACTAAACCTAAATTTCTATGTAGGAGTTGCATAGAGGAGCTATAGGGAGTGGCACTGCCACTAGTCCTATTGCATCTGGTTCTGATGAACCAATTGCTGATTTGGATGCTCTCAATGCATTATTATTATTTTTTCACATAATTCTTGAGTTTGACTATGACAATTGACTATTTTCCTTTTTTGTAAAAATAATTTAAACTTACGTGATATATCAAATGTCATGACTCATTATTATCAGAAGTGTTCTATTATTTTTTTGTTTATTTTATGAATTCAATATTGATATTATGGTTGATTGTGTTTATATTTTATTTTTTGTACGGATGTCTTCAAGCTGTATTGAACTTGGGGTTCAAAACAATTGGCCAACTCCCATAGCCGTACCTATATCAGTACTTTGGTAAATTATTTTATATGGTATTCACTTAAAAGTTAAAACCTGTTTAATGCCAGTTATGAAGGTCTTTTGTTACTGAAATCACCATAGTTACCTAAGTCTTGGGGACGGGGTTTCTAGGACAGCAAAAAATTGCTAGACGGCGGGGGGACGCCTATTAAAATAATATATAAAAATTAATATTTAAATATTTTAACTTTATTCAATGAAATTTAAGGGTTCAAACTTTTCTTAATGGTTTTAGGGTTACTTTCAAGATTCGGGTTCAATGTTTTTTGTGAAAATAACAGCTTTTTATGGGGTGGGGGGTTTTGTTTTAAAGTAAAAGCATCAAAAGGTGTAAAAAAAATTGAGGATGTCCCCTACAAGTCCCCAAGTCCCTGAAGCATTTAGGATGTCACCAAAATCTGGGGGACGCATCCCTGGGTAACATTAGAAGTCACTATCATTTAGCTGCTTGTTGCCAAAACTGATATTATATAGCCAAATCTTACTAATTCTATTGCTAAATCTGCTTTTGGAATAACTAAATCTGCTACTGTTTTTATAATACTCCACGTTACCGGATATGCCCCCTGCCCCTGGGAGCGTGGGGAATACGTCCCAGGATATGGGAGCGCGGGGATATGCCCGGATACGTTTGGGTGATGTATCCGGGCATATCCGCAGCCTAGGGACGCTCCCTGGGCGTATTCCCCACGCTCCTGGATGTCAAAAACATTTTTTTTAATTTTTTTTTTCCAATTTCACCCAATGAAAAGTCAAACATGGACTTCAAACACAATTAAAAACAAACTAAAGTGGATTCCTAACCCTAAAAGCAACATTCACACTCATTTTCTCAAAAGTTGCATGAATTTTTTTTCGGGGGCTCCGCCCCTGAGTCCCCGGGTAGGGGGGGTTAAACAGCCTCCCCTGCAACCCCTCTCATGCTGGATGGCTTGTTGTACCACAAATGATATTGCCAAGGAGATTACAAGATGTCACACCTTTACAATTGTTGGAAGTCTGGATATTCACTTCACCTCCTAACACATTGCACATTTGTTCACTCTTGGACTTCAAAATACAGCTGTGGATGTCATATTGAAGTTTTCATTTAACTTATTTTGTTTCCTCTATGCATATCATGTGGTTAGTTTTGCTTATATAGCTATATTTTTATATTTTTAATTTTTTATATATATTTTTGTACGGTTGTATCCAGCCGTATCCAAACCCCCCAAAAAAATCGCCTTATCCCCGTATCCAATTCTCGTACCCGTACCCGTATCGGTAACGTAGATTATTAATACTATTGTCGTTTCAAGTAGACTGGAATCCTATAGTGAAATCAGCCCATTGTTATAGAAATCAGTTTGCTTTTGCAAGAAATCACACCATCAGCATTTTTTCCTCATATCAGTTCCAGATCTCTACTTTTAAGCTGTAGGGATTATTCACTAGAATTTACGGATTTCTGATTGGGTTTATAACAGCGATAACAAAGCCACTCTCTTGACCTTGTTGAAAATATACCAGAAATGGCAACTTTTTCTGAAGCGAATTTGCAAAGCTGTTAGCCCTTTTCTTATGAATGCCTGAGGATTATGGGTTTTTTCCAAAGTGAATTTACAAATCTGTTAGCCCATTTTTATGAATACCCGAGGATTATGGGTTTTTTCCAAATTTGAATTTGCAAATCTGTTAGCCCTTTTTTATCAATGCCCAAAGATTATGGGTATCTTATGTTGAAAACTTCTTGAAGGGGCCCTAGGCATAATTTTCATGGCTAATGGGCTATTTTTGTTATTTTCCCCCAAAACATGATTCTGAATTCGATAACAATTGAAAATTAAGATTAGCCTCATTTTGTTCAAATCATCATTTTTTCTTTAATAATTTTCTAGGTTGTCTGGAAATGGAAACAGAAACGAAAATGTTTCTGAAACGCGGAAACGCTAATTTTCAAAACCCCTTGATTTGGAAACGCCTGTACTATATATATAAACAATGCACAATACTCATTTTTAGTGTTTTATTATATATATATATATATATATATAAACAATGCATAAAACTCCATTTTAGTCTATAAAAGATAAAACACTAAAAAAATATGTCGTATTCATTCCTTCGTTAATTCAAAGACAATGTACATTCAGATCTAGAATAAATCATCTAGATTGCCCTCAAAATCATGAATGCCACTGCCACTATTTTTCAACTTTATCATTTATTAACGCTTTCTCTCGCAGGGGTTTGTTGATGCAATTAATCTCCCTGAGTGCATGCCTTAAGGGGTGCACAAGGAATGGGGTGGGATCGACTTGTGGCACTTTGCAAGAGATCTCATACTATTATATCATACCTACATCCTTTCATGTAGCCTTCATACCTCCTATGAGGTCCCCTTGAAATCCTTAAACCTTGAAATATGGCTAAGTCTGAAACCCTGAAATCTGACTAACTGTGAAATATGATAGGATCCTCCAAAACCTAGAATTTGCATTCTTGCTCCTAGAGGTCTGAAATTTATCTCAAACATCATGCAAGTATATATATAACAAATGTAAATTTATACTTAAATATTTATTTTAGATATATACTGTTTGGTTTGGGCTAGTTTTACATTTTTTTGAATTTTTTCGGTTGACTTTGATTGTGTTTCTGCTGGATTTCTCTTGGAAACACCCGGAAATGCCACGGAAACACGTGGATGGAAATGTTTCCAGACAGGAAACTGGGGCCGGGGGGGAGGCGCGGCGGGGATGTTTCCTGTAAGGTAGATAATTTGTCAACATACTAGTAAAAGGTATAGAATCTTAAGGAAATAGAAGAATATTTTATATGAATGCTAATTTAAGAAATCAATGTTTTAGCGATCCTTAAAATCACCACTACGAGTGAATGCCTCTCCTCCTTTTAGTATATTTTATGAATAAGATCAACTGAGGTAGTTATTGGAACATGAAGAATTTGTTGAGGCCATGAGCAAAGGATGAGAATAGTTAATTGGTGAAGATTTGGGCCTTAATAACAGTCTTTATAAACACGAGTCTGAGAACGAAAAATGAAGCTGAAAGGTTGCTCAGTCAGCTGGGGTCATCATCCTCTTATGGTTGCCTTGGAAAGCCCTTAGGAAAGAGATACCTGAAAGGAATTGAGTAAAGGATATAAGCAACCTCCAGTTATATGACACCTATGCCCCTCATTGTAAAAATGAAGGTTCAAACTTTGGTTCTTTGAATTACATTTGTGAGGTACGACTGCATGCTTCAACAGATCTTTTCACTGCATTTGCAGCAAAATCATGTGTTGAGGCTACAACTTAAATATGCCATGAAAATGTATGGGTGGCTCTAGAGTAGAACAAGACCTTTTTTATTGTAGGGAGTGCACTCTTGAGAAAAATATTTGTTGACAAAAGGTTTTTTTTGTTACCCAAAGGGAGGCATATGAGCATAGTTACCAAATCTGTCCGGATCTGAATTTTTGCAGCCGGTTTGGATAAGTTTGGTGTAGGTCGGCCTTTTTTTCTGATTTTTTTTTTAAGGTTATAACTTTAAGTTTTTTGTATGGTAAATAATTTTATAAATTTAAATACATCAACATTTGTAATGTCCTTGATTTAGGACAATCGTGCAAAATCAGGGTTTCTCAACAAACCAATGAGTTGCTACTGATAGCTACTTCAATAGATCACTTCTGAATCTGTAAACATGAGCCAAAAATTAAAGTGCTGAATTAGACACCTTTCCGTGCCAATGATGAGGGTCTTATGCTGATTTGTCAACCTCCGTATTTCTGATTTTACCCCAGAAGATACAGCAGCTGTTCCCCTTAAGACAACGACAACCTCTCAAACCCTTGCAATTACTCACCAATATTATGTCAAAATATACAATTTATCACAGCATCAAATAACCATGAAATGAAGGTGCAAACGGTTCAATGACCTTACCACTGAAGTTGCCAATATTCAGGGAAATTACAGAATTAATTAGCATTTGAATTCCTCCAACATCCCTTATCCAATGACGCCAAAATGATTAGAATAAATCATTAATATTCAACATAAAATATATGCATCAATTCTAGGGCCTAAGAACACCCTAAAAAGTCTCCCCAAGCTCCCCAAGGGTTTTGCCTCACTTAGAAAAATCACAGTAAAATATTCGGAATTTATTATGCCACAAATGTCCTCAAAATCACCTCAAATCAGTGTGACAAATATGAGAAAAATATAATAATCATTTCAGAATTATTATTATCAAATTAGGGCATCTTTTGGTCGCTCATAAGGCCTTACAATCCTTCCCAACCTATTCGCCCAACTTGGAGAAGTCACAATAAAAATTAAAAATTAATGTCCAAACCCTAGGGGTCTTCAAGCCTAGGGACCAAGTCGCCCCTCTTCCAAGATCCCACAAACCTGTCAATGGCTTCCAAAAAACCAGCCACTTGTCCAATCTGAATAATGAAAATGAATTGTAGCCCTTGATGTAGAGCCACTCACATAGAAGGTAAGAAGGTTTCCGTCCTCACACCTTATTCACACTTCGAAGGGTTTCGTCTTCAAAGTGCCTTAGCCAAGCTTGACATACTTGAGCAAAGATCCACTATCCAAAATAGCATACTTTCAAATGACCCTTCACTTTCTATTTATACATCTCGTAAGGGTGGCACCCAACTTGGAGGGAAGGATCCAATTCAAAACTTAAAAAGAGTAACTTTTATAACTTTCATTTAAGTCCTTGGGTGCCCATGACCCTCAAAAGGACACAACTTAAGTGGAAATTAGAACAATAAAGTACTTTTCACAATTACTCTTAGAAAACAAAGTGTTTCCCTTTTCTTTTTCTCTTTCCCTTTAGCCCTTGGGAAACAAGTGAGGCTAAGGGTCTTCAATGCTTCATGTCCAAAAAAGGGACATTACAATCCTCCTTGCTCAAAATTGCTTGTCTTCAAGCAATAGAAGTAACCAGAGTGCTATCCCCAACATGGGCTTTGTGCAAAACTCGAACCTAGGCCCTTCACAATGAAGAGAGCCCTCTTGATGAAGCTTTCCACTGCTGTAGATGAAGTTTCCTTGCTGTTCATGTAAGCTGGAAATGAAAAAATAGCAGTACCATAGCCTTTTTTCTCTTGCCATTGACTTCATCTATTCCAAAAATGCCAATAAGCTGATGAAAACAAGAAAAATTTCAGAATTGGCATCACAAGGGTGGTTGGAAAAATGCGTTCCAGCAAGGTGATCTTCAAGTATTGGGGCCTTGATTGCCTTTATATCAGCACCTGCACAAGAAGCAAACACATTAGTCCAAAAAAAAGTCTTCCATTTCATATTTGTATCTCTGGCAATGTCTTCTTCCTGAGGGATGGCTGCAAATTCACCATTGCTAGGCATGGTACAGCCCCTAGCATCCTCTTTATCAGTCAGTCTGATTTTTCTTCCTAACAACGTGCTGCCCCAATTGTATTCTGCCTTATGCAACTCATAACCGCTGCATGTATCCTTGATTCTACCCTCAAATTCTCAACTTTGAACCTCCCAAGGGCTGGAAACTCACATGTGAAGTTTTGAGTCCATCCTTGGTCCACATACTATTTGCCTTCTTGCCTTGCAGCGAATCAACTCCCTAAGAAACTTAAACCAATTGTTATGTGGGCTGCATTGGCCTCCAACAGCTCTGCAAATCTTCAATGGGGCCAACCAATCCATCATCAGTTTGACCTCCAACAAACCCTTAATGTCTAAGCCCCATAAGGAAAACATTATGGATCCAAGCAATAAGCCAAAGGGATGAGAGTTATCAAAGAAATCAGAACTGAGGAATGTCAAAGAGCTGCCCCTTATATGCATGTTCCCTTGCAAGGGACCCAAGGGAAGTATGTTACCAAGACAGGCATTCATAATTCTTTTAAGACTTTCCATGTGCCATGCCCTTTCCCTTATATCAAAATAACATGACTCCCCAACTTGTAAACAATAAACAATGCTGAATCCTCTTGCACGCATACCTAGTGTGGAGATGTCATGAAGATGGGGGCCATTTTACCAAGCTCTCCTTGTGGGCGTCACATGTTCCTTTCTTGGCTGCCTTCTAACAACATGGTCCTTTGGTGCAACCTCCAATTCCTTCCATTTAGTGACCAGCTGACCCATGGACTGCCCCAACATACAATTGACGATCCTGGGAACGCATGTTGAGTCCAACAAACATTGGAATTGCATACCTTGCGGAAGTGGTGCATCAATTGGATCTTTGACACCAAGGAAAGATCCAAACTTCCTTGCGAATTCAGACTTTATAAGGTGTTGTACATCATTCCTTTTCACCTTGTTCCATTTACATATACTTAGCTGAAGTTGCCCATTTGTCCCGTCGTCAATACCAACACCAAGTGTCCCCTTGATTTCAGACCTTGGGGTGCATTTATCTAGCTGGGTTAGCACCTTGTTCATCACATTCTCAGAGTATATACTTTAGCCGAGTTAACATAAAAAACTTAGAATTTTTTAAGTGCATTTGCAATGTCTTTCCAATGCAAGTTTCAGAATTTCTTATCCTTCCTACGTATGGAAATTCAATCAGAGAACTGATCGCGTTTCTTGGTCACGATTCCTGAGAGAAGAACAAAGTTAGTTAGATGCCTTCGGGCAATTCAGAACACAGTCTTCTTTCAGTCTCAACACTACGGGTCGTTCTCCACGATTACGGGCCTTCACAAATAGATATGGAGTCTCCTGGAACAGCTGACACCCTGATTCTTGGAAAGGCATCACCTGATAACCAGAGCCCACATAGTGATGCAGATCTTATATAGAAGTTACTGGATAGGATGCAGAGGTTGGAGTTGGTAAACCAAAAGTTACACACAGAAATCTGCGTCCTCACCAACAGAGTTGCAGCGGTGGAGAAACAAAATGCAATCTTGAAGGAAAAAATACACTATGGCACAGATATGAACAACCACAGTGATATAATCCAGGCTGAAATTTTGGATCTCAAACACAAACAAGAGGAATTTATTCTTCAACAATCATCATTCAAGCAGAAGACCGAATCCCATATTCAGTCTTGGGCCGAAGTGGTTAGTGGGAAAGACAAGAATAACACTCCTTGAGCAGCCGTTGAAAAAATGGTACAAACACAAGTGGTTGAGGAACGTACCAGGTGGGATCGTGAACTAAATCTCAAAGTTAGAGGTCTTTCCCAACCAACTTCAGATCCCCTTGCTACTGGGCATTCTTTCCTCAAATACTCACTACATTTACAGGATATCAATCTGGATCGTGCTTGGGTCAGATATGACTCCACCTTTCTCTGTTTTAGATCAGCGGCAGATAGACTTCGAGCACTCAGAGCTAAAAAGGTCTTCCTTGATGAAGACCTCACCAGACTACAGCTAGCTGAGCTTAAAAGGGCAAGAGAACTAGTTACAACAGTGAGAAAAGAGGGGAAGTGGGCAGTCAACCGAAATCTTCGAGCTGTTATTAGAGATACTTTTCCACTGGGTTGGAAGTCCCGCTCGGGAACCTCCAAATGATGTGTTTGTCGGGGGCGGGGACATAAGAATGGACAGAATAATAAGCAGAGTTCGAGACTGTCCATTAGATGTTTGAATGGAAATGGCTCATTCTGGTCTTCCCCTGGTCTTATGTATGATGCTCTGGGTTCTGCAGACATTCTCTTTATCACAGAGACCCACGAGAGTCCTATGAGGTCTCTCCTCAACTTCACAGGCTGTCAGTGATTTTTGGCGTGTAGGCAGGCAACTAGGAGTTCAGGTGGGGTCAGGGGCTCAGGTGGGATTGCGTGCCTTCACAGAGATTCTCTTCACCACAGGCTGTCAATGGTCGCCATCGATGAGTTTGCTAGGTTTTTATGGGTCCGTATCCGTGGTTCCAGAGATATATACATTGTTGTTTGCGACTTCCCGCCTTCTGCTTCTCCGTATGCGATTCATAATGGTCAAGATGGTGACCCCTTTGCAGATTTGTACGACAGTATCACACAGTATTCTGCTATAGAAGTTATTCTTTTAGGGGACTTTAATGCACGTACCAAGATCAATCAGACCCCCATTCATGACCAGATTGAGGACGAGCATTGTAGTCAGAGAATTGACCCCGAGACAATTGTTCTTCATAGGACTTTAGAGGATCAATCAGGGCCCCTAATTGTGTACGACATACACCTACAGCTAATTGAGTCACACAATCTACTGCTTCTCAATGGTCTAACCTACTTCTCGGACTCTCATTTCTTTACTTGTCACCCTCATGGTGGGGGCGCGAGTGTGGTAGACTATGTTATTTTTGACCATTTCCTCCTTAAGGCGATCACCTAGTTTTCCGTGTCCTGCATTCCTCTGGCTGACCATGCTCTCCTCTCCTTCCTTGCATTAATACCCCCCCTCGTACGTCCCCACTTTACCTCACACCCCCTAGCACCGTACTTCCTTTTGTTTCGAGGGGGACCTTGACTCCTTTGTTGATCATCTCCGACAACTTTCACCCTCCCTTTCACATATTTCCTCACTCCCCGACGTCCCAACGAAGTTCACACATCTCTCCACCAATATTTGGGAGGCTTCCCTCAATTCCTTCCCTTCCACCTGTCCCTCTCATGCCCCCCACCAAAAGAACTATCCCATGAACAAATGGTATGATGAAGAATGCAAATACCTCCATCGTCAGCTCAAGCAAGCCTTTAACTTTACCATCCTATCCCTTCCTCAAAGCCTCCTACCGCTGTCTGCTTCATCGCAAAAAATGCCTTCATATTTCTTGCGAAGGCATATACTTTGTGCTTCTCTCCGTAGTTGTCCCAAGCAGTTTTGGCGGTCCGTTTTCCCTCGCCATTCCCCCCTTCCAACTGACCTTAGCTCCGATTCTATGTTCTCCCACACGCTCAACCTTTATGATATTCTTGGGCAGCCCAACATTCAGGGCCACAACCCTCCACCTTATTGCAGGGTTTTCACACCTAACAGAATCAGAGAGGCAGTCAGAGTCATGAACTGCAGTAGGGCAGCTGATGAGGATGGGTTTCAGGTAGAATTATTTATGGTTCGAGCGTGCTTTTTAGTTACTTATCCGATTTATTCAATCACGTGGTGTGCTTTGGTTTTCCTCCTTGGTCTCATCATATCATCCACCCGATCCACAAATTGGGTAGTAGCTTGAATCCCAGTAATTACAGAACCATCATGATGGGACACACTTTCTCCAAGTTGTATGCCAAGGTCCTTCACATTCACTTATCAGAGGAGTTGGAGCGTAGACACCTTAGAGCTAAGGGGCAAGCAAGGTTTCGGCCAGATCATCAGACCATTGACCATATCATGACCCATCGGTCTATCATCGACGAGGCTCGTCATCGCTCATCGAAAGTCTACTGCTGTTTCGTAGATTTTCATAAAGCTTTTGACTCTATCTCGAGAGATGCACTTTTTCAGAGACTTCGGGACATTGGTATCTTCAAGACCCTTCTTACTGCTATCATGTGTCTGTACGAATCCGTGCTGGGCTGCCTTTGTACTGCTCAGGGACTTTTTGACTTCATCAGGAGTACCATTGGGGTCAAACAGGGTTGCCCTTTGTCCCCAATTCTCTTTGGGATTTACATAAATGAGCTCGAGTCCTTCCTCCATGACCACACTTAGGATGGGGGCGAGTGTCTTCACCAGGATTTGATTTCCATTCTTTTGTTCGCGGATGATGTGGTTCTTCTAGCCTCGTCCCTTGAAGGACTGCAGAGACAGTTGGATGCTTTGGCTTTGTTTTGCAACCTTCGATAGCTCACGGTCAACTTGGGTAAAACCAAGGTTATGCTCTTCAACTGCTTGAAAACCTCGCACCTCAGATTCCTGTTAGAGGGAAGGAGATCGAGATATCTAACTCTTACACTTATTTGGGCGTTCAGTGCTTTGGTTGGCGTTTTAGTTTGCGACAAGCTCTCCAACCTTGTGTCCGCAAAGGTTATGGTTCTCTCGCCCTCCTGGAGAGACAATGCTTCCGTCATCATTTTTAGGATATCTCCTCCAAGATGTCACTCATGGATTGTCTTATCAGATCCACTGTACTTTATGGATCAGTTGCTTGGGGCCTCTCGCTGCTTGAGACCGACTGGGCTTCGATGGAGAGGATTCAAACACTCCTTAGGATCATCAGGTTTACACATAGTGTCCCCCTGCATATCATTTTGGCAGAGTTCAGGGCCGCTTGCTCAGACTTGAGTGCATGTTTGATTTGGTCTCCTACCTTCACCGCATTCGGTGTTATGCTGATTCCATTAAGGGTCGGAGTCGGTATCCATACCTAGCCTATTGCTCTTCGGTGACCATTGCTTAGTCTGGCACACCCCACCGGGGTTGTGGGTGGTATGCCGATGTCTCGGATCTCTTGGGAAAGGTTGACATCCAGATTGACCGCCTCCCTCCATACCAATACTCCCTAGATGCTCCGGGTCATCTCCTTCCTCCCAAATAGGAACTGAATAAGTCCATTAGGGATGATATCTACAGACAACACATCTTGACCACCTGGGTGAACCCACCTGGGGGTTTGAAACCTAAGATGGCCTTTTATGCGGAGTATTTTCTAGTTTTGCGGGATGATCTTATTGTTCGTTCCCAATATACCCACAGGAATTGGATGCATTCCCTCCGCGTCCCTTTAGGGCAGTTCAGAGTTGGCTCACACAAACTCCAGTGCGAGACTAATCATCACCTAGATCGGGATATCAGGATCTGTCAGCAGTGCCACGCACAGGAGCCTGAGATGGAATTTCACTTTATCTTCAGGTGCCCAACTTACTACGCGATCAGAGGTAGATTTTATTGCCTTTTCAAGCGATCACAGTCTCTTGTCAACTTTTTCAGATATGAGGACCAACGGTGTCTGGGGTTGTATATACAGGAGGCCATGAGGTTTTGAGAGCACAGGAGGCAACCATCTATTTTCTAGTTTTGCGGGATGATCTTATTGTTCATCCCCAATAGACCCACAGGCATTGGATGCATTCCCTCCGCGTCCCTTTAGGGTAGTTCAGAGTTGGCTCACACAGGGTCCGGTGCGAGACTAATCATCACCTAGATCGGGATATCATGATCTGTCAGCAGTGCCACACACAGGGGCCCGAGATGGAATTTCACTTTATCTTTAAGTGCCCAACTTACTACGAGATCAGAGGTAGATTTTATTGCCTTTTCAAGTGATCACAGTCTCTTGTTGACTTTTTCAGATATGAGGACCAACTGTGTCTGGCGTTGTATATACAGGAGGCCATGAGGTTCTGAGAGCACAAGAGGCAACCACCTCCCAAACCTGACCCCACCCATTTGATCACTTCTTTCTTTATAGTGCTACCTTCTACAAGGGGCACCAAGAGGACGGGAGAGGACAACCAGGGCCCGACCCTCAGATCTGTGCAGGCTCGGGATATCACACACAGTTCATAGCATCAGATACATTCTAGACCTTTCACTAGAAGACAAACTAGGTCTTCCAAGTTCAGGGATTCTTCTTCTTCCAGGCAGCTTCTCATTTAGAGTTCTATCTTGTCGGCCTTGAGTGCTAGGAGTGTTGGGCCCATCCCGTGATCTTCCCCTCCTCTGTCCTCTCTCTTCTTTTGGTCGGCATGTTCTCAATGCACCCTTGTCACTTGGGTCACTTGTTGTACGGGTTCTACTCTCTCTTATGGTGTTCTCCTTTCTTTACTTTACTTTTTATTCTTCTCAAAAGTGTTTTGGCTTCTGCGCTTTGTATCTGCCTTCTGCAGGCTTTGCAGTCCCATTGACCTACTTTTGTGGTCACTTGTTGGACATTAATATATTTATCTTATCTTATCAACACAAATTTCAAGCATTTATTTTCAGAATTGGTAGGCTTAGAGGAAAAGAGATTAAATCCTTGGTAGCTGCCTTAACACCAATCTTTCAGAAGCAACGGCACTTACCATGCTGAGAATGGGCTGAGTGCCCAAGCAATCTCCAAAATTCTTAATACCTGAAGTAAACCAAATATCCCCAATGAACTCAAAATTTCCTTCCGTTGAAGTAGGCTGAATTTTCACATATAACTCAGAATTTGTTGTATAAGTAACGGGCTGAGTATTCATAACAAATTTAGAATATTTTGTACATGCAATGAGCTGAGTTTCAACATTTTGAATGGGCTGTTCCCACCTATAGTTTCCAGAATTTTTGATGCTTATCACACACGGTGTGGGTGAGTTCCCATATGATTGGGTAGGTGGAATTGCACCCAAACTTCAGAATTTTATGAGTCCTTCCAAAGTCCTTCCTCATCATGATTTTCAGATTTATTCTCATTCCTAATTGACTGAAAATTCCCTTCTTCATGGGCTTGCTTAGCAACTTCATTTTCAGAGTTTGGTAAGCCCCCAAAACAAGCAAATGATTGTTCTTTTGCATACCTTGTTTGCTGTTCCAGGTTAGGAGGGCTGTTCTTTTTTGCTTCCCCTATCCACTTGGTCTTGGGAAAGACTCTTTCCCTTATAGTGGCTGAAAATCCACTCATACATGTGTGAACTACACCACGGTGTTGAGGTGTAAGAGGCACACCTTCTGAGGGTCAATACTCACCATGGCAACAATAAACTTGATGGAAAGCAAACTGAAAATGGAATTAGACAGCAGTCACTATGATCCTGGGACCATGATAACCCTTGCCCATCCTTTTCTTTATGTTGGCCCAACATGACATACTAGCAACGTTACCTTTGTATAGCTCACTTGGATCCCATATCCATGATGGATACTTGTCATGCTCATTTACTTGGAAGAATTCTCTTCCCCATTGAGTGCTTTTCACCTCAACCTTAGTGATAGCACAAGCTTTGCAACCACGATAATGAAGGAACCAAGCATGAGGAGAAATCAATGAGCACTTACCAAGATGACAATTCCATTGCTTACCCAAACACAAATCTGATCGTCCTTCTTCCAATTGCAAAATGGAATCTTCTTTCGTTCTATTTGGCATTACTCTATCAAGGGGCCCACTTGCCTTGTCCGATCTTGTTAGGACTTGTGCTTCCTTCCCAAGTGTTAATTGTTTCCTCCAAGCTTCCTCTTGAAATCTGGATTTATGCAAAGAAGGTGAATTGTGATTAGAAACAATGCAAAAACTGTCTTTCTAACATACCTTTTCCTTGTGATTTCTTTATCACTTTCCAAGCTTTCTTCTTGATCCTTTGATTGCTCACGAAGTTGATGAACAACTTCCTCTTGCTTAACCTTTGGAAGTATTGATTTTTTTGTTACTTCCACCTTGATGTCTACCATTTACAACCCCATTGGTTGCTTTGTAGCTTGTCGGAAACCCTCACTAGGCTGCCCTTGAATTTCTGGTTGTGGTTCAGAAAATTCAATCATTGGCTGCCCTTTACTAAGCTGAAACAACTCTTTTTGTTGCTCCAAAATCTCTGATTTTTCTTCCGTTTGATGCAAGCTTGCCAACTCCTCAAAGTAAAGTTCAGGATCACCCCAATCAAATCTCCCAATGAGCCACCTGTTGAATTTGTTATAGGTATCTATAAGATGGTGCTCTTGGGTTACCAACCCATGGTACCACCAATCATAGGCAACCCCTTCTAAATGTGATATGGCAAATTACATGGCCACACCTTCCTCTATGGGATGAAGTGAAAGGTATGTCTACCTTATCAACACATGCACTAGCTGAAATGCCTATAGAACCGTCAAATATAGTCATAACAAATTTCCCAAAGGCATCCTGTACTCCCTTTTGTCTATGCTGGTCCATCCTATGACTGCTTCTTCCTCTCTTCCATATCATAAACTCAATGAGATTTATGGCCTTTCGGATAGAGGGTGGAAAGGTCATGTATTCTTCATAGGATTTCATGAGATCAATCTGAATAGAAGGCTGCCCCTTCATATCTTCCATGTCATGTAACACTTCAATTCCCACAGTTAGCCAAGATGTTGCCTCTGATACCACTGTAATGTCTCTGGTTTGGGACAATCATGCAAAATTAGGGTTTCCTAACAAACCAACGAATTGCTATTGATATCTACTTCGATAAATCAGTTCTGAATGTGTAAACATGAGCCAAAAATCAAGTGCTGAATTAAATACCTTTCCGTGCCAATGATGAGGGTCTTATACTGATTTGTCAACCTCGATATTTCTGATTTTACCCCACAAGATACAGCAATTGTTCCCCTTATGATAACCTCTCAAACCCTTGCAATTACTCACCAATATTATGCCAAAATATACAATTTATCACAGCATCAAATAACCATGAAACGAAGGTGCAAACGGTTCAATGACCTTACCAATGAAGTCGCCAATATTTAGGAAAATTACAGAATTAATTAGCATGTGAATTCCTCTAATAATCCTTATCCAATGATGCCAAAATGATTAGAATAAATCATCAAAATTCAACATAAAATATAAGTATCAATTCTAGGGGCGTAAGAGCACTCTAAAAGGTCTCCCCAAGCTCCCCAAGGGATTCGTCCCACTTAGAAAAATCACAGTAAAATATTCAAAATTTATTATGCCACAAATGGCCTCAAAATCACCTCAAATCAATGTGACTAATATTAGAAAAATATAATAATAATTTCAGAATTATTACTATCAAATTAGGGTATTTTTTGGCCACTTAAAAGGTTTTACAATCCTTCCCAACCTATTTGCCCAACTTGGAGAAGTCACAATAAAAATCAGAAATTAATGTCCAAACCTTAGGAGAGTGTTTCCTTGTAGAGCAGCTCTCAAAGAGGGGTCTTCAAGCCTAGGGATCAAGTCGCCCCTCCTCCAAGATCCCACAAACCTGTCAATGGCTTCCAAAAACCAGCCACTTGTCCAATCCGAATAACGAAGCACAGATTGTATCCTTTGATGTAGAGCATAGTCACAAGGTATGGCGGGATTTGCACAAAATCTGGTCGGATCTAGATTTTTTGGCCAACCTAGATAAGTTCGCCCGCGTCGGCGCTGTTTTTTTCAAAAAAATATTTTTGCTTTATTTTTTAGGTTTTTTGCACAAAAAAGGGCCCATAAACCATAAATATCATATAATATTAATGTTTTATATTAATTTATTAATATTTTTCAGTTTTACATATTTATCATAGTTCCACGGAGATTCTTGACGAAGGGATGGGGGGCTTATGTTTGGGGATGACGGGGAGGGGCGGCAGAGGGGGTTGAAAAATTAGTTATAAAAAGATGTATAAGTATATTGCATTGAACATCAACAATTTAACATTTAAGTTTTAACTTTTTAACAATGAAGTTTCAAGTTTGAACCATTGAACCAATGAACATTGACAATTGAAAATGAAAATGAAAATGAAAATATCGAATTCAAAATTTTCAAAATTTCATAATGATGATTCATGATTACTATCAAGTATCAACAATGTTAAAAAACTAAATACTAAATACTAAATACCAAATACTAATGAGTCAATGGTTAATCATCTCCAAAGTTTTTGCCAAACTCGTCATCACTAGAACTACTGGACTTCACATGCTCAAGCGCCTCCAAACCAATACGAACCAGCCCTGTTTGTGTTGCATCATCATCAATTTGTGCTAGCTCTTCTGGGTTTATATCCCATCCGATTGCTAAACTCTCCTTGTATGTGTGTTGCGGTCAATGAGACGTGAGGCACTATGTACAACCACAAGCTTCTTCACCCTCCTAGAGGTAAGCCTGTTCTTCTTAACGGAGTGGATGAAGCTATAAGTAGACTAGTTCCTCTCAACAATAAAAGAACTAGAAACTTGGGACATCAAACGAATGGCTAGATCGGTAGTCAAAGAAGCAGGCCCATGCAAAGTACACCACAAAATTGGCTCCTCCTATGCCATTGTCTCCCTATTTATTTCGACCTCTTGTGAATATCCCATAAGAGTGACAAATTTTGTCCACTCATTATGAATGATGTGGGACTTTGTAGAATCGTACATTTTTCGAATAAAAAAACAATACAATTTACAAATGAAACAAAAAATTAGAAATTCAAATAATCAAATGCATAGTGATAGGGCCTACCTTATGGCTCAAATGATGAACTTGAAGAGTCTTGAGTCTTTTTGGCTTCTCTATCCTCTTCTTGATCTTTCTTTCCCTCTCTTAATGCTTTTTTACTCTTGCAAACTTTTCCCTCTTAGCTTGCTGCCTCTACTTTCAGCTCTCTACTTCACTCAATGAAGTTTGTGTGTGATTTGGAAATGAGAGGGATAGGGCTTTTTAATATTTATAAGCTTTCGAGGCCTTGGGGGTGGGGGTGCGACCCATTAGCAATTAGGGTAAGGGTAGAGTTCACAAACCAAAATCTCTTAAATTTTTTTAAAAAAATACCTTTTTGGCATCCACCAGCATAGGGGATGCCTACGCGTTTCTTAGCGGGTCAAGGGATGTCTGGGTGTCACTTGGATGTCCCAAAGTCCGCCAGACGCCCTAGAGACGTTCCCTCTTAGAGGGAAACGTCTCGACGACGGTGGCGGTTTGGTGCGGTAGTGGAGGTGCTGCAGGGGGACGTCCCTCTGATGTCCCCACATCCGAGGGACATCCTCGTCCTGGCAACGTGGGGATTTTTTGGGGGGCACGTCCCCATGGAACACTGATAGTTATAAAACAATGCTCATATGTATATGTATTTATTCCAAATCGGATTTTTCCGATGTTTTTCAAGAATTCTAGATTTCAGATTTTTTTTCCCTCCTGAACGGAT
The DNA here is from genome assembly GCA_037957365.1 of Torreya grandis. Classification (NCBI taxonomy): domain Eukaryota; kingdom Viridiplantae; phylum Streptophyta; class Pinopsida; order Cupressales; family Taxaceae; genus Torreya; species Torreya grandis. The sequence continues at coordinate 7,337,601 of JARHVA010000103.1, forward strand.
TCAGATTTCGAACCTTGTGATTGATGTAGAGCCACTCACATAGAAGGTATGAAAGTTTTTGTCCTCACACCTTATTCATACTTCGAAGAGTTTTGTCTTCAAAGTGCCTTAGCCAAGCTTGACATACTTGAGCAAATATCCAATATCGAAAATAACGTATTTTCAAATGATCCTTCACTTTCTATTTATACACCTCCCAAGGGTGGCACCCAACTTGGAGGGAAGGATCCAATTCAAAACTTAAAAAGAGTAACTTTTATAACTTTCACTTAACTCCTTGGGTGCTCATGACACTCAAAAGGACACAACTTAAGTGGAAATTAGAACAATAAAGTACTTTTCACAATTATTCTTAGAAAACAAAGTGTTTCCCTTTTCTTTTTCTCTTTTCTCTTAGCCCTTGGGAAACAAGTGAGGCTAAGGGTCTTCAACGCTCCATGCCAAAAAGGGGGACATTACAACATTTCGTAAGTTCTATATTATTTAAAAATTAATATATAAATTGTATAATTATTTGTATTGTATAACTACAATTTTATTAGGTTATAACTTGTTTCTAGTGTATTTGTCAATTTTGCATATTTATAAAATTATGTTTATATATATAAAAGATTGGATTTTCCCAACTTTTTAAAGAATTCCAGATTTTCAGATTTTTTTGCCCTCCCAAATGGATGCTGATTTCTGGACTTGGTAACTATGCATATGAGGGAATCAAGATGGTTTTAGTGAAAGCAAAATGAAGCTTCTACAATTGCTGCACTATGGATTTTTGTCTTTCGGGATGGAAGAAGCCAAAAAGACCGTAGAACACAAGGGCTAAAGGATTTACTACAATAAATGCATGGGAAGCAAGCGCAGTGACAATGGAGTAAATCCTGGCTTCTTTCTATTTTTGAAAAGGCAGATGTATCTGAGGTTAGATAGATGATTTTGGAAACTGCCAATTTTAAAAAAAATCGCAAAACATATGTCATATGTATTATTAGGGAGGGACAAAATAAAAATTGGAGTTGCATTTATTTTCATATAATTTGAATGTTAATATTTCAGGGAAATGATCATATTTAGTAGAGCTCTGCATTGTCTACCGGGGACTGTGCTTGTTGAAGCGACTCACTTTTTTCTGTTATTGGTCATACGCTTGGCAATTGGACTTCCATCAATAAAGGAGAAGGAAGCAGAGGTTCTCTACAGATTTTCCATGTTTAGTCTGTAGAAATTACGGATGTGGTAGAACAAGTGTAAGATAGTGTTGAATATTTGCAAAACAATTTTCCATATGCTATGGATGAAGCAAGCGGTTCAAGAGCTTATCTGTATGCCCCTAAGAAAGAATGACATTAATCTTATTAGTATAAATGTGTTGTCTACGGATCCTCCAATGGCAACCGTGACTGATAAGTTCATTTCTACAAAATGTAAACGGGAAAATTAAAGTGGAAAAAGCAAAGAAGAATTCAGATCAACTAGTGAGTTGGTAATGATACCATATATATCAAATTTAATATATTTTCTTGTTGCTTCTCTTGCTACGTAGACTCTTTTAAATTTCTATGGCATGTTGCTAGGAGATGTAAGTCTCTTCAAAAGTTCTTTAAAAGTCAAAGTCGAGAGCATGTAGCACTATTGCTTTAAACAGGAGTATTGTCTCTCTATTCAATGCCCTCACCTTCACCTTTTTTATTTTTATGGAGAGTGAAAGAAAGAAAATATATTTATGTCCACGAATAACTAAATAGGCTGAGGGCACTCAGAAAGTACTATCAGTTGTTAAAGAGAAGTAAGGGTAAAAAGACCAGGTTATGAAAAGTAACTAAACACAAAGCATAAACAAAGGAAATTCATCTTGTACTACCTCAAAAAAATTACATCAATCTAATAATAGTGCTACAAGGAAGTCTTACCATATGCATGCCAAAAAAATAAGAATCGATCCTAGTCCCCAAGAGACAACGATTAAACATCTTTGCAAAGGCATTACATCTTTGCGAAGGCTTTTGAATTTAAATTTAACAAACAAATTGACCTCTTGTTTAAAAATTCTTGGCTCCCTTAAGGGGAGAGGTCCACCTTGACTTCCACAAGATCCAATAGCTGTTAGCCGAATCGTGTGCCATAAAAATTTGCTGCTTTCCCTAATCATCTAGGTGTCTTTGAGGAGTGGCCCTTTCCAAGCCACAGGGGAAAAAATTAAATAAGCTTGTCTTGAAATCAAAAACATGATGTCTTAGAAGATACCTTTCCCTTAGGTGTCTGTGACGAGTGGCCCTTGGTGAGCTAGAGGGTTAAATAATTAAATAAGCTTCTCTTGAAATTAAGAGCAGAAGGTCTTAACTACCAAATCAAGCTCTTGTTTAAAAATTCTTTGCTCCCTTAAGGTGAGAGTGCCTCATAGAATGTGGTTTATGCGTTGACTTCTACAAGAATCCAATCACTGTCAGCCAAACCGTGTGCCATAAGAATCCCCTGCTTTCTCTAATCATCTAGGTGTCTCTGAGAAGTGGCCCTAACCAACCCTGTTGAGATGTTGCCATTGATGTCAAAGGGTTTGATATTCAGTAAAGGATATGGTCATTGATGTCAAGGAATTTTTGCTGATAAGAGTGTAGTTTTTGCAGAGTCTATAGCTTGCCATAAAAGTTTTTTTTGGTGAAGTAAACAATTGGCCAAGAGACTTGTTATCTATATTTTATATCATATGGAGACACATAAATAAACTGCAGAATTAAATCAGAGTAAAGACCATTGAATACGCTGTTTTGTATGAAGGTGATCTAAGGATTATGGAGAATAAGATTGTGTTTGGAGCTACCAGGCAAGCAACGACAGACTGTATTAGGGATGCTACGGACTGCATCTGGTATGCTACGAATTGCATTTGGTTTGCTACGGACTGCATCAGAGCTGCTACGGACTACATCAAAACTACCACAGAGTTCAACAAAACTACCACAGAGTTCAACAAAACTGCTACAGAGTTGTTTGGAAAGTATTTCGATATGTATTCTAATGATTGCTTGGTCTATTTCAGTTTCGTTTCACTCAGGTTGACCTTGTGAGTGAGCTTTTATATAAGCTAATGTGAATTATATTTTCAAAAGAGAATAAATCATTATATAGCCAACTATAGAGTTTTGTTTGGCCGACTTTCAAGAGGTTGTTGATCACCATCTTGTATATAAACAAGATCAAATTGTTTTTTCAAGGTTTGAAAAAAGAGGATGATTATATAAAATTGCTAAGGATTAGAGCAAACGTCTGTTGAGGCACTGATGACCAGAGAGGCGTGAGTATGAAAACATCGAATGATTCATAGGAAGATTAACCCTAGAGTATACAGAATCAACTAAAAGAGATGAGTAGAGAAAGCAGAGAGGACAAAGTCTCTGAAAATAAAGAGCGGAAAAAGAGAGCCTAATGTGTCTATTTGATTGATAAGCAAAAAAAATAACAGAATGAATATGAGATCGATAATCAGAGAAAGCAGAATTGCACCATCATTTGTTGATAGAAGCAACTGAGAAAGGTAGATGATTTGAAGCAGCTGAGTTGGTGCTTGGCAAAGGTGGCTGAAGCCTCCTGTAGATTGGTGTCTACAAATCAAAGAGTTGGTGCTTCCTAGCAAGTTGGTGCTTGCTGAATCTTTTTGTCAAGTTGGTGCTTGACTATTTAAGGTTGGTGCCTCAAGCTGAGTTGGTGCTCAACAATCCTTTTGACCTATTGCATATCTTATTTAGGTCATGTGGTCCATGTAGTGATCAATGTGGGTTTTCTTCCCTTTAAGGGTTTCCCAGCGATATAATGTGTTATGTCTTTATGTTCTTGCTGTGATTTTATTGCTCTATGGATTTTGCATTAATGCTTGACTAATGAACTAAAGAATTTGAAGAAAGTTTTAAGAGGTCACTGATTCACCCCCCGTCTTAGTGGCTGTGCTTCCAACAATTGGTATCAGAGCAGGGCCTTCAAGGCCAGGGTTGACAACTAGAAGGTAGATCCTAAGAAGCACAATGTCTAGTCATCAAGTACAAGAAGGGTTTTCAACAAACAAGGCCCCTTTGTTCTTTGGAACCAATTATGCATTTTAGAGTATTAAGATGAAGACCTATTTGATCGCTGTCGGGTTTGACATTTGGCAGTCAATTGTAGATGGGTATACTATTCCTCAAACTCCTCCAACTGACACTGCCAGAAAGAAAGCAAGTGAGAACAATTCAAAGGCTATGAATGCTATATTATGTGGTTTGAGAGAATCTGAGTTTGTCAAGGTGATGCAATGTGAGTCAGCGAAGGCAATTTGGGACAAATTACAACTCATCTATGAAGGTGACATCAAGATAAAATTGACAAAGCTTCAGACCTATAGAAGACAGTTTGAAGGTCTAAAGATGAAGGAAGAAGAGAATATTGCAGCATATCTTCTTAGAGTTGATGAATTAGTCAATATAATCAGAGGTCTTGGAGAAAAGGTTAATGAGTCAACTGTTGTTCAAAAGGTTCTAAGATCCTTGACCCCAAGATTTGGCTCAAAGGTGTCAACAGTTGAAGAAGTAAAAAACTTAGACAAGTGAAAAATGGATGAGCTTCATGGAATACTTTCTGCCTATGAGATGAGGACTGATGATGGAAGATCTTCCAAAGGGGAAGCAACCTTCAAGCTTGCAAAGAAAACACAAATAAAAAAAGGTGAAATTGACAGTGACATTGATGTTGATGAAGACAAAGCCAAAGCCTTATTTATGAGGAAACTGAGAAAAGGTTTAGGGAGGTACAAAGGCAAGTTACCATTCAAATGTTTCAATTGTGACAAGATTGGTCCTTTTGTTGCCAAGTGTCCTAAAAAGAAAAACATGATCATGATGAACATGGTGAAGAGAATAAGAAGTCTAACAAGTATGACAAGAGCAAGAAAAATTGCAAGCAAGGTGACTGTAAAAAAAAAGTTCTTCAATAACAAAAAAGACTATTTTAAAGAAGACAACTCCTCTTCTGAAGTCAGTGATAAAGATATCTGAGACAGTGATGACTACAATTCAGACCATAAAAGTGATGAAACTTTGTTAATGGCCATTGAAGTTGAAGATGGAAATAGTTCAAAAGAATAAGTCTTCATGGATGATGAAGAAGTGGACGAAAAAAAAGCCGAGGTTGATCTTGAGGCAAAACTTATCAGTGCTTTGGATGAATTGAAGAGTCAAAGAAAGAAAAACCAAAAGTTGAAGTCTCTAGTTAAAAGTCATGAAGAACAGATATGTATCTCATAAGTTAAGATAACTAAGAGTGTCAAGGAAGCTGAGAAGGTCATCAACAATCTCAAGACTCAGTTAGAAGAAGCAAATGCAAGTTTGAAGTCCAAGGAATGAGAGTGCAATGAGTACAAATCTGAGATAGGTTCATTGAAGTCAGATTTGGAACAATTTACAGTCAAATTAAAAATTGTCAAAAGTTTGAAAAGAACAATGGAATTCTTGACGACATATTGAACAGTCAAAGGTCACCTCTCATTAAAATAGGGCTTGGATACATAGATGACCAGAAGAGTAGCAAGGAAGAACAAAATATCGGTAAGCAAAAGACATGTTGATGCTCTCAAGAAATCTGAGATTGTGAATGACAGTCAAAGGTCAGGACAGGTCAAGAAGATTATCTCTCCTCTCAGAGATAACAAAAGTTTTAATATGCCTTTCAAAAACTTTCAGAGATTATTTCCTATCAGACAATCGAATGCAATAAGGTACATGAATTCCTTCTATGGCTATTGTTTTTCTTGTAATCAGTTTGGACATAGAGTTGTAGATTGTAGATCAAATGGTAGAAACAATCGTGCATGGAGAAGTGATATGAATAGTCATGGGTTTCCAAAAAGATTCTCAAATTCATTTGTCCAAGGTTCAAATATCAATAGAAACAGTGTGATTTGTTACAACTGTAATAGAATTGGACATATTGCAAGATTCTGTAGATTGGGTTATGCAAAACCCTTTAGTCAAAACATGAAGGTGTATGTTCAAATTTGTAAGTCAGAACTTTTTAAAATACTAAAAAAGAGGAAGAAAATGATGGTCCAAAGAAAGAAAAATCCATGTTAGCACAAACTGCTTTTCAAATTCAAGATGAGAATTTGAAATGGTACATTGACAGTGGTTGTTCAAGCTATATGATAGGTGACAAGAATAAATTTATATCTTTGAAGAAGAGTATTGAAGGTACAGTCAAGTTTGGGGACAATACAACAACTAATATTGTTGGCGAGAGAATATTAAGTCTTGACAATGGGAAAACTAAAACTGAAAATGTGTTATATGTAAAAACACTGAAGTATAATTTGTTGAGTGTTAGTCAAATGTGCAATCAAGGACATACTTTGACTTTTCATGCTAAAGGATGTGAAATAAGAAAAACAAGTTCAGAAAGATTGGTAGTAAATGTTGACAGGACTGCAAATAATTTGTATGTTTTGAATGAGATCAAGGACAAGTGTTTTATGAGTCAAGTAGATGAGAGTTGGCTTTGGCACAGAAAAATGGGACATCTAAACTTTGACAACTTAGTAAAGATAAGTACTAAGAAATCAATTAGGAACATGCCTAAGATCATTAAGCCTGCAAACACCCTGTGTAAGGCATGCCAACATGGAAAAGAGACAAGAAAAAAGTTCAAGACAAGAATATTCAACTACAAAACCTCTAGAGTTGATTCATACAGATCTATATGGTCCAACTAAAATTCAAAGTATTCAAGGTGAAAGTTACTTCATGCTTCGTATTGATGATTACACTAGAATAACTTGGGTTACTTTTTTGAAGGAGAAATCTGAGGCTCTAGATAAGTTTAAGACGTTCAAGGATCTAGTTGAGAATGAGATGGATTTAAAAATCAAGTGTCTAAGATCTAATAGAGGAGGAAAATTTTGGTCAAATGAGTTTGATGACTTTTGTAAGGAACATGGAATCAAATGATAGTTTTTGGTTGCAAGGACACCACAGCGGAATGGTGTGATAGAAAGGAAGAACATGATTGTTCAGGGAATGGCCAGGACAATGTTAAATGAGTCCAAATTGTCTGATAGATATTGGAGAGAGGCTGTAAACACAACAATACATATTTTAAACAAAGGTCAAATCAGAATAAACAACAATAAAACCCCACTATGAACTGTGGAAAGACAGACCAACTTCAGTGGAACACTTTAAAGTGTTTGAAAGCATACGTTTCATCAAGAGAGATGAAGAGGATCTAAGAAAATTAGATTCAAGGGCTGATGAAGGCATCTTCATTAGATATTCTTCAGTTAGTTCTGCATATAAATGCTACAACAAGAGACTACAAAAGTTTGTGGAGAGTACACATGTGATAGTGGATGAAACCAGATCTAAGAAGGTTAGCACACAACCAAGAGTTCATGCAGAGGACCTAGACCTCAAGGAAGAAGAAAAAATCAGAAGAAAGTAAAGAAGAAGAATGAGAAGATACAAGGGCACCTTTCAGATTTGTTCAGAAAATCATGTAGAAAGTCAAATCATCGGTGATATTGATGTTGGAGCTAGGAGAAGGTTTATGAGTACATTGGAAAATGTAAACTTCTCTCTATTTTCAAAGATAGAACCAAAAACTTTTTCAGAAGTCGGAAATGATAAGCTTTGGGTGAATGCTATGGAGGAAGAGCTCAATCAAATTGAGAAAAATAAGACTTGGGAACTTATTCTCAGACAAGAATGTCATTGGAACCAAATGGGTTTTTAGGAACAAATTGAATGAAGATGGTCAGGCCACGAGAAACAAAGCAAGGTTAAGTATATAAAGGCTATGCTCAAATAGAAGGTGTTGACTTTGAAGAAACTTTTGCCACTGTGGCAAGACCAGAAGCCATAAGACTATTTTTGGCATAAGCTGGTTTCAATATTTTCAAGATATATCAGATGGATGTAAAGTTTGCATTTCTCAATGGAAATTTAGAAGTGTATATAGAGCACCCTGAAGGTTTGTCTTTGTCTTTGTCAAGAAATAAGGACTATTTGTAGACTAAAGAAAACATTATATGGGCTAAAGCAAGCCCTTAGAGCGTGGTATGCAAGACTTGATAGATACTTGCTTGATCAGGATTTCAAGAGAGGTGTTGCTGATAGCAACCTTTAGATCAAAACAAAAGGTGAGCATCAATTAATTATAATTGTGTATGTTGATATTATCTTTGTTAGTGACTACGACAAGATGTCTAAGGAGTTCGCAGAAGTAATGCAACAAGAATTTGAGATGTCTATGTTAGGGTAATTGTCATTTTTCCTTGGATTGCAAGTAGTTCAGTCAAATAAGGGAATCTTCATCTCTCAAGCTAAGTTTATTAAATAAATGTTGAAGAAATTTGATATGGAAGACAGTAAATCGGTAAGTACTCCAATGACAAGTTGCGAGTCGAGTCAAGAAGATAAGTCATCAGAAATCAATCAGACCTTGTATAGATCTATGACTGAAAGTCTATTGTATACTACTGCATCAAGACTTGATATCTTGCAGACAATAGGTCTAGTGGTCAAATTTCAGGTAAAACCAAAATAGACACACTTACAAGCAGTTGAGAGGATATTTAAATATTGCAAAGGTACTATGGACTTTGGTTTGTGGTACTCAAAAGATAAGGATTTCACTTTAACAACATATACTAATGCAGATTGGGCAGGTAGCATTGATGACAGAAAGAGCACAAGTGGTGGTGCATTTTTTCTTGGAAAGAGTCTTGTGTCATGGTTGAGTAAGAAACAACCATTAGTTTTCTTGTCCACAATTGAAGCTGAGTACATAGCAACAACATCATGTTGCACACAAGTTTTATGGATGAAACAAACCTCGAGTGACTTTAAGATTAAGAATGACAGTCCAATTTCTATATTTTGTGACAATACCAATGCCATTAACATCTCTGAGAATCCAGTCATGCATTCCAAGGCTAAGCATATTTCAATCATCATTTTCTAAGGGAGCAAGTAGCTAATCAGATTGTCAAACTAGAGTATGTAACCACAAAAGAACAAGTTGCAGACATTTTTACAAAACCTCTTCCAAGGGCAACATTTGAGTTCCTAAGGCAGGAATTGGGAGTAATTATTTTTTCTGTCAGTCACTAAGAAAGGTATGGACTGAGGGGGAGCTAACTTTTGGGTATCTTTTAGCTCCGAGGATCAAGAGTCAAGAGCCTAGGACAGTCAAAAGATGTTCAAGTGGCAGTGAGTAGTATCTTGCAGTTTTCTAAGGATAAGTTTATGGAATTCTCATTAGGGAAATGAAGATGGATATTATTAGGTTTGAATAAGCAACACTCGTTTGGAATCAAATAGATTTTAGGTTGTGCAATCCTTTGCCATTGATGTCAAAGGCGGAGAATTAACAAGCTGATTATTTTCAGGGAGAAATAGTGCAATAATAGAGATAGCTATATAGGGGAGAGAAATAACAAGTTATGTAACTGCTGTCTAGTTGCCTTTGATTTGAAATCACAGGGGAAAGAGTAAACCGAGGTCAAGTTATGGTGTAAAGGTATGTTCATTGAATGATAAAATCTGCTCAGGTCATTAACTTGTAAAGGTTTGCCATCAATGACAAAGGGGGATTTTGTTGAGATGTCATTTGATGTCAAAGGGTTTGATATTCAGTAAAGAATATGGTCATTGATGTAAGTGAATTTTTTTCTGATAAGAGTCCATAGTTTCTGCAGAATTTGTAGCCACTGATTGAGTCTGTAGCTTTGCCATGAAAGTTGTTTTTGGTGAATGAGACAATTGGCCAAGAGACTTGTTATCTATATTTTATATCATATAGAGACAGAAATAGACTGCAGAATTAATTCAGACAAAAGACCAGTGGATAAGCTATTCTGTATGAAGGTGATCTAAGAATTATGGAGAATAAGATCGTGTCTAGAGCTACTGGGTGAGCAACTACGGACTGCATCAGGGTTGCTACGGATTACATTAGGTTTGCTACAGACTACATCAAAGCTGGTACGAACTATATCAAGACTACCACAGAGTTCAACATAACCACTACAGACTTGTTTGGAAAGTATTTATAAGTGTATTCTAATGATTGCTTGGTCTATTCTAGCTTCGTTTCACTCAGGGCAACCTATGAGAGTGAGCTTTTATATAAACTAATGTGAATTATGTTTTCAAAAGAGAATAATTAATTATATAGCTGCCTATAGAGTTTTGTTTGGCCGACTTTCAAGAGGTTCTTGATCGCCATCTTGTATATAAGCAAGATCAAATTGTCTTTTTAAAGTGTGAAAAATAAGATGATTATATAAAATTGCTAAGGAGTAGAGCAGAGGTCTATTGAGGAACGGATGGCTAGAGAGATGTGAGTATGAAAACATCGAATGATTTATAGGAAGATTAACACTAGAGTATACATAATCAACTAAAAGAGATGAGTAGAGAAAACAAAGAGGACAGAGTCTTTGAAAATAAAGAGTAGAGCAAGAGAGCCTAATGTGTCTAATTTGATTGATAAGCAGAAAAACAACATAATGAATCTGATATCAATAAGTAGAGAAAGCATAATTGTACCATCATTTGTTGATAGAATCAATTGAGAAAGGTGGATGATCTGAAGCAGTTGAGTTGGTGTTTGGCAGAGGGGATTGAAGCCCCCTGTAGATTGGTGTCTACAAATCAAGGAGTTGGTGCTTCCTAGCAAGTTGGTGCTTGCTGAATCTTTTTGGCAAGTTGGTGCTTGACTATTTGGGGTTGATGCCTCAAGCTGAGTTGGTGCTCGGCAATCCTTTTGACTCATTGCATATTTGATTTAGGAAATATAGTCCATGTAGTGATCAATGTGGGGTTTATTCCCTTGAAGGGTTTTTCATCTATATAATGTGTTATGTCTTTATGTTTTTGTTGTGGTTTGATTGCTCTATGAATTTTGCATTGATGCTTGACTAACAAACTAAAGAATTTGAAGAAAGTTTTAAGAGCTCACTGCTTCATGCTGCCCCACACCTTGTCCCCCTGCGCCTTCCCCCCTAGTGGCTGTGCTTCCAACAAAAGCCAAAGGGGAAATAATTGAACAAGCCTCTATTGAAATTAAGAGCAGAAAGTCTTAGCAGAAGGGCATCGCCAACAAACATGATCAACAGTTTCCTCTCTTACCACAAAGTTTGCATAAAGAATTTGTAATACCAAATTTGTGAAACCTTGACTTAAATGCTAAATCTAAGTGGAGCATTGACTATCCCAACACCTACTTCTTGAAAGAAGCTTGAGACTTCTAGATAGATTGACATCATATTTGCCATCCGATCTTGGGGCCCATCCTCCATCACTTATTCAATTGTGGAGTCAGTTCAGATATTTGTGTTACAAAATCATAGGGAATCGTTTGGCACACGATTGTAGAAGGCCTTCCCATTACAAATCTCTTCAATAAGGACCTGACCCTGAAGACACATTTTAAAAAGAGAACTCTTAGGGATTACTTTGCCAGTGCTAACTAGTTACTAGAATTTTGTGGTTTGTCTACTTGAAGAATCATGTCGGGATATATAATGCATGGTGGAACATCTTAGTTTCTGTAAATGTTTCATTTGTATCTTGATGACCTGTTCATGCATCTGCAGCTGGTGCTTGAGCAACATTTTTCAATGTTGAGGAATGCACAAGTAGAATGGCCAAATTTATTATAAGTTGTTTTAAGCGGAATGACCAGTAATTAGGAGTATCTAGCCATTTTGAAAGCAATCCAAGTAGCTATATGTTATACTGAAAGGCACAAACTTAAATATTTAATAACATATGTTCCTCATGTTGTACCACTTCCCATTGATGAAGAATTGACACATTTATCAGTTTTTATCAGTTCAGCAATATAATTGGACCTTGGCAGCATGAAATATGTGTTCACTTGCACATTCTTTTCTGATATCCATTTGCGAGTGAAGGCATTATGCATATTGTAGTAATCCAATATAGGTAGGCATTAAACAACCAATACAAGCAGCTTAGAAGACCTATTTGGCTTTGGAAGCCCCTAATCTTACTTATTGCAAGCTGTCCATGTTTGTGAAGCTCAATGAAAAAGATTTTGTGAGGAAAATGAGAAAGGAACCGTGGGAAGATGTTTTTTAAATGGGTTGAAACATTCACATACTTAGCTGAGGGGTGTTTGAGCCATTTCTAACATTGGTAAAAAATTAATTTAGGCGCGATCGAGATTTTTCTTGTTGCCAATGGACCTTTGGTGTTGTACATTTTCAAGGTTAATTATGGAGACAATTTGGAGGATCTCTTTGAAGCCATTAGTTATGGCCCTAGTTGGTGTATTAAAAAATGCGGGTACTGCCAAAAAAATATTTTTTTGGCAGTCTGCAGGGTATACACCAGGTTACCCGCTGGTCGGTTACCAGGCCAAAAACCACGTGTTTCGTGGGCTAGTTACCCGCCAAAACCATGGTTTTTGACATGGTAACCGGTCAAAAAACGGGAGCCAAAAAAATAGACGTAAAACCTAAAAATGAAATCGCAATCCATAGTTTTTTAATTTTTATTCTGCTGCTGTCGTTTTTCCCCTGAGCTGGATGCATTTTGCTTGTCGCCTGTTGAGTATTGAGCTGAGGAGCTCCATTCACTGGTAAGTTGGAATCTGTATTCCTTGCTTTTTATAAATTCTTGCAAAAACGTTATACATATTAAATAGAAAAAAAATGTTACCCTGCAAAGCTCATTTTGGCTCCTACAGGGTACAAAGTTACCTTGTAGACCGTGAAATAACGTTATTAACTTATACATAGAAAAAATAATAATAAAACTTTGTTTTTTTTATACATTGCGTGTAGCGTGACTGCGTGACTCTAACTCCATTATTGTGTTTTCTATTTTGCTATGAAAACATTATAATTGTGTGGGAAATGTGAAATATGATATATCCATTATCCACTGATAACTGTATGGACTCCTGCACTTTAATATGATTGTTTGGGCTACTCGAGTCTTCGTAAACTGCAAAGCAATAATTAATATTAAAACCCAGTTAGAAACTTAGAATTTAGAATCATAGTAAATAATAAAATAGAAAGTTATCACATTTTAATATTTTATCATGTTTTATTATTTAATATTTATTATTGTTATCTTATAATTTATTCTCTCGAGTTTCACAAGTTGGTATTTAATTTACTTCGTAATCACTAATTCGAATCGTATGCTATTGTAATTTGCTAGGTTTGAGCTCCAACTTTTAAAGACTGTTTGAAATTGCATATTGACAATGACAGCTGGTTCCCGTGACAGTTACTGGTCTAAATCTAAGAAGTTTGATGACCCAGCATGAAAACATTGTGTTGAAGGTCCAGAGCTCAACTCCCTGATATGCAATTATTGCAAGTTTAAGAGGAGTGCAGGGGTGAATTGCCTCGAGTACCACATAGCATGGATTTCAAGGAACGATGTGCAAATTGTGACAAAACACCACTTGAGGCTCAAATGGAGATGGTTGCTGTACTGACAGTGTTTGAGGAAAAAAAGAAAAAAAAAACACTATTGATGCACTTGCAGCGATATCAAATAGGGGGCAACAAGAGTTGAATATGATGAGTTAGCAGCCTCTGGGTCTTCTATTGCTCCAAGGGTGATTCGAAGATGAGCCTCACCTAGTGGAGATAGTGCAAGTTCACATTTACATGGTTTTTATTGTTTCTCGGAATATCCCTGGGGCACAACCTTCACTCGAAGGTACAACTTGGAATAATGAACTGCATAATGAAGCAAGGGTGGCAGTGACAATTTTTTGGTACTATAACATCCCATTCAATGTGGTGAGAAGCTCATACTGGGAGAATTTGGTAACTGCTTTGATTGTTGTTGGGAAGGGGTTCAAAGCCCTTACTCATGACTTGAGAGGTCAACTTTTACAGGGTGTTGTGAAAGATACAGAGCTCATTGTAGATGAGCAAAGAAGAGTATGGCGCAAGAAGGGTTGTAGCATTTTGTCTGATAGGTGGGCGGTTGGAAGGAACCGCACTCTGATTCATTTTTTAGTGGCTTCAAATGGATAGTGTTCTTGAAGTCCATTGATGCCTCTAACAAAGTGAAAAATGCACAAACTTTGTGTGATATGTTGGACGAGGTAGTCATGGAGGTGTGTGTGGAGAACGCCATCCAAATTGTGACTGATAATGTAGCAGCGAGCAGATTGAGGAGAGACATTCGTCACGTTTTTGGAGACCATGCTCAGCGCATTGCATTGATCTTTTGCTTGATGACATAAATAAATGTGGTCGAAGAGGCGAGAGATATCGCAAAGTACATCTACAATCATCCTTGAGTGCTGAGTTTGATGAGAAAGCACACCAATGAAAAAGAGCTAGTGCACTCAGGAGTCACGAGATTTGCTACGCACTTCATCACATTGCAGAGTATTGCAACCTCCCTAACGTCTCTTAAGCAAATGTTTGTGAGCACACAGTGGATGGAGTCTCCATATAATAAGAAGGCCGAAAGAGAAAAGGTCAATAAGACCATTTTTTGTGATGGATTTGAAAAGACTATGAATGAGGTCATAAAGGTAACTTTGGGATTGACTTTTTTTTAGTTATGATTTATTTTTTTGTAAATAAACTTAATTTTTTGTAACTTAAATTTTAAAATTATATGTTTTTAGGTGTCAGAGCCTTTGGTTAGAGTTCTTTGTTTGGTGGATGGAGAAAATTATCCGATGTGGTATGTGTATGAGGCCATGGACCGGGCCAAGGAGAGCATAACAAATTTTGATGGGCAAAATAAAAAAATATGAGTCCATTTGGCACCTGATTGATCGTAGATGGAACAAACAGCTTCATCGACATATACATGTAGTGACCTACCATTTGAACCCCAAGTTTTTTTTTGCGAATTCATTTAAAGCAGATGAGGAGGTCATGGATAGCCTCAATACTTGCATAGAGAGGTTGGTGGTTGACAAAGTTATTAGAGACATAATTGTGGATGAGCTGCAGATTTACAAGAGTGCAGAAGGGAAGTTCTTTTCTTCACCTCTATGCATTTGAAGGAGAACGACCCATCAACCAGGTACAATAACAAATTCAAATTTAGTCGTTTATGTTTGTCATTGTAAATTTGTAATTGATTGTTTGTTGTCATTGTATCATTGTAATGTCGTTATTTATTTATAAATGCGCACCTAATTGACTTACAAAGTTATAAATCTCTTATTACAGATTTGTGGTGAGAAGGTTATGGTGCAAGGACACCAAATCTTTAAAAATTAGCCATCCACATCTTGTCCCAGCTATGTAGTGCTTCTGGGTGTGAAAGAAATTGAAGCATGTTTGAGGCCATTCACACAAAGAAACGCAATAGGCTAACAACACAACGCCCCAATGACCTTGTGTTTGTGTGGTACAATCTTTGCCTTCGTGTGAAATAGGTGGAAGGGATAGATAGTCACGAGGCAATTGACTTGAATGATATTGATCCATATTTAGATTGGATCATTGAGTTTGATGATGTGCCCCAGGAGCCCATGTTTACCGAAGAGGTCATAGATTTAGAGAGGGAAGCAAAAGAAGCTATGTCGGCAGGAGAAGCAGAGGTATTTGGAGGGGTTGGCCAGGATTTGGAGTTGGATGATATGTTTGTGGATGATGTTCCAGTGGAGCAGTCTTTACCTTCCACTTCTCCAGGGCAGTAGAGGAGTTGGAGAGAAAAACTTCCACGAGCCATTTTAGTCTTTTTTTTGTTTAAAATAGAGCATTGAACATTTACATTGTACTCTTATTTGCTTAAAAACTAATATAAAGCATGTTTATGACTATGAGTTGTGTTCTCTGAATCTCTACAATCATTCAATCATTTCTCTAAATTCATTTCATTTTTTTATGTATTTCACTATATTTTATGAATTTATATATATTTTTAAAGTAGCGATAAAAGTGCTGAGTAATTGCCGAGTCTCGAGTATGGGTCACAATTTTTGGTTGCCGAGAAACCACAGTTCCCCTTTTTTTCTACTATGGCCCTACTATTCAATAACTCCTTTTGGAAGGGTTGGTGGACGAACTTACACTGAAGCTGCAGATGTCGCAATGATCTTGTTGGGATGGTTGAGAACATCACCAAAGATAACTTTGAAAATCCAGATATGATTGATCATAATGTTGGAGGCATTACTAAATTAGGTTTAGTTATGTTTGATTCCTATGATGGATCTCTTTGTGCAACACTCGTGGCATCCATGTTATCATAATCATGGTCTCATCGAATGAACTATTCCTTTCTCATCAACACAATGGGTATTCTAGTTCTCGTAATATATGGTAGCCAGATGGTTGACATATCTCTTGCAACTAACTTATTGAGAGTAAGGTTGTGATGGAGATTGAATCTACATCTATGGACAAGCTTATCATGTGTGTTCCTTATAACTGTTGGTTCAGGAGTGGTACATGCCTTCAAATCTTACCATTTATGTGGTTTGTTTAGAAGTGGTGTAGAAATGTCATTTTTTTTAATATTCTGTTTGATTACAGATCAGATATTTCATGAGTTACACCATTGAATACTATACAAAGAATCTCTATTTAGTAAGTCTATGTTACCAGATACTACTACCAGGGTTTCAGGAATTGATATGATACCTCCTGGGTACAGATCCTGATGTGATATGGTCTGGATGTGGCCAGGCAACCCCTGCAGGAGAGTGGATACTCCTGGATACATCCTGGGACGTATCCGGGAGTATCCACAGTCCTGCAGGTGTTTTTTGGCCATATCTGGGCCATATCTGCAGCAAAAAACACCCCCGCTTTTTTTCACTTGACAAAAAGTCAAACATGGAATGGACATATCTAGGAGTATCCACAGTCCTGTAGGTGTTTCCTGGCCACATCTAGGGCGTATTTGCAGCAAACCCTCGCCCTCCCCTGTTTCCCCGCCCCCAGCTTTTTTCACTTGACAAAAAGTCAAATACGGACTTCAAAAATTAATAAAAAATAAAATAAAGTATAGGGGAAACCTAAAAGCAACTTTCACAGTCATTTTATCTAAAGAAAACAACACTATATTTATCTTTCATTGCACATTTCTCTCACCTTCATTTGTCTTGATTTTCATCCATACATTGTAACATTTGCACTATGTACTTGTTCTAAGACTAATCTGTAAGTTTGACCACTGAACATCATGACATTTGGCATTGAATTATCGGTATGTTTTGTGTTTACTTAACTTATTTTGTTTACTCTGTGCATATTATGTCGTTAATTTTGCTTCTTTGGCTATATTTTTAACATTTTTAATATTTTATATATATTTTTGATGGCCATAGTTAAAAACACATCCAGGCCAAAAAAAAAACATGCCATATCAGTGCACCCAAACTCCATATCTGTACCCATACCAGTACCAGGATTGGCTACTTAGTAGTAAGTTGCAGTCTTGCAAAAATTACTTCTTTTGTTGGTTTTTAGACATTTTCCTCATAGTTTCTATTGCAGTAGACATCATTGTCAGCTGTGGATTAGCTGCAATGTATGCTATTGTCATCGTTGCTTAGATGATGCACAATATAGTAGAAACTCATCTAGCAATAGATAGTGTGGAAATAGTCGGCATGGGCCCTGGATTTGCAAGAGGACTGATCCACCTAGTGCAGAAAAAACTACCATAGCATCCATTTGCAAGGGCTTTACCATTGATTGAGTTGCATTGATTTCTCTTGCACTTCATAAGCAGATCTACAATGTCAACAATAGATTCCCTCACACCAAAAGTGTGTATTGGTGTAAGTGATGGGGCTTTGCTGTCTTATTGCTTTTCAGCCATGATAATGAAAAATATGGATAGCATTGTGTTAAAAATGGTTGAAGGTGCTTGCAGGTAATTCAGAAAGATACTGTCTCTCATGGAAGAAACTATCAAATCAGACTCAGCAGCTTGTTCAAAGATATCAACATGTGCCTCACTCTACCAAATGACAATGTTATTACTATCTCGCCTTGGGGCCTTCCACTCACCACTGCTTGTTCAAGCTGAGGGTTATATAGCAATCGACTGTTTTCCTTGATTAGTTTGTCACTTCCAATCCCTCCAACATGGTCCTGCACTATGTCATTGCAATTTGAAAAGAATTTTTTTTGGATCCATCTTACAGAGTTCTTGAAAGACTGGTTTACCTGTTGGCATCAGTACTTAGGTCCTGTATGGGTGCCACTATTATCCATCATTGTTCCAAAGATCTCCACAGCAAAACAAGCCCTTTCTTGCCAATCTTATTACCTGCAAAGAACAGTAGAAGCTCAACTTGCCCTTGTTGTGAGTTGAAGGTCCAAATAGGATATGCAGCTAGATTCCAAGCATCCCCTGGACCATCGAATTGCAAATGAAGTGAATCTGAGATAATCTGTCAAGCAGCCTAAATTTTCTAAGTGGTGCTGAGCCAGCAATCACAACTGATCTGGCATTACCAGTTATGTCACACAATTGGAAGGGCCCAATATTTTTTGTAGATGGTGTCAATTAATGATTTTGTGGCACAAAAGGACCTGCTAAGGTTTCTCACCCTTCATTGCTGTTACAGTCCATTTCCTTCCAAAGGCTATTCCTTGTGCTCTTATTGTTTGGAATCCCCAATCCCCTTGATATCTTGGGATTTTACACAACCCGGGCAAGAAAAGGGAGCCCATCTTCCCTCCTGGTGTGCCTCATAAATTTAATCAAAGGATCTTCTGAAGTGTTTTATAAACAGCCTGAAAGGAGAACAAACGAGGAGTAGAACATATGTCCTCCTGCCAAAATTTTATCAACAATTGTTGTTGCCTTCACTAAATTCAAATAACTAACTCACGATTTGCTTCGGTATGCTTGTTGGAATTTTTGAGAGCAAATGGGAGTTATGATAGGCATTTAAATTTTACATACGTTTAAGTTTATGTCAGCCAGTCATACTTTTTGTTAGTTAACGAGGTTTTTTGTAATGTTTGGTTATCCCAAGGGCAATAGAGAGTAGTTAAGTGGTAACATTGTTTGTAAATAGGTTCTTTGGTGTTAGAGAGGTTTTTGCCTTGGAATATCTTTTCAAGGGTTTGTAGGAGACCTCTTGGTGGCCAATGCAGCGTCCATAGTGCTGTTGGATATTATGGGCCTGAATTGGTATCCATTTCTTCATGGGAAAGTTTTTCTACCCTGTTTGTGAATCTTTGAGCTCTATGATATTCAGCTAAATGCTAAGTTCTTCTGATTCTGAGGGACATATGGTACTGAAATCACTATCACATAGTTGTCTGTTGTTGCAATTACTATTTTAAAGCTGAATCCTTTTGCTGTTATTGCTAAATTTGCTGCTGTTACAACTAAATTTGCTGCTATTATTTCGAGAAGATTGTGCTGTTACAGAAAAATCAGCCCATTGTTACAGATAAATAATCATGTTGTGAACATTTATTTCTAATGTCATACACAATCTCCAGTTTTCTGCTGGTGGGATTCTTCACTAATAGAAGTATTGGCAGGTTTCTGATTGGATTGGCAACAGATTTTAACCTTTTTTTTTTGAGATGGCGCTTCTAGGATTTGGCTGTGGGTCATTGCTATCGTAGCTGTTCAAGTCTGGAAATATTGTATTGCCATACTTTTTACAGGTTGCTTGCTGACTTATTTTCTGGGAACCTTGTGGCAGCCCAAGATGCAGAATTTAATAATTTTGTACTCCTAGTTTACTTTTCATTGATATGTCTTTGTATTTTTTCGTCACTTTATTATTTTTCGTGTTTCTTGGGACATATGCTTGTCTGCATTGTTTGGTTAAAGGAGTATTTTAGTGTATATAAATAGCTCAACTATAAATGTCAGTGCTGTGTATCACTTTAAAGATTCGTTATGCTGGATTACCGAAGAAGCATTATTTCAATCTAGATGAAATAATGAACTCCTATGTAATTGAAATGCAGTCTCTTTCATAAGAGTGGAATGTTTTTTTCTTTTTTTGATAGATAATTGAGGGCTAAAGGGTCCCTCACCCACAATAAGGATTGATCTAAAATATCCCCTGTTTGCCTTGGATGAAAATCCACGAGGGAACAATATTGCCAAAACCTGGCTAAAATATCCCAAAACTGTCATAGGGAGAACAACAGTCCCAAGGAGTACCCAAGAAAGCCCAAGATAACACAACTAATGACAAAAACACCCAACCAAACTCGAACCACCAAAAAATACAGAACTTTCAGCCTTCAAATCTAGAAACTGCCAACAATATCCAGCTAAAGACCAAGGAAAGGCCAAAAGACCCAAACCTCAAGGCCTCTCATTCCCTTTTCTACGTTGAGAGCAAAGAGTCATAGAGGGCGAATCCGTGACAAGCCACCCTTTTTTTTCTCGAACTATAATCCACCCATCCAGAGTACATGAACTACTAGGATCCTCATTAGAAGATGTGTGATTACCATTTGGAAGCCCTTCGAAATCGTCATCCTTCCTGGCAATATTCAAATCGTCAAGAACTTCAGCCCTATTCACCACACTGATTCGCTCAATAATAGACGAAGAAGACTTATCCACACTTGGTTTAGGGCCCTGAGGATTCTTTTGGGAGAACCATCACCACAATCACTTAAGGAATATGATGAGGGATCGCAGGGGGAACTGAAAGGTGATCAGCGTCAACATCCTTCCACCAAGAAGAGTCCACTTTACGCTTGGAGGAAGAGCAAGAGGCGGCCAAATGACCAAGCGCAAAGTACTTGCGACATCTAAAAGGCAGGTCCTCATAATCCAGTGTCGGTCTTTAACCCTTAATTCAATGGACGCTGGGAGACCCTGTGATACATCTAAACTACCCAGAATCCGTGCAAAGGTCATGCGGGAAAAGCTAGAATTAGAAGCATCGATCACCAACATATTGCCTAGAGAACCACCAATCATTGGAAGACATGAATCGACCAAGAATTGAAGCGGTAGATATGGCAATTGAACCCAAACAGGTCTAACAACAAGATTTTCAAGCAGAGGATTGAAGGTAGGGCTCCAGGGTTTTAGAATGAGGAGATGTTGATCCCAACATCAAGGTTTTGTAAGAGCCACCTTATTTCGGTTTGCCAGTGTATCAAAAACTACAATAAAGAAGCCTCTGGGCATAGGACTAGATCTCCAAGTTGTCATCGAGGAAAGGTTGTCACGATTATGAGATCCATTGGTGCAGCGCAGGGAAGCTCGACCAAACCCTGTCAAATCTGCGAATTAAGCTTTGGGAGGCAAACCAAACCTCATTTCTAAGCACCTTCTCCAGAGTGCTATCCTCAAACGATACCGCTGGTGTGTTCTTTGTTGTTCCAGAGTCTTAAAACTAGGGGGCTCAACCTGCTTCCCTTGAAAAACTACTCGAGCGAAAGTTTTGGGCTTATCCTTCCTAAACCCTTCCACACCCAAACTTGCAGATCTGAGGCCAACAATTGGAGGTGAGGCAAGACAATTCGGTGCACTAGGAGCCCTGTCTTTGTTAAGAGATCCTACGCCCTGCCCCTGATAAAACCCTAATGTGGTCTTAGAATGTTCCCCCAGTTCTGTCGATGGAACATCCAAACCACTTGCATTCACATTTATCTGCTGCGTCGTGGCATGAACAAAGGAGATTGGAAGAGCCGTCTTTCCAAAGGAGCCATCCTTGGAGGAAGACAGAGGATTGGGAGATTCAGAGAATAAAGGTTTCACACCTAAAGGTTGATGCCAAAGAACCAGATTTCTTCGACATTTTTCCAGAAATTCAAGCCAAGATAAAAAGTGGAATGGGTTTTATTGGTTTATACTAGAAGAGGAAATCATATTCTGATTTTCATTTGCCTTGAAATACTTTCTGCAAAGATTGACAAATCTAATTTACTCGAGGGTCTAAAATATGGTTTATCCATCACTTAAACCATTTAAGAATTGTGAAAACCAATTAATCACTAGGGAGCTACTGTGAATTGTCTGTTACTAGAATCACTTCCTTAAAAAATGTATGTTGCTTTGTTTTGACATCTGGGTTTTAGGATTCTATCATACTTTTGGCCATTATGTAAAACCTTGTAACCAAGTAGGTGTGAAAATTTGTGCAAAGGCGTATACATCCATCCATCTCCCCAGATCTATTTGTGAGCACTTGAAAAAGAAGGCAATCCACTCGCACCATATAAATCTTGAAAATCATAATGTATATTTAGTAATTGCATTCTTGGGTTCAAAATTGGGCCTCATGTTTTCCAGCAGGGAACAACTTCAACATTCGCTGTTGAGGACTGCCATAGTAAATCAATTCAGTTTCACAGATGTTCATGGTGCATTGTCACAAGAATGAGATTTATCCACATGACTTGGGATTTTTCTTGTATGATCTCAGACACAATGTGTTTAACATTGCTTATCATCCAACATTTTAGCTCCACATGAAGTATTTTTTTACAGGTTGTACACTCCCTGAAATCAATGACCTACTTCAGCTTGCACGTTGTTTGAAGATCTTCAGAAGACCTGTGAAGACTCTTGGATTTTCTCAATTTGATGAATTATCAAACCATTTCAATTGGGAGATGGTGTAAAGGTAGTTTTTAATGAGCAAAGGATAAAACTCAATCAGTCTCTGTGCTATGTTCCAACCATAAAAAATCTATAGCTATAGCCTATGATCACCATTGGAATCTAAGTAGATGATGGATATTGTATTCATGATTGAAGTTTAAAATTTATGGCGGGATTGGAGTTTACGATGATTATCGATTTTATTGTTTAAATTTTGTGCATTTTTAAATAGACATGTTATGTATCAAAATATATGGAACTTGTTTTATTTTCCCCTTCCCTTGGTTTTGGTCCGTTTATCCCATATCTCCAATCCTTGATAACTACAATTAATACTATTTGTGTTATGTCCATGCATTTGCACTTGAGTTTCTCTTCTGATTTTTTCAATCAATATGATAATAATCTGTATTCAAATTGATAAACCTTGAGGTTGTGATACACTAGATTGCCAACTGTAAATCCTCAATAATGTACCCTATCAGATCAATTGAACCATGGATGTGTGATTCGTAATCAATGTGTATATTTCAATGAACTATTCACCTATGCAGATTTATATCTACTTATGTGTTGATCCCATACGCTGCCATTAAAACAAAAATACATGACGACAAATTGACATTCACTACAATTGTTGATGTGCTCGCATACATGCCTTCAATGTTAATGATTCAAAATGTACACCCCTTTTATGCTACTCTCAACATGTGACCCTTACAATCTACAAAACAATGTAGTAAAGAATGTTGATTCTTTAGGTTGTATATGACTAAAATCTACTTCTATTCACTGTTATGAACAAGGGCTATGCTTGTATATATGCTTGCTCAAGTGTTTGAATATGTGAAGTAGTTGCATAAAATGAAATTAAATAGGAAATGAATTAGACACAAAAAAAGGTGGGAAATCAATGCAAGAATTTACATAGGAGAAACCCAATGTGGGAAAACACCAAGAGTGGAGTTGTGCTTTCTCATTTCCACTATCATTTTGTAAGATTTACAAGCCAATTTCTTAATTTGAGCCTTGAAATGCATTGTGGGCCTTCTCTATTACTACTACAATGGTCATGGGACATTGTTGGATTTCTCTAGCATTGTCTACAAGGCTCTACCGACTTGCCTTCTTGTGGATTATTGACACGAGCATCCCTAGCAAAGAACAATCTTTCATCACCCAAAAACAACCACGTATAGTTTTGCGAATAAGGTTCCAACATATGCACATGCCACATAAGGGTGCAATTGTTTTGCAGCTAGTGGGTGCATACGTTGAGAGGCACAAGTCTACACCTACAAGAGAGACCAAAAGACAATTCCATATAGGTTGGATGGTGTTTGCTTAGAATGGGTTTGTCGAAGTCAAACAAGTCTACACCTACAAGAGAGACCAAAAGACAATTGCATAGAGGTTGGATGGTGTTTGCTTGGAATGGGTTTGTCGAATTTTTGACTAAGGCAAGGTTTACATAGGTGTTACCTGCAAAGTTCATAAGGGGCACAAACATCATCGCAAGATGCGCATACATGTTATGTTTGTAACAAGTGCACTAGTGCACACAGTTTTGTAACAACACACAAATGAGAGGCCATGCACTTGGATCGTAACACACACAATTGCATCACGTGCAAAGCCATAATGCACAACATAATTAGGGCAAGCATTGCCACGAGTATAGTATTGCATGAAGGCACCTTCCATCACCACAGACACAATTTTGAATCATACAAATGTTAGGGACTTGGGTCTGTGAACATTTTTGCACAAAATTGGAAAGATTGTGCCAAGGAAACTTGGTGTGTGAGGATAAATTGACATAGTTATGAACAACTTAACTCCAAACTTATTGGAATTGACCTTTAACTCCAAGATACTTGGAGATGGATTCTAAGGACACAAAACTCATTCGGACTTGTGTGGGTAACAAGCAAACCTTGGGGACATGTGGTAGCTTGTGAAAGCTTGCATGGATATTTCTTGACATTTGGCACTTAGAGAAGTCTATTTAAAGGCTTACTAGGCAAGCATTGAGGTATTGATTACCATCCATTGTCATTGAGAGGTCATAGGAGGTGGATAATTATGGAGAGAACGAGGGGTTGATTGTAGTAGTTTATGGATGGAAGTGTGAGAGACTCCATTGTTGTAGAGAAAAAAACTTGCATTTGTAGCTAGAGATCCAAGTATAACCAATAGCGAATTGGTGTAGACCTAAGTAGAGTTCCAAGTGAATAGAGGTCTACCTAGGGAACCTTAATCATAACTCACACTCACAGCAAGCAAGCAACACTGATGGAAGACCAAATGCAATGAAATTTACCATTTGCAAGCACACTAGACCTGTTCATAGTTAATAACGAACCTGTTTCAATCACTCAAGGCCCAATTAAGACAAATGATATCATATTCAATCACATAACAAATCTGAAGTAGGCATGCACTGGGTTGTAACAACTATTCTTTTGATTTCCTACAATTGGATTAACTAACTTTAAACTCTTACATTGCCCCCAAAATATTAGAGGAATACAACCTTCCTTTTAATCTTTCTTAGTGTATGATGCTTCCCAACTGGTAGCAGTTTTTGCAAAACAAAATAAATGTGCTAAGGGGGTCCCCCTCTTTGGATAGTCCTTTGTCGATCTACATGCACTCTCTATCTGCAGACAATATGGACAAAATGGATTTTTTTTAATGATTACACTCAGTTATGCCACATTTTGACAACCCTCTCCCTGTATGCGCGAGTCCTCCCCTATTCTTCCTCTCTATGTGGTCTCTGACTAGTTCAAGTCTAGATAAATTAGACCTTTTCATTAAATGAACACACTCAACGTCCTAGTTTTGATGATAGCCCCTCTTTTTAAGAGCAACCCTCTTCTTAGTTGAATATGTGTTCTCTACCTATTTTTCTTTGCCACTACTATTTGCTAGAATAAATTGTTCAAACACCAACAAAATCCCATCCTTTGACAATTTAATATCATGTTGATGTGGCTGGGTGGAAATGGAGGTAGGTGGGTTCAAAGGAGGCAAATTACAAAATATGAAATTATAAAAAAATAAAGACTAAAATAAATGTAGATTTCATGGTCCTGAGATGCCCTTGCATTAGGGTTCCCAGGTTAATTGGAATGTGAGCACTTAATCAAAAATTTATGATAAAGCACTGCAAGTTGAATCCCAACTGGGTAATCTCAATTGGGTTTAGCCACAACTCATCTTTAGCAACCATGTTCCTCCACTTGACGAGGTATTATTTGTATTCCTTGCCTTTCGTTTGCTTGACCACCCTTGAGTCCAAAATTGACTCAATTTCCTCTTGCTCTTTCTCAGGGAATGACTCTTGCCATCTCTGCATCTATAGATCATCTTTTTCAGTGTCTTGTTATGCCTTTCCTTCATAATAAGTTTGAGACATTGAAATGTCCAATTGAACCGGTAACTCTTATTTCATATGCATTTGGTGAAAACTTCTTCACAATCTTGCAAGGTTGGATCTTCTTCCAATTTAGCTTGTTATAGGTCTTCCTTGGGAATCACTCTTTTCGAAGATAAGCAAGGACCAAATCACCAACTTCAAAATTATTTTGTCTTCTCTTAAGATCAAAACATTCTTTATAGACTTGGCTGCCACCCTCAAGCTTTTCCTTTACTTGCATATGCAAGTCTTTCATGTATTTAACAAACTCTTCACCTTCAACACTCTTCAAGTGACCTTGCAGATCAATAGGCGCTCTTATTTCTAAAATACCTCTTGGGTTATGCCCATACACAATTTGAAAAGGTGTTTTCCATGTGCTTCTATTCACAAAATCATTGTATGCAAATTTTGCCTATGGCAACACAAAATCCCATTATATTGGTTTCCCACCAAGCAAACATCTCAACAAGTTGCCTAAGCCTCTATTGACAACCTCAATTTGCCCATCAGTTTGTGGGTGATACGCAAAGCTGAATTTTAAGTTTTGTATTCTACTTCTTCGAGAGGGTCCTCCAAAAATGACCCACAAACATGGTGTCTCTCTCTAAAATGATGCTCATAGGTAACACATGTAGCCTAACAACTTCCTCGAACAATTTAGCAATTTGTGTAGCATCATTGGCATTTTTGCAAGCTATGAGATGTGCCATTCTCGAGAACCTATCAACAACAACACAGATTGATTGTTACCTTTTTGAGTCCTAGGTAATCCAAGCACAAAGTCCATATTTACGTCAACCCATGACCTCTCAAGTATTGGCAATGGCTGATAAAGTCTTGTGTTTTGACTCCTTCCTTTGGCACATTGACAAACTCTGCAACCCTAAACAAATTATATAACTTCACTCCCCATCCTTGGCCAATACTATCTCTCACTTAGCTGAGATAAGGTCTTCTCTACTTCGAAATGTCTAGCCTATCCACCACTGTGCTTTTCTTTTTTAGGTTCTCCTTCATTGATCCTTGAGGGATGCAAAGCTATTGTTCTTTAAAGAGTAATCTATCTTATATGAAGTAGTCCAACAATGGCATTTGGTCCATGCAAGTAGGATCAACACATGCCATCAAAGTGTCCTTGAAGTCAACATTCTCCTTGTACAACTCTCTCATTGCATCAAAACCAACAACTTCAACACTCATTTTAGTGAAGAACACTATTCTTCTACTCATAGCATCAACTACCTTGTTTGATTTCCCACTTCTATGTTTAAGGACAATAATGTATCTTTATAGGAATACCACACTTCATAGCCTTTTGGTTCAGCTTGCCTTGGATGTTAATTAATTGTAAAGCATGATGATCAATATATAACGCAAACTCCTTAGGAAGCAAATAATGCTTCCATTTATTTAATGTCTACACAATGGCATAGAACTCTCGATCATAAACAAAGTATTTCTTCTTAGCATTATTGATATTCTCACTAAAATATGCTATGGGTTTGCTTTCTTCACTAAGAATTGTGTCAATGGCTATTTCACTTGCATCGCAATCCACCGAAAACACTTTGGCCAAGTCTGCAATGCTAACATGGGCTCTTTAGTGACTTTCTTCTTCAAAAATTCAAAACTCTTTTTTGCTGCCATTGTTCATCTAAATTCTCTCATCTCCTCTCATGGTTTTGGTGTTTGGTGCACATATCCCACTAAAGTATTTGATAAACTTGTAGTAAAAGCTTGCTAAGCCATGAAAACTTCTAGCTTCAAACATGCTCTTGGGTGTATGCCATCCCACAATTGCCTTCAACTTTTTCAGATCTATTCACAACCATTTGTTGGAGATAACAAAACCCTAAATATACCAATTCATCCTTCTTAAAGCTACATTTCTTTACATTGATTATCAAATTCTCCTCTTTAAGCCTTTGTAGGACTTGTCTAATGTGCAATAAGAGTTCCTCTATTCTCTTGCTGAAAATTAGGATGCCCATCAATATAAACAATCACAAACTTGCCCAAGAATAGTTTTAACATCTCATTTATTAATGTCATAAATGTACTAGGAGAATTTGCTACCCTGAATGGCATTATTAACCACTCGTACAAACCTTCTTTGGTCTTGGATGTTGTTTTCCATTGATCTTCCTCTTATCCTAATATGATTATACCAACTTTTCAAATCAATCTCGCTGAAGTACTTGACTCTCCCTAGGAAATCCATGAGATAATCCGTTCTAGGCAAAGGAAACCTATATTTGATGGTTATCTTTTAATTGCCTATGAATCCGTGCACATTCTCTACTTACCCTCCTTCTTAGGTGCTAATATAATAGGTATTGCACTTGGGCTAAGACACCTAAATTATCCCTTTCCAATAGCTTATGTTCATGTTTGTTGACTTCATTCTCTACAGGGGTCATTTTATAGGTAGTGTTGTTGGGTAAACTTGCTTCAAAAATCAAATTCATATGGTGACTTATGCTCTTCATTGGTGGAAGCGTCTTTGGCATCTCCTTTGACACAATTTCATCAAATTCATCCAACAAAACTCATATAACCTTTAAACGTATCCTACTATTGTTACTCGTCATCCCAACCTACATCACCTTGGAAATTACAAGAAAACACATTTTATTGTTTTGGCTTCCCTTAAAATTGGTTTTCCTATCACCAGTAGTGTTCTTGGATTGTTCTCCACCTCTTAATCTTTGGTTTTTAATGTGTCGAGGATATGCTTTCTACATTTTTTTCTCTAAGCATAAGTGTTTGTCCTACCATCATGGATACCTCTTCCATCAAATTACCATGGTCTCCCTAGAAGAACATGGCACACATCCATGGGCATAATGTTGCACCATACCTCATCCTTGCAAGTGCTTTTTTGAAAGCTTACTAGACATTGTTCATCAACCAAGATTTGATGGCCTTTTTCTAGCCAAGGCACTTTATAAGGATTTGGATGAGCCACTCTTTTCAATCCTAGTTTCTCTACCATTTCAACTGAACCTACATTATCGGTGCTTCCAATATCAATTATGACCTTACAACACTTTACCTCTTACCTTATAGATTGTCCTAAGTAGGTTCATTCTCCTCTTTATAGGGTTTAGTAAGACCCTCTTTATCATGAATGCCTCCCCTTGTTCAATTTCATCTGACTGATTTGTAGATGCTATGGGCTCCTCATCACTTTGGGCTATATGTGTACTAGACTCATCGCTCTTTGATCCTACTCCCATTGCTTGTGGACACTCAAAATACTAGTGTCCAACTTGCCCACTCTTGTAGAAAGTTTCATATATTCCTCTGCCTCTACCTCTTCCAAATCCACCTCTTCTTATTACATGGTACATTCCTCCACTTGCTTCATGACTTTTTTTTGATTCTGAGAAGTGTTGGTCTCTTCATCATGGTTGTGTTTTCCTTTAGCTACATTAATTTTGTCCTCTCCCTCTAGAGAACCCACCTCTACCTCTAGCAATGCTTTGTTGTTGTCTTGACAACTTTTCCTTAGCGTTTAGTGCATACTGATAGGCATCCTCAATTGTTCGCAACCTTTCCATACTTAGTTCATCTTGAATATTTAGCCTTAAGCCAATGATGTACTTAACAACCTTCTCATGATCCAATTCATGGTGACCGATTTGATGGAAATATTATAAATTTATTCAATATAACTCT
The DNA here is from genome assembly GCA_037957365.1 of Torreya grandis. NCBI lineage: Eukaryota > Viridiplantae > Streptophyta > Pinopsida > Cupressales > Taxaceae > Torreya > Torreya grandis. The sequence goes on from JARHVA010000103.1 coordinate 7,367,250, forward strand.
TTACACTAAGCTCTCTTTGCTTCAAGCTATGCATTCTCTTCAACAAGAAAGGTTGATAATCAACTAGTAAAAACTTGGCCTTCATGTTTGTCACCATCATATCTCATCTAGTGATCTTTTCTTTCCCTTTTATCCTTCTGTCAACTTGCACCTCCTTTCACCAAAGTGTAACATGGATTTTCAACTTGGTTTGTGCTACCTTCACTCCCCCTAGATCCTCTATTTCATGATATTTGAAGTATTCTTCCATCTTTCTCAATCAATCAAATCTTCAGTGTATAAAATCCATGAGAAGTATGGAAACTCCATCTTTATCCGTCTTCCAACCTTGGTGATAACCCTAATCAATATTCTTTCTCCAAAATATCTCTCTTATCTAGCACCTTCATCTTCTTGCCCTTTTGCTTTAACATTTTCTTCTCTTCCAATGTCACTATCATCTCTTTCATGTGAATGGTCTGGTCTTCTATCTTCCTCAAGGGATTCCATTCTTGCTTGCATATCTCTAGTAGTTTCAAGTATTCCATCCAATATCCTGCAACCTCTTTTGCTTCAATTTCTTCTAAACTTCTCCTTGGAGGCATTTTGTCTTTGTCTTCACACTCCCTTTCTCCTTCTATAAGTCTCCTTGGTCAAAATCCTATGTAGGAAACTTACACTACCTAGTTGGACTTCTCCTAACCTAAGGTCAAGACCTTTGTACCCCCTCTCTTTCCACTCACTTTTAGGCTCACAAACCTATTTTGGGTCTTATCACAACTATACAGTGTTTGTCTGTTCTCTTACAAATTTCATACACTTTAATCTCTTCCCAAGAGCTTAGCCTAAGCTCTGATTCTACACTAGTGCGGACTTGGGCAGTATTCCAAGTGAGTAGAGGTCTGCCCAGGTAAGCCTTAGCTAAAAATCACACTCATAACAAGAAAACAAGACTGATAGAAGACCAAGTGCAATGAAATTGTTAAGGTTTTGGAAATTCCCACCAGAACATGCAATTTTGTGTGTGCGTAAAGTGAGTTACAAGTTTAGAATGCATACAAAAATATGGTAAATGAAATGATTATTTTAAGATATTCTTAAGGAATATTCAAGTGAGCATTGGTGATTAGAACAAAACATACATCCTACTATATAGAAATTGAATAGATTTAAGTAGAGAAAAGAATGACATGCACACAAAAACATCAAGTAATCTTTATTATCTCACAAGTTAGAACTCTTTTTCTTTACAAAATTTCCCTATTTATAGATCCTACAAAAGCTTTGTCACTTCGCATTTTAGATCTTTATTTCTTTCAAAAGAGTTTTTTCGTATTCTACAAAGTTTTGATATGCATCATGTGTTGAATACATCCAAAATGATATATAATATACAAAATACTATATATCACACCCTTTCTATTCATACTTTGAGATTTTGCACTCATATATCTACTACCAACACTTTCTTGGAATTAAACAGTTGTCTCATCCAGATACAAAGTCATATGAAGTATGCCGAATTATAAACTGGGGGAGTTGCATGTGCTACACTGAGGGGTTGGTCCAAAAGCACTACTTGCAATAATCACTCAAGGTGCCATTTACCAGTTTTCACCCCTTGGGCACTACTTAGTCACCATTTTAGGTTTTTAACTAAGCAGTGTACCAATATGCCGCCCTTGTGGGTTTTCAACAGAATGGCATAACTGGGAGGCCGCTCTTTATGGGTTTTCAATCTTATCGACCCCGTGCCTAATTATTGTGGCCTTCCTTCAAAAATATTCACAATTTTCAAAATTGAACCTCACAATACCTAGAGAGAAGGTGGAGGCATGGAGTGTGAAACTTGAGTTGAAGAAAGTTGTGAAGATACGAGTATGACTGGGGCTATGCTAGAAGATGCTACTGTCGTAGAAGATGGTGTTGTGGAAACCATGGCTGAGGATGACACAACTACAAAGTCAAGTGTTGGAGGCATTTTTTACTATTGAATCACTTACTGTGCTGATTTGGCTGCTTTCTTGGTTTGAAGTTCTTGGGAACGCTGGGTCATTGGAATGAATTGGGGCTCATTTATGATTGCATCAATGGTGCTATGCAATTGTAATAGATCTTGTTTGAATTGCCTCCAATCCACTAGGGCATCTTGAACCGTGTTGTTCGATATTTTAGATGTCTTCATCCTCTGTGATATCAAGGATGACCCTGTTCTACAAGACCCTACATTGAATGTCCTGCAATATTTCCTCCAACTTATTTGCATAACATTGTGTTTGCATTCCAGCGAACATGTTCTTTGAGAATCTCATTTTGACACATAAATATTGTCCATGACATTATCCCTTAAACTAAGAGATTCCTTTAATACGATGTCCATCTAATTTGTCATGGATACATGATCTTCCATGGCTGCCTTGGCTTTGTTAGCCTTGGAAAAGTTTGGCTATACAAAGTATCCTACAACTACTTTTTCCAATTGAGCACAGTGCGAGCAACTTTTGTAGCTTGATGCAAAATAGTGTCCAAAACTTGGTCATATTCTTCAAGGAGCTCAAATATTATCTCTATTTCAACCTTCAAATGCTGACCCTGTGCTCAAAGCTTCTACAATTTTGGAATAACTACCCAATCCTTGGTGAGTTGAGAGATTAAAGCTATGATTTTTTCCTCCTCTGAGATCACATGGTCGCCCAACACTTGAGTCACCAACACTAGAAAAACATCCTCTATGATTTCTCAGGCCTTAGATAAGCATGCGTGCAAATATGTATTTTCCTCCCTCAACTCAAGATTATCTTATTTTATCTCAGTGGCCTCCTAGGCTATGGACTCTTGGAATGTGATAACTCCATCAATCTATTTGGCTAGTGTGAGTTGGGTCACATCAAGTGATGCCTCCTAACATGGCATTGCTAGAGCAAGTGCTATCATAGTGGGTGTGGTCAAAGTTACCTAGGGATAGATTTGTGCAATCGAGAGTGTAAAGTTTGTACATCATAATGGCAAGGCTTGAACACCCCATAAACATTGACTGGTTATCTATAATTTGGCTTGTGATGCTTCCTCTTGTACACATCCCTGTACTGATCCTAAGCCCTAAGATGTGATGGAAAGTTGTGGGACTTCAGGAATCAGTTGCTACTTGGCCTCCTATATTGGCTTCATAGTGTGTTAAGGTTGCTCGACCCTTGGAGTGTCAATTGTGACTTCAACCTTATTCTTCAGCTCCAAGTCCTCCTTTGCCTTGACAACTAGCTCTATTTGCATCTTTGCCTCTTTCATTGATTTTTTTTGATTTATGTGCAACATCCTTGGTAGCTTTCTCTTCAAAATTTTGCTTGTTTAACTTGTCTTGCTTGTGCATGGTTTATTTATACTTCTCTTCGGGTCCTTTGAATACTACATCAACCTTTGCCTTCTTTATCTGTGCATCTTTCATCTTCTTTTCTACTTGTTCCTTCTTATTCTATGTAGCCTCTTCTTCTTTTGTCTTCTTCTCCACTACTTCTTCTTCAGCTCATCATCATCATCATCTTCTTCTTATCTACTCATTTCCAATTTGGCATTTTCCTCTTCTTGTGCCTTCATAATTTCCTACACTTTCTGCCTCTGTGACGTCTCCCTAAAGATGTTGTTTCTACATTTGTTTTGCACTAGGGGTTGCTATGGAGTAGTTTGTTATTGTGAAGTACTTGCCTTAGGTTGAGCTACATGAGTGGGGGTATAGGGAGATCATGAGGGATAAGGGGGTGAAGGTGGTGGGGAATGCTGCAAATAATGAGAGGTAGAAAGGGAAGACACAACCACTTGGTTCCTACTTATCGATGACTTCTCACGAGCAGGTGGGACGAAGGTTTTCTTCTACCTCTTGGATTGGTGGGTCTCTACAGTCAGTTGTTCTTCACCCTTGTCCTCTTTAAACTACTCCCTTGTAGTGACTTGCATTGTGGCAAAGGTGCCCATTCATTTTGTGACCGTGGGGGATGTCCTTAGAGTTTGGTACACTTGTGTTTTTTTTCCAGTGGTTGATGAGGACTTCCTTTTTGTTTGGTAATTTGATCAAACCCTTAATTATTACTCGATAGACAACAAGGGTGTCATCATTGTAGTTGATCTTCCTATGCTCATTGTAGCTTCTTGAAAAATAGAGGCATATTTGTGTTTTCTTTCCTCCTCTTCTTCAACTATGTCCACAATGATGGACTTAGGAGATGTAGGTATTTATACCAATAATACATCTGAAACATTGTTACACAATTGGTAGGTGCACATTGATTTCAAGAATAAAAAATACTTTTCTTCCTCTTCCTCATAGACCTCTTTGCCTATGTCTTGCAACATTGAATTCTAGAATTCCTATGCAGTGATTCCCAAGTTATTAAAATCATAATCAACAAAAATATGGGAAATGCACTTGTTAGTGAGGTAAGGATTTGTGCTGTGAGTCAGCTTCTTGGGTGGAGAATATGTTTTGTGCACTAGGGACTTTCTTTTGTATATGGTGGTTGTGGTAATGACATAGAAGGTTCCAATAGTACCTGTTACCATGGGGGTGCTTCTTCTTATTTCACAAGGGTTTTTATGCACTTAGAGGCATGGATCATAAAGGTTGCATGGCCCTCACAACAAGGACATTTTGTTTTAGGATTTCCACTTGCACATCCAAATGGAGATGAAAAACAATAATGGTGTGATGGGTGCCTTGGAAATATCATGCATTCAAATTTGAATCCCATCGTGGAGCTTTGTAATTGCTACGTGATGTCCCAAATATTGCATGACATTTGTTTCCCCTTGACGGTGCCAATTGATGAGGCCCTAGACCTCCACACACTATGCTTTGAAATGACCCAATTGGTCATAATTTTTACTTGATTTAGTCCATGTGATATTTTCAAAGGTACTCACAAGACAAAAATCTATGTCATGTGTGATGGGGCCATTAGGGGACTTCCATTGGGTGAAACACAAATACAATACCAAAAATTGGTATTGGAGTGTTTGCAAAGTACTGGTGAGGACCTTCTTAATGTTTGTTGTCATCTTGGTCACTAGGAATTCAAGCTAGTTGAAGTCTTCCTGCAGCCAAAGCATTTGATATGCAATATCGATGACCCCTTTTGTTGCCTGCCTCACACTCTTGGTAAATTTTTATAAGCATTTGTTGATGCATTAAAAGAGAACTCTCATTATGATATCATCTATCGATTCAATGGAGATCCCTTTGGATGCCCTAACATATTTGTCTCTCATGTCTAAATGGATCAAAAGGCTCTTTGTTTTGTACCGCATAAGGGATTTTCCCCTTGTTGGAAGTCTCATTACTTGCACCATGGTTGTTGCATTGATGAAAATGGTGACATATTTGGATAAATGCATTGCCTCTTCATTGTACTAACTGAAAAGTGTCATAATCACTTCATCCAACTATGAAAATTTAGGGAGCTTGATGAGTCACTCTGCATTGGATCCTCACAACTGATGTTGAAGAGCTAGCACTCCTAGTTGTGCACTTGTGGATTGATATGTAGAAAACAAGTTAACTTCCACCACATCAATGAATCAAATGGGTTAGTATCATGGTATTTGGTATCCTTTAGTGTGGTCCCAATTCCTATTTCCACTTTCTATGAGGTAGTCAATGGTATCAAAAGTTATGATCGATCCATTCTCACTGCTCTACAGTGGTAAAGCTGACATTTTTGCACCCAAGTAGATGGTTAAGGCTCAATTCATAAATGGTGGTTGTTCTCAATGGATTATAATGGTGTTTCACTCTATCTGTCTTGCCTTATATATGTTTTCCTCGCTCCATTCTTCTGACACTTCACATTAAATTTGTTGAGTTTTTTTCATGTCATAATGCCTTTTAGTTCAATTACCATTGGTTGGTGTCATTTGACCTTGGCATTTCAAGGGATATGTTCATTGCTTCATCTAAAATAATGTGATGATGTGATACACCATCTTTTCATTTATAATGTCTTTCTTTTATTGTACACAACCTAGATCTAACACATCTATTTGCTTTGGGAAAGATGAAGTATTTAAAGTGCATTGTCATTAACTACCATGGTAGTTAATGTTTGGTACCTTGCTACCATACTTGTTTGTTAGTACCTCATTCCTAGACTTATTTAGTTGACTCTCGCATTAACCAGTCTTATGTTTTTCCCTTTCTATGTTACCTCCTTTTCATACACCATGACTTTTATTTTTCCATCATCTTGAATTTGAACTCTTGAAATAATATTATACACAACTACACTAAAAGTCACTTGAATTTGATCTTGTCATTGATCTTGAATTTGAAATCTTGAAATAACATTAGCCACCTGGATACCCATCCTCCTATAATAGGCTTGTTCACCAATATTGTAGTGCTTGATGATTTGTAAAGAATTCAAATGGTGTTGCCAAAAGGTAGTGTTTGAATTTATACAATGCAAACACCATGTCTAGATCTTCCTATATTGTATTAATATAGTTATTCTCTATTGTTAAAAGTTTCTTGCTTGTGAAGTTAATGGGGCGATCTAAGCCCCCATATCTAGGTTGGGCCAACACTGCTCCTACTATGATTCCCAAAGCATCCACATGAACATGAAGGGTTTGCTTCAGTCTGGGAACACCAATATTGGAGTTTTGACTAACCTTTGCTTCAAATATATGAATGATTCTTAACACTTAGAAGTCAATTTGAACCTTGTATCCTTGCACAATAGTCTCTCCATTGGATCATAAATAGCTGCATACCCATTGATGAACTTGTGATAATATACACTATGTCACATAAATGATTGCACTTCAATATAAATTACATGAGGTGGCAACCCCACAATAAATGTGATTTTAGCTTGGTCAATAAGAATACCATCACTGTATACTATATGTCCCAAGAGAACACCAAAAGGAATGAACAACAAACACTTCAAATTCAAAAAAATGTGTAAAGTTTGATATCTTTATAACACAAGTCACAAATTATAAAGGTGATCTTTAAATAAATAAAACACAACCCAATCATCCAAATAAACTTTTAGAAAGACATGGATGAAGTTCTTAAACATTGTGACAATAACCTTGGAGAAAACAACATGAGCATTTTTCAGACCAAAAGGCATTAACTTATATGCAAATGATCCCCATTCTGTCACAAACGTGGTATTGGTTTGGTCTTCTTTTGTGATCAAGATATGATGATGGCCACTGAAGCCATCAATGAAGGATAGCTACGACCAACTCAAGAACTTCATTTGTGAATGGAATTGAAAAGGGATCATTAATGCAGGGATCATTCAATTCTCTGTAATCATCATAGACTCTTATCTCTCTAAACCTCTTGGGTTGGAATACCTGTAAACTTACCCAAATCAGTGTTTTCTACCAAATATATGATCCTTGATTTCTACATCTAATCAATTTTAGCTTGACTTTACATTCCATATTGGGATTTAGTCTATATGGACACTTATTAATAGGCTGTGTGTACTCTTTGATTTGTATGTGCATTTATCCCAATGAAGGGTCTACACCCTTGAATTCTAGGTTTTGGTAGGAAATACATATTGGTAATCTCACAACAACTAAACTCCCTCTGAAATTTTTTGTTGTGTCTAATAATTGCCTAAAATCGTAAGCTTTGGTATAGAGTATGTAGCAATGTTTTTAACTACCTTTTTCACTAGTTCTTGATATATTTTGTTTGTCCCCTTTGGAAGATAGTTTCTTAGTGTTCTTTGCCTTTAATGTTCATGAATATTTAAATTTTGTAGCTACTTATCTTTTTATTCTACAATATTGGCTTTGGACTCCTCTATTTAACATTGAAGCTCAAATAATCCTTTTAAATCTAAATCTTTTTCACTATCATTGTATTTTACTTGTTCTACATTATCGAAGATCCTATTTCATGATTTCAAAAAAAAGTACCCCTTTTGCTTGTTGGCCTTTTAGTCTTTAATAGATTTATTCAAGTCTTGGGCTAATTACTCCTGTAAACTTTACTCCTATACAATAATTATGTCTTCCTCCCATCCATGACTTAAAAATATCTTTCGATTTTGGAGAAATTTATGTACTTTGGAATTCTCATCCTCAAATAAAAAAGTTTGTAAAAGTCATGTTGGACCTGTGGCCAACTCTTAGTCCCATGCATATACTCTTAGTGCATGTACCAAGCTCGTGGTAGAGGTGTTAAAGCATGATGGAATGCATGTACCCAATATTTTGGTTCCACACCTTACAAAGACCATATATCAACACACCTATGAATATGCAATTTAGGACACTAGCCTTCTTAGAACATTGGCCATTTATCAGAGATCACAAGTGCCACTTGGAAATGATCTTTCATCAGTTTCTAGGCTTCTTCCCAATGCAATTATTTTGATTAGTGAACTACCCATCATGTCACAACAACACCTTTGAGCACATAGTTGAGAACACTGACTCTGTGATCTAGGAACATAGTGCTCTAACTTGGTAATGAACTGTACTAAATATTCAATTATAAAGTACTATGGTAATTACCACTATGTAGCAAAAACCATTCTCATTGGTCTTAGGTCATGATTTGCTTGTGCCCAATTTAGTAAATGTGCATCTGAATCACTGATGACAAAAGATAGATTCCCATGGGAGAATACCTTCCTAAGTAGGTTAAATGTAGTCCATATATGTGGGAGTCATTTGGTATAATAGGTATACTTATGATCTTGTCTAAGATCGCACATATGGGGATTTTCACCTCTCTACTTTGAACTGTGGAACTTGCTTCATGATATGTGAAAGGTATGTATGCGAACTACTCTCTATTTTGTAATTGAAATATCGGTTGATCATGTTGTGCATAGTCAATAAATCCTTTGGTTAGCAAATCCTGTGCTTTTGGTTCTGCACAAACCTTAAACCAAATGTTATCTCTATAGGCATATGGTGATCCAAGTTCCTTAGAAATGATGTATAGTTTTATCTCAACTTTATTCAAGGGTATAATTATGATCTAATCTCCTTGGCATGATTCCAATTGATTATCTATTGTATTTAAGGTCATCTAACCATCTTATGCCTACTTTTTCTTGATGAGCGTAGGGTAATGAATTTTATCAGTCTTTATGTCAATGACTTCAAGTTTACATCACAAATTAAGATCAACAAATTTTATTTGTACATCTTTAAACCTCCCATTGGGATATACTCTTCCATAATCTATGAGACTGAGTGTGACTAGGCTATAACTCAACATAGGTCATCTAATGGCTTCCCATGTGAATCAAAGAATCATATTGACTACGCTTGTAAAGTTGAAAACATTTAAAAATACATACCCAACTAGTTCAATATCCATCCAAGAATCAACATCCCATGAATTCTAAGTCTTCACATACCAAACTACCCTTTTAGTTTGTTCCTGTCCCCTTTTGCACAATCTAATAGGTCATACAAAAATATGGTGATGTTCTATGATATTTCCTCATTTCACATGGTGATTAATATATTTAACATGTCAGTAAAGGTCATCACTACATCATCCTATTGTAATATGTGAATAATTTTCCCATACATCTGCACATCTATGACTGTAACATCCCCTTTATAAGCATTACGGTTTTGAATTTTTTGTAGTAACTATGTGGCTTTAGACATCAAAACCTTTTCCTTTGTAGGATCTAGAGATCTGTCTTGATATACCTTTTTGATTAGGGGATCTAAGGAATATTCAAAGGTGGAAATCCTTTCTCCCTATATTGGTTTTGAGTGATAACTTGTAAATACGTAGGGTTTCTGGGTTGTGAATTTACCATATTCACATTGTGCACTCGTTTTTCCTTTTTGTGTTTCTCTAGGATTGGGTAATTTTCTGTATGGTGTTACTTAAAAAATCTACAATAAACATAATAGATTTGTCTCTAGGGGTTGCAAGGAAAATTTCATGTGAAGTGGTTGTATTCACTGCATGCATAGAAAATAATATGTTATCTTCCATGTCTATTATCCTTTCCTTGATTCTAATTTCCTCTTGATATCTTCCTCAGTAGCCCCCTTGATATCCTCCCTATCTCTATGGAGAACCCAACCCTTGTTGTTGCTAGCCATCATATCCCCCATACTATCTCTAAGGGGAATGTGGAGGCTAACATGTCTATTATGGTGGAGTCAAAGAATTCCATGGTTGTTGGTAATGTGGGGATGGAGATGTCCACTGGGGCTAATATTAAGGTGATTATTTTGTCCATCATGTGAGACATTGAGGTTGGTATTGTGCAAACTATGGCACTGATTACTATGGATCTCGAGGTGTCCAACCAAAAATATATTATCCGAATTGGGTCATCTCTACTTCTGGACTTAGAATTCTTAGTTTTGCAACCAAAATATGTTATGTAATAACTATTGTATCCAAATCTTACACTCTAGAAAAGGGCTGTTTAGGTCTCCTCTAGATTTGAGCAATGTTGGGACATTTCCAGGCCTGTGGATGTGCCTATAAGTGGAAAGGAACCTCTAGGTTGAAAGGGCTAGCTCCATGTATTAGCTTTTCATGCAATAAAACTGTTGAACCAACTTGTATGAATGAAAAGAGTCATAAGTTTGCATAAATGAAAAGCCTAGTCTAAAATGATGATACACCAAGAATTAGTATCCACATGTATGCCCTATACTTATGCACAATACAATAAAATATAGTCTATACCTCAATCTCTAGAAGATTTCAACATAAGTATTTCAATGTAGAGACAAAATTAATGAGATCACACAAGGTAAGTAATTAGAAATACAACTTGTATAGTCCAAAAAAGGGTTACACATATGCAAAATCTCATACAACTAGAATGCACTCTATATGACCTGTTGGATCAACTATTTGCTCAAAAGCATGAAGGACAAAAAATAGAAGGATCAAACATCACTTGTCACTCTATGTCTCTTGCATGCCCACATAAATGTCCAAAACTTAGAAATAAAATATACTTATGATTCTTTGCTCAAAGGCAAGAAAATGGCAAAACATTCTAGTAAGGCTTCATTGTACTATCTATGGATGATAAAACAAGAGCCCAAGGGTCCTATTTATAGAAAAAGAGGGAGAGAAGATAGAGTTCTTGGGTGCTAAAATAGAAGCCTCCAAAATGGTTTTCCATCACCATCTTGATGAAATTGATTCCATTTGCTCTCTCATTCAATTGGATTTTGTCTTTCTCTTTGATTTGCCATCTTGAAATGACCAGGATCACTGCAAAACCAATGGTGAGATGACCCTGCATAAGAAATGGCTTGGATCATTGTTGTGAACCTTAGATTATTCTTGAAAGCTTATGTGTTTTTTACTACAGACCCATTTAGGTTTTTTGAATGGTTTTACTTATAAAACTTATAAGTCAAGCATGTTGGGAAACCTAATTTGCATTTATTAAGGTTGCTTGCTCTTTCAAGGTTTTTGATTGCTTCAACTTATAAAAGTTTATAAGCAAATCTCTTTTGAAAACCTGATTTTGCTTTGCTTAAGACCCTTTTAGGTTTTCTGAGTCCTTTTACTCCTTGCTTACTCCTTTGGGTTCTTTAAGGCTCCTTATAAAATCTATAAGTCAAGCCTTTGACAAATCTTGATTTACTCTGCAGAGTCGTTTGAGTTTTTTGAATGGCTTTACTTCTTACTTAAAGACTTTGGGCATGAACTTGATGTCTTGTGGCATGTCACCATGTTGTACCCCAATGGCTAGTTCCTTACATTAAATTTGACATCTTGTGGCATGTCACCAATATGAACCCAACGGCTAGTAATCTTGTGACACATCATGTCTTTGAACCCCAATAGCTAGTTGGCTACATCAAAATTGATGTTTTGTGGCACATCATGGGAATCTATTTGGGTCAGGCTTATTATTTTGGGAAAATTTCCCAAATTAATTCCTTTAGATAATTTTTCTGAAGGAATTCCTTCAAAAATTTTGGCTTCTAGGAAATGGCTAGTTTCCTTGTTTCCTTCGGGAACTTTTCTCGAAGGACACTTGGCAAAGTGTCTTTCAAAAAAGTTCTGAAGGACATCCAGGTAAAGGCACAAGGTCCCTTCATAACTTTTTTGAAGGGCAGGCTATGGACAAAGGGCCCTTCGGGAAAAATCCTAAAGGGTAACCTTGGAGAAAATGGGCAAAAGTGCCCTTTAGAAAAAAATTGAAGGGACACTTAGATGAAAAAGTACCCTTTGAAACTTTTCTGAAGGGTCACTTTGGAGGAAAGGACAAGGTGAAGTTGCCTTCAAAATTTTTTTGAAGGGACATTTAGATGAAAAAGTGCACTTCAGAACTTTTTCGAAGGGTCACTTGGACAAAAAGTGCCCTTTGGAAAAGTTTTGAAGGGACACTTGGGGGGAAGGCAAGGCAAGAAAGGCCATTCAAAAAAGTTCCAAAGGGCACTTAGAAGGGAAGTGGCCCTTTGGAACTTATTTTGAAGGGCACTTCAGGGCAAAACAAAACAAGAAAGGCTAAGGCAAACAAGGCAAAGGGAAAAAAACAAAGAATAAGGGAGAAGAGCCCAAACCAGGAGAGGCCAAAGGGAAAAGACAAACAAAAATGCAAGTGACCAACACATAAAACAAGAAAGGGAGAAATGAAAAGATCCAAAGGAAAAACACAAAATGGTCATGAAAAAAAAAAAGGTCAACATTCTAACAATTTTGAGGGGAGACATGCCCGTTATGTCATAAGTCCAGTCACCTAAATCCTTCTATTGGGCATGGAGTCACGCAAGGAAAAGAAGAGTTGAAAGAACAAGCCATGGTCAAACTCACAAGTTGGAGAGACACACACACAACCAACAAAAGGAAATAAAACACTTGAAAGGAAAACACTTGTGATCTAAAGCACTTAGGGAAAATAACACAACAAAGGAAACACACCAAAATAAGGTATATACAAGACATGGCCAACAAGGGTCAAAAGCAAGACTTCAAATGGATTCAATTCACTAGAATAGGTAGCTCTTCTCCATCCATTTTGGATAGTTGAAAGGAGTTTATTTTCTTGCACTTGCTGATGATGTAAGGACCACTCCACAAAGTATCAAACTTTGTATGTTTGCCTGGTTTTGCTCTATCTTCATCCCATTTCAAGACCATGTCACCTTCTTTGAACACTCTTGCCCTCACCCTTTTGTCAAAGGATTTCTTCATGAGAACTTGATGGTGTTCCAAAGCTTTGTGTACATCATCTCTTGCCTCCTACAGTTACATTAATTTTATCAATCTGACCTCCATGGGAGTGCTTTCAAGTAATTCTAGCTATTATTCAAGTTCTAAGGTAGGGAACTCTTGTGATATGGACATCCTAGCTTCTCTCCCATAGACAAGTACAAAGGAAGAATTACCAATTGACTTTTTGGGAGTGATTCTGTCTACCCATAAGGCTGTCTTCAGTTTGCTATGCCATGCTATTTGATTGGTTTCCAACATCATCTTGATGATCTTGATGAGGTTCTTGTTGGTAGACTCAACCAATCCATTACCTTGAGGGTAGTAGTTGGATAAGGTACTCAAATGAACTCCACTCTTTTTTGCCCAATCAAAATTTATAGCACTTATGAAGGCAAGTGCATTATCTGAGATGATGACATGAGGAACCCTAAACCTTGTTACAATGATGTCATAGAATTCTAAGATAGCATTTTCATTTGCCTCCTTCAATGCAACCTCTACCTGCCTTGTGAAGTACTTTATAGCAATCAATATCCATTTGTGTCTAGCACTTGATGGAGGGTTGATCATGCCAATGAAATCAAGACCCCATTGCATAAAGGGGTGGTCCACTTGAATATCATTCAATGGAAGAGTTGCAAGTTTTTGTTTACCAATAAAGAAAGCACATTAAGGACAAACCTTAGCCCAATGATAACTATCCTTAAAAAGACTAGGCCAATAGTAACCAACTCTCATTAATTTTGTAGCTGTTGTTCTGAAGAGACCACCATCTGCACCATTATAGAGCCTTTCGAATAGCGTATCAAATTGGTCATTATTAATGCATCTTAGTAACACATTGTTCACATCCTTCTTAAAGAGAATGCTATCCACAAGACAATAAGGAATAACTTGCAGCCTAAAATACCTTCTTTGATATTTGTTCAAGCCATTGGGACACTCAACATTTTAAAGAAAACCAATGATGTCTTATGTCCAACTATGATTTTGCATTTGATCAACTAGCTGGTCTTGAACTTGATTTACCAAGGCTTGCTCTTTTGGCTCTTGAAGGTCAGATGCTAAGTGCTCACACAAATATCTTCCTCTTACCAAGCTGGTTACCTTGACATCAACATCATATTCTATCACTTTTGTGATCCATCTAGCTCTCTTCTCATTAAGATCTTTGCTTAGGAGAAACTCCTTGGTGTGAGGATGGGAAACCATGACATAGATCTTGTTGTTAGAAACCATATGCATGAACTTTTTCAATCTTCTAATGACGGTTAAGGCTTTCTTCTCAACAAAATAATATCTCACTTTGTAGTCCTCTAAGCCTTGGTTGAAGAAAGCAATTGGCTACTCAACATCTTCATCATTCTTTTGCATAAGCATAGCTGAGATTGTATCAAGGTTAGCAAAATTATAAAGAATGAAACATTTATAAAAATTCATATTTAAGAGAGTGGGAGATGCTACAATTTCTTGCTTGATTGCAACAAAGCTGCCTTTCCCTTCCTTTGTCCAAATAAAAACTTGGTTCTTTTTTAGCATGGCTGTGATAGGCTTTACCACATTTATAAAGTTTGGGATAAAGCTCCTTACAAAGTTTATTTTTCTCAAGAAACTTTGCAGCCCTTTCTTGTGTTGAGGCAAAGACAAGCCTAGAATAGCTTCAATCCTTTTAGGGTCAATATATAAGCCTTATTTTGAAATAATATGACCCAAAATCTTACCTTTATGGACAACAAAGATGCACTTTTTTGGATTGAGGGATATGACATACTCTCTACACTTTTCAAACACTTACTTTAGATGCCCCATATGATCAACAACATCCTTTGAAAAAATGGTTATATCATCAAGGTGAACAAGAAAAAACTTATTGATCAAACCTTTGAAAGACATGTCCATTGCCTTTTGAAATTTAACTCTTGCATTGGATAAACCAAATGGCATCTTCTTGTAGGAAAAGGTCCCCCACTTGGTGGTGAAGGCTATCTTAAATTGATCCTCTTTATTTACCAATATTTGATTATAACTTGAATAACCATCAAGAAGTGAGAAGTTGAGAACTTGAAACAACTTGCAGAATTTGTTCCATGGAAGGGAGTGGATAGTGATCCTTGAGAGACACTTTATTTAGATCACAAAAATCCACACAAAGGCTGATTTATCCATTCTTATTTTGAACTGACACAAGGTTGGCTACCCTAGTTGAGTGCTTGATAGAAAAGATAATCCTAGACTCAATCAATTTGGTTAGCTCTTTCTTCATGAGTTCATCTACCTTGGGGTTGATAGGCCTTTACTTTTGTCTTACCAGTTTGGCTCCATGCTCCAACTCAATGGTGTGATGAGCTAGACTTGGATCAAAGCCTTTAAAGTGCTTTTACTCCCAAGTAAAGATGTCATGAAACTCTTTGTGTAATGCAATAAAAACTTGCCTTTCCAGCTGAGAACAAACCTTGCCAATCTTCAAAAGTTTGTCCTTGAAAATTAGAACTTTCTCATAGTTCTCTTCTTTTGTTGACATGCTCATTCTTTGATTCTTCTTTTGATCATCTTCATTGAAGACACTCTCCAAGGTAATCATCCCCTTGTGTATTTTATTGTTTTCAGATGTATAATTTGCTCTTCATAATGATCATGTAACCTCTTTTGATTTTTTGAAGAGAAGCCTACCTCATTTTGCAAGAAGTGTGCAATATGCTCATCACTTTCAAACACTTGCCATGAAACTTCATTATTTGGAATGGAAGGTCTCACAACAATTTTGATATGGGATTGATCCTTCTCTTATTTAACATCAGTAGCTAAGTCAAAACATGCTCCTATTGCAGCTAATATATCAACATGCTTGTTCAAGTCTCTTGGTATGGGCTAGATGTTGAAGGCATCAAAATCTTCAAGTAGAGCCCATACCCTATGCTTTTAGGACTTCAGCAAGGGTTTCTTGGCTGTATCTTGAATTATTACTTGATGAATGACCAACTCACTATCTCCATAAACTTTCAAAATCTTGATTCCTCTTTTTTTTGCCCATTGGAGACCATGAACTAGGACTTCATATTCTACCACGTTACAAGTGCAGCTGAAGTGAAACTTATTAGAAGAGTAGCAAAAATTATTTGATGGAGAAACCAACATGACACCAGCTTCTATGCCTACTTTGCTCATTGAACCATCAAATAACATTTCCCACATGCCATCAAGCTCATGATCTTCATTGGTGAGTGAAAGAATTGGGAAGTCCTCCTCATGCATGCAGTAAACTCCCAAATCAGTCTCCTCAATGAAAGTGTAAGGATCAAGGCCATTTGTTTTAGTGCTATACTTGTCAAGATAGAGGTCAAAAATACCTTCAAGAGGAGAAGATGTTTCCATCCATGATTGTTTCTTCCTCTTTGCTAATTAGAAAATTTTGATTTGTCATTGTCTACAAGTATGGCTCAAAGTGTAACTTTGCTAAGGGCTGAGTCCTTATGGCTACCTTGGTTCTATACCTTGTCTTGAAAGCTAAAAACGACCAATCAGTATAAAGGTATTCTCCTATCTTGGCTATAAAGTTTATTGACAAATATATAGCAAAGTGTGCTGGCAGGTCCACTACCACAATATCTTACATGATAGGGAAGCTTGGGCAGCCATGTAAAAACACTTTCAGACCTTTGACCAATCCTACCATCTTGGTTAGAGTTCCATCCAACTGTAACATGCCTTTACTATGTGGCTCATTTTTCAAACCCATCTTATCAGCCATTAATTTAGGCATAATAGTAGTGCTTTCTCCACTATCCACAATACAATTAAGGACCAACTTATCTCCCACAATGAGTGTGAGGTATAAGGGTGGAGGCTTTTCAGCTTTAGTAGAAGGTTCCAAAAGATGATCTAGAGAATTTGTGAGAGCCACACTATGATGCTTTGAAAATTGAGGAGCCACATGTATGCTTTCTAATTGCTCTTGCAAAAGCTCCTTTTGACTAGGTAAATGTAGAACCTCCCAAAGGGATATGCTTGTCTTAGTGCTCTTTAATGAGTCCATAATATTTAGAGATGGAGCATTCACTTTCTCTTGTATTTTTGATGATAATGAAGGAGCTTTAGCCTACTATGTTGCAATCTTGGTAGCCATATTTACATTCTAATTTTGTTGAGGAACATGGCTTATAGAAGGTTTAACACTTTAATTGGTGCTTTGTGGCCTTAGAGAGGCATCACTTTGAGCTATTTGTGATTCTTGGCATTCTCCCAATGATTTCTTCTTGGCCCTTGTATTGGATGAAAGTGACATGCCTTGAGTTAACACAAAATCATCTTTTGATTGAAAAAATATCATTCCCACACTTGCGCTACTGCTTTCTCCATGACAATCCCTTTGGCTGGGACATGCTTCTTTTGATGTCATGTAAGGAGTAGCTTCCTCTTATGTAGTCAAAGCGTACATGATTCCTCCATTGTCATATGTAAACTGACCTTGAGGCTGCCCCTATTGGTCCACATGATCTTCTCCTTGTACTAGATTTGCATGAATTAGAGCAACAACCTTTACGAGAGGAGTAAAATTTAGATTATATGCATTCAACTATCTACTGTAACCTTGTTGATTTTACCCTCTCCTTTGATAATTGTATTGGGATGGATCTATATATCCTTGTTGAGGATAGTATTATGCATTAGGAGGAGCACTTGGTTGATATTGAGCTTATTTGAGTTAAGCTCTCAATGATCTAATTTCTTCATCCTTGTCCACAACATTATCCACCTTCTTGGGAAAGGATCTTGGCTTCACATTGTCATTGGGAACCTGTGACATGCTTGGAGCTTCAACTGAATTGTGGGACAACAAAGGCATGAAAACTCTTGGAGGAAGTCTTCCTGCTTGAATTAAGCTATTCTCAACCTCAATTGTTAGCTTATATGCATTTGGAAAAGTGAATCCTCCCATTGACTACAACATAATAATAAAATCAATACCAATCCCTTTGAGGTATGTTGGGAACACAAATCTAGGAGGAGGTCTCATGATTGGTGGCAACGTATACCATGTTATTTGAAATCCCTCATTGTAATCTCCCATGGATTCATTTGGAACTCCTCTTTTTACATTCAACTAATGTATTAGGGAATCATGATCACTTTTATTTTCAAATATTGTCACCAATAGGTCTCCAAATCCATCCCAACTTGTAATGCATCCCCCTTCCAATGTTCTATACCAGTCAAGTGCTTTGCCTTTTGAAGACATATCAAGTGGCCTAATGGCTATGTTGGCCCTAGTAACATTCTAAAAATTACAAAAATTAGAGATGTCTCTAATATGTTTAGATGGGGTAATAGGACCCTCCCCATTGAAATTAAGAAGATTTTTGGTAGCATTTAGAGGGATGGGGTCATATGCAGGAAGCTCTATTGGGTTTTGGGTATTAAAATCAGGGAAGGGTTGACGTTGATCTATCTCTCCTCTTTCCCCCATTTCTCTTCTTCCCCTTTGATCATCTATTTCTTCCTCTTCTTCAACTTCTTCCTTTGCTTGAACTTTTTCAACCTCTCCCTCTTCTTCCCCAAAACCTCCTTGTCAAGGATTTAATAGGGCTAGGAGTAGTTCAGGGTGTTGTTCTTCAAGAAGAACTTCAGCTAAAGGGGCTTGGTCAAAAAAAATTGAGGACCTTGTGAGGACCATGTAGGATAATGTATAAACTTGGTCTATAACTAGGGATTCATACCCTTTTGGAGTCACCAAATGCTAGATTAGGGGTATTTCTACTACTTTAGGCCTGTCAAGACCAGCATTAACCTTGACTTAGAAATAATACTTGGTCTCACCAGGCATGCTAGAACTGTTGTCTCCAAATCTTACACCCTGAAAGAGGGTTGTTCAGGCCTCCTCCAGATTTGGGAGATTTCCAGGCCTGTGGGTGTACCTATGAGTGGAAATGAACCTCTAGGTTGAAAGGGATAGCTCCCTATATTATATTTTTATGAAATAAAATTGCTAAACTAACTTGTATGAATGAAAAGAGTCAGAAGTTTGCATAAATAAAAAGCCTAGTCTAAAATGGTGATACACCAAGAATTAGTATCCACATGTATGCCCTATACTTATGCATAATATAGTCTATACCTCAAGCTCTAGAAGATTCCAACATAAGTATTTCAATGTAGAGACAAAATGAATGAGATCACACAAGGTAAGTAACTAGAAAGATAACTTGTATAGTCTAAAAAAGGGTTACACATATGCAAAATCTCATACAACTATAATGCACTCTACATGACCTGTTGGATCAATTTTTGCTCAAAAGCATGAAGGATAGAGAAAAAAAGTATAAAACATCACTTGTTGTCACTCTATGTCTCTTGCATGCCCAGGCAAATGTCCAAAACTTAGAAAGAAAATAAACTTATGCTTCTTTGCTCAAAGGAAAGAAAATGGAAAAAACATTCTAGTAGGGCTTCATCATACTATTTGTGGATGATAAAATAAGATCCTAAGGGCTTTATTTATAGTAAAAGAGGGAGATAAGAGAGAGCTCTTGGGCACCAAAATAGAAGCCTCCAAAATGGTTTGCCATCACCATCCTAGTGAAACTGATTCCAACTACTCTCTCATTTAGTTGGAGTTTGTCCTTCTCTTTGATTCACCCTCTTGAAATGACCAAGATCACTGCACAACCAATGGTGAGATGACCCTCCATAAGAAATGGCTTGGATCACTACTACAAACCTTAGATTCTTTCTGAAAGCTTCCACATTTTGCACTATAGACCCATTTGAGTTTTCTAAGTGGCTTTACTTATAAAATTTATAATTCAAGCATGTTGTGAATCTTGATTTGCACTTATCAAGGCTACTTGCTCTTTTGAGGTTTTTGATTGCTTCTACTTATAAAAGTTTATAAGTAAATCTCTTTTGAAAACCTGATTTTGCTTTGCTTAAGACCTTTTCAGGTTTTTAGAGTCCTTTTACTTGCTCACTCCTTTGAGTTCTTTAAGGTTCCTTACTTATAAAAGCTATAAGTCAAGCCTTTGAAAAATCTCAATTTGCACTGCAGAGTCATTCAAGTTTTTTGAATGGCTTTACTTCTTGCTTGAAGACTTTGGACATGAACTTGATGTCTTGTAGCATGCCACCAAGTTGTACCACAATGACTAGTTCCTTACATTATATTTGACATCTTGTGACACATCAACAATGTGAACCCAATGGCTAGTTGGCCACCCTAAATTTGACATCCTACGACACATCATGTCTTTGAACCCCAATGACTAGTTGACTGCATCAAAATTGACATTCTGTGGCACATCATGGGAATCCATTTGGGTTAGGCTTATTGTTTTGTGCAATTTTCTCAAAGTAATTCCTTCGTATAATTTGTTTGAAGGAATTCCTTCAGGAATTTTAGCTTCTAGGCAACAATTAGTTTCCTTTGGGAACTTTTCTTAAAGGACACTTGGGAAAGTGTCCTTCAAATTTTTTTTGAAGGACACTCAGGTAAAGGCACAAGGTCCCTTTCAAAATTTTTGAATGACATTTCCAAAGGGAATGGCCCTTCAGAACTTTTTCGAAGGGTAGGCTATGGAAAAAGGGCCCTTCGAGAAAAATCTTGAAGGGTAACCTTGGAGAAAATGGGCATAAGTGCCCTTAAAAAAAATCTGAAGGGACACTTAGATGAAAAAGTGCCATTCAAAACTTTTTCGAAGGGTCACTTTTGAGGAAAGGGCAAGGCAAATATTTAGACAAAAAAGTGCCCTTCAAAACTTTTTTGAAGGGTCACTTGGACAAAAAGTGCCCTTTGGAAAAGTTCTAAAGGGACACTTGGGGGGAAGGCAAGGCAAGAAAGGCCCTTCGAAAAAGTTTTGAAGGGCACTTAGAAGGGAAGTGGCCCTTCAAAACTTTTTTGAAGGGCACTTCAGGGTAAAACAAAATAAGAAAGGATAAGGCAAACAAGGCAAAGGGAAAAAAATAAAGAACAAGGGAGAAGAGCCCAAACCAGGAGAGGTCGAAGGGAAAAGACAAACAACAAAGCAAGTGACCAAACACAGAAAAGAAGCAAGGGAAAAATGAAAAGAGCTAAAGGGAAAACACAAATTGGTCATGCAAAAAAAAAAGGTCAACAATAACTATGAAGACATTCATGGTGATATATTCTTTTAATGCCTACAATGATATGCATTTGTTTTCATCATGGTTATGGGACTTACAAAAATTATAGTATAGGCTCTGTGGGTTTTGTATGTATTATTGTATATAAGATGGTATTTAGTTTTAGGATGCCCAACTATGTGACATATCTCATACAATTATGTTGTTTTGACCTTTAGATAATCATTTTTATAATGTCCTTCTTTTCCACACTCCATACACCATATCAAAAATTAAGCCTTGTTACTTTCATACAACTCATCCATATTGCATATAACAATATTTATTTTAGCATACCTCCTTACAGTAGGAAACAAAGTTTCTCCATAGTCTTTAATCTACTCTATTTAGATCATAATCGAGAAAGCATCAACCTTAGAATAAAATTGTATGTGTGATAATGAACCAAATCTTAGGTCACAGATCTTCTACAAATCACATAACTTTATTTGTAATTGTGAATTAGAAATTTACTTGATTTATAACATATGGAAATTTGTGATCATAGTCTTAGATGGACTCTCCTAATTTCTGACAAATTTCCTCGAGATTCTAGATTGTTTGGCTTAAACATTTTTGCATCTTGAATTCCCCAACTAGTTTATTCTTGACCTCCTACAATCCCATTGCACTTAGATTATTTTTATAGATGAATTCTAGAGCTCTACCAATAAAGGCACCTATGATTTCACACTTATTTGAATCATTTGTAACGACACCTTTAGATTTCCATTTCATTTTTTAAGTCATCAATTATTGTTTAGGGTCTATAGAACCATCATAAGGTGTTAAAGTTACAAAAATGATTAGAGTAAGAATCATATTTGATGTGATCCCAACTAAAATAATTGGTTGGTTTAGACCAACTTTTATTGGTGCCTTGAGATTTGATACAACTACCTTCAGAGTACTAATTTCCTCTTGTCTACAAAGTTATGAGTTTATACACTTAGTTTTCCAAATTTGTTTGTGAAATGTTCAAACCACTTAGTCTGTATCTCAACTTATATACTATATAACCATGTTAAAAAAATAGGCATGGGGGACGTACTCCTTTGGGGTGAATGATCCTTCTTTGAAATCATTTCCTCACTTGAACTTGAACCTGGATTTTCTCTACGACTTTGCATCAATTCTTCAGGAGTTTTTCCTTCCTCTTATCCAAATAATATCCTTCCCTATAACTATTTCCTAAAACCACCTTCTATTTTCTCCACTATTTTATTTGTGACCTCTCCCCATTCCCTTTATTTCATTTTCTATGATTCACTTTCCCAATCTCTCACATCTCCTTTGATCTCTTTGGTGCACTTAATTCATTTAGTTACTCCAATTTCCTCTCCATCATAATCTCCAACTCTTCTTATAGGTCCATCTCCTTTTGCATTCTTATAACTCTTTATTCTACTCCTACTCAGAATTACATTAGGATCATTTTGATTTTTCCATCACTTCTATTATTTCATCTCTCTCTAGTCCCATATTTGCCTTATCTTTTTTTATCTGCATCCTCTATATTTTGGGTTCAAGTTGAAATTCCTTCTATCAATTCTTTATAATTCACTCCCATTAGTCTACATCTCTAGAGTGCCCTAGATGACCACTCCATATCGACAGGGATAAGCACCATGGCTTTCTCCACAACCAAAATCTTAAGAAGTATCAATAGTCACTACAAAAAATTATATCTAATGCCTATTAAAAATAAGTCTTGTGCATATTCAAATTTAAGGTACCCATGCATGACAAACTTAGTGATGTAACCATCAATAGTGGTTTTGAACTAATGATATATCTCATGCATCTAATCTGTTTCTAGGTTTTATAGATTTTATAAATTTTCTTTTGTCTAGACAAAGTTCTCTTCTTTTCTTAGCCTATAATAATAGTATACAATCCTTAAAAGCCAAAAAAATACCAACTCAGGTAAATTGCACCAAAAGTTTTGATAAATTTTGGCATTAATGTGTTCAGTTATGATTTCCTTTGTCACACTTTAAATTCTTCTAGCCTTTTCTTCTATGAATTTATTGATTATTTCCTCAAGCCAAAATTCCAAATCTCTTTGACTTGGTAGCCATCTTAGCATGTTTC
Organism: Torreya grandis; assembly: GCA_037957365.1. NCBI lineage: Eukaryota > Viridiplantae > Streptophyta > Pinopsida > Cupressales > Taxaceae > Torreya > Torreya grandis. The sequence goes on from JARHVA010000103.1 coordinate 7,390,651, forward strand.
AAAAGTTCCATGCTCACTAAACCATTGTTACTAGAGGTTCCTAGAAATTGCCATTAGAACATGCTAAGGTTTGTGTGTGCATACTGAGTTACATGTTTATAACATAAATGGAGACATGGTAAATCAATTGATTCATTTTATATATTCTTAGGGAATATTCAAGTGAGCATAGGTGATTAGAATAAAAACATACATCTTACGATATAAAGATGACATAAATTTAACCTGAACAGAGAATAAAATGTCCACATAACTATCAAGTAATATTTATTATCTCAAAGTTGAAACTCTTTTCCTTCACAACTTTTCACTATTTATAGATCCTACAAAATATCTGTCACTTCACATTCTAGACATTTCATTTAATTCACAACAGTCTTTTCATATTTTATAGAATTTTGATATGTAACATGTTGAATGCATCCAAAATGATATATAATATAAAAAAATACTACATATCACACACTTGACATTCATACATAATCTATGATTTTGCACTACTATATCTACTACTAACATAAATTCACCATCTGCAAACACACTAAAATTATTCATAATTGAGAACAAGCTCATCTCAATCACTTAACACCCAATCAAGATAAATAATATCGTATTGAGTCACACATTGAAAATATGAAGTAGGCATGTATTAAATTGTAACAACTATTATTTTGAGTACCCACAACTAGAATAAAATACTTTAAACTCTTACATTGCCCCTAAAATATCAAAGAAGAGGAATACAACCTTTATTTTAACCTTGCTTGGTGTGTGATGCTTCCCAATTGGTAGCATTTGATCCAAAATGATAAAAATGTGCCCCAAGTCTGCATAAGGGGGTCCTCCTCTCCAAACAATTCTCTCTCTATCCACCCATGCTCTTTATTTATAGACAATATGTAAAAAATAAACCTTTTCTCTTATGATTACACTTTGTTCGACCACATTTTGACAAATTTATATTTGTATGAGTTTCTCTTCCCTTATTATTTCTGTTTTTGTAGTCTCTCGCTATTGTAGGTCAAGCTAAATGATACCTTTTCATAAAATGAACACACCCAATCTCCCAATTTTTAAGATAATCCCTCTTTTTAAGAACAACCCACCTCTCTATTGAATATGCATTCTTTCCCTTTTTTTATTTGGCCCTACTTTTAACTAGAATAAATAGTTCAACAATCAATAAAATCCCACCTTTGGGAAATTTAAAATCATGCTAATGTGGCTAGATGACAAGAGAATCATATGGGTTCAAAGTGAGTCAAATTAAAAAATATGAAATTATAAAAAAATAATGACTAAAATAAATGTGGATTTTATGGTCTTGACATTCCCCTGCACCACTAGTTCCTTGGAATAAATCTATGTAACCTATTTTTTACATTAATATATAAGATCAAAAATTGTGTTTTAGATCTAAATGTGTGTGTATGTATTTATCTAGCTGCTAGGTTAGGGTTTTAATTCATGAGAAAACTTGTCCTTGTGATCACATTAATTGGTATTAGATTAAGTTTTTGAACCTTATGGCATGTGGAAAGTGAGGCTACCTACATAGGATTCCAAGTCAAGATCTTGCATCAATAGGGTTTTTGCCTAGAGAGTTGTGATTTTGCCAAAAAGAATGGCTAGTAGAGGAGGTGAAATAACAACCAACATGGCAAGGAGGCTCGATGAAGTCTTATATGATTTTTGAGTTATGAAAATACAACTAGACATTGTGAAGGAAGAAAAAAGATGAGGTTGTATGCCTAGATATGATCAACATGACACTAAAGAATAAAAATAATGCATAGAAGATAAGGGAGAAGAAGATGAAGAACACATGGATAAAGGTGAAGGTATACTCTTGGGAGCTATCTCACATATTTGATGAGGTGTAAAAGTAGATGCACCATTTTTTTAGAGAATTTGAATCCTAAAGAGCTCATTGACTGGCTCACAGACATTGAATAATATTTTGAATTCAATGATATCAATAATCTACAAAGGGTGAAGGTCTTGTAGACCAAGTTGAAGGGTCATGTGGTGTTTTAGTGGAATTATGCTCAAAATGACATAAGAATAAGAGGAAATGAGAAGATAACCAATTGAAACATAATGGTTTCTAATATGAAAGGTAAATTATTACCTAGCGATCATCAAATGGAATTTCGTAAAAGGTTACAAAATCTAAGGTAAAATGAGCATAGTGTCAAGCGTATATATAAGAATTTTATAAAATCACTATCAAATTAGAACATAGTGAATTAGACTAATATAAACTTGCGAGATATTTAAATATCTTAAGATTTGGAATCCAAGAAGATCTAAGCATGGATCAAATTCAAATGGTGGAGGAATCTTATTAAATTGCACTCAAAGTTGAGGAGAAGTTATTGCACAAAAAATAGAGTGATGCACAAGGAAGAGGAAGGTTTGTGTGTGGAGGAAGAAGAGGCAGTGATGGAAGAAATCATAAAAGACAAGGAGAGAATAACATTATGCATAATCATACACACACACACAAGGAAGGTGACACACACCATGGAGGACAAGGTTACACATGCAAAGGTGATTCTTACCCATCTAAAGGACACACAATATTTGGTAGAGGAAGGTGAATATGATTCCTAGGAGCATGTTTTAGATGTGGAAAACTTGGACATAGAGCATATGAGTGTCCTTTGGCATAGAGATAGAACATAAAAGGGTTGGAAGATGGTGCACATTTTGTGCATGTAGATGAGGAATGTGTTGGATCTATAGAATGTTATGAAGAACTAGAGTGTAGAGAAACTCTCAGGATGAAGAGTGTTGTCTAAGACAACAAGAGAGGATAATGAATTGACACAAAGAAATGTCTTTTCCAAATTTTTTTGAATCAGGAGGGAAGTGTTATAAAGTAATTTTGGATAGTGTCAGCATAGATAATTTGGTCTTATATGAGATGGTATAAAAGTTGGGTTTGAATAAGGTGGCACATACAAATTCTTACAAGGTGTAATTCATGGAAAAAGACCATAAAATTTTGATATATAATCAATTCAAGGTGAAATTATTGATAGACACATACATAAATAAATTTTGGTGTGATGTGATGTCAATGGACATGTGCCCTATAATTTTGGGCTAACCCTAGTAGTTAAATAGGAACATTGTACATGATGTAAGGAAGTTTAGGTTGAGTGGATTGAAGGATAGGAAGAAGGCTACAATAGTATTCTCATGTGTGCATATTGATGTTATTGGGAAAGAATATCTTGAAGGAGGTGGAAAAAGAGAAGGAATGCTATGCACTCATGCCTAAGCCAATGAAAGAGGAGTGCACATGAAATAAAAGGAATAAACACTTCCACATGACATGAAGGAACTATTAGATGAATTTGTAGAGATTGTTTCAAGCGATCTACTTGATGGGTTACCTTAGATGTGAAGTATCAATCCTCACATAGTTTTGATACCTAGATCAAATTTTCCAACCAAGGCAACATATAAGATTGACACCTAAGGATAATTATGATATGCAAAATCAAGATCAATAATTTTTAGATAAATGGATAATCAAAGAAAGTCTAAACCCATGCATAGTACCTATAGTATTGTCACTAAAGAAATAAGGATAATGACACATGTGCATAAACTCAAGAACTATTAATAAGATAACAATCAAGTATAGGTTTCTATTGTCATACATGGATGACTTGATGGAGTAATTGAGTGGAGTGCAATACGTCACAAAGATAGACATTAAGAGTGGTATCACTAGATTAGAATTAGGGAAGGTGATGAATGAAAAAATAAACATAAAATGAAAAAAGTACTATATGAATGGATTATCATGCATTTTGGACTGACAATTTCATTAAGCACTTTCATGAGACTCATAAATTAAGTATTGAATCCATTTTTAGTTAAGTTTGACATTATGTACTTGATGACATATTGATATTCAACAAAACAAAGGAGGAAAACTTAACACATTTTAGGAAAGTACTAAAATGGTTGAAAAAAGAGTAGTTGATGATAAACATGAAAAATTGTAGCTTCATGAAGAAGGAGATCATGTACTTGGGTTTTGTGATATCCCAAGAAGGTTTGAAGATGGATCTAGACAAAATGCACACCATCATTGAGTGGACAACATCGAGGAACATGTTTGAGGCATGGAGCTTTCATGGCTTGGTAAGTTTTAATAAAAAAATCATTAGAACATTTAGTGGGATGTGTGTAGTGATCATGTAGGTGATGAGAGGAGATCACAAGGATTTTATATGAACAACATAATTTGAGAAAAAAATTATAGTAGTTGAAGAAGAAAGTGACTAAATAACTGACATTGGCACTGCTATAATTAAAAAATACATTTGAAGTATATTATGATGTTAGTGGCACAATAATTTCAAAAATTTTTAGCCAAGAAGGTAGATATGTAGTTTAATTTAGCGAGAAGTTAAATGACGCCAAGAATTGTTCTGTTTATGACCAAGAGTTTTATGCCATATTAAAAACACTTAAGAAGTGAAGACATTAATTATTTCCAAAGGAGTTGCATTGTACACAAACCATCAAGTAATACAATTTATCAGTAGTTAAGGGAAGTTGAATTAGTGACACATGAAAGGGGTTGAGTTTCTATAGAGCTAGTCATTGTTGAAACACATAAGTGGGAAACCAAACAAATGTGTAGATGTGTTGAGTATAAGGATTCTATTATTGAATGATATATGAGTAAGGGTCATGGGATTTGATTCCATGATGGAATTATATGCAATACGTGAAGATTTTTAATTTTTTTAGAGAGTTCACAAAACCAACGAGTGTGGATAAAACACCATGGTTAGGCTTTTTGTGTAAGAGGGAATGTTGTTCAAAGGAACACAATTGTGCATATATGAAGGATCAATGTGTGATAACTTGATAAAGGAGAAGAAAATTGGAAATTTACCATGACATTTTAGGAGTGGAAAAATGTATGCATAGGTAGAAAAAGGTTAATTTTGGCTAAGAATGGGCACAAATGTGCATAGATATGTACATGCATGTAGATTCTACTAGTTGGTAAAGGGGAATAATTAAAAAACAAGTTTTTACCAACCACTTCCATTTTTATAAAAATTGTGGGATGACATTAAAATTTATTTTGTGTTGGGATTTCCAAGGATGCAGAAGGGGAGAGATTCCATATTCTTAGTGATGGATAGATGTTTTTGATTGAAACCTTGATTTTACATGGATTAGGTATATAAAATGATTCTTCAACTCAGTGCCAAGGATTGAGGGGTATCCATTCTTCCAAATTCACTTAGGGCATGATTTTGGCCTCATCCCTTTTTTGGTATCTCTTAGGATTAGTATCTTGGTGGAGGGCTAGGCAACAAATTTTATGCCATCATCCTCACTGTTGGAATACAACCCACTTAATGGTGGATAGATTTTTAAAAATGGCCCATTAAATTCACATAAAAAAGATGAGTTATGCAAATAACATTTTAAATTTATTATTTATATAAGTGGTGAGGTTGCATGGACTATCGCATAACATAGTGTAAGAAAGAGATACAAAATTTGTAGGTGATTTTGGGCACACATTATGAAGAAATTGGGAATGAAGTTGACTTTAAATTCAATGTACCATCCATATATTGATGGAGGAAAAAAGGTTGTGAACAAATGACTTGGAAACTTATTGAGATGTTTAGTTGGAGACAAACCAAAGCAATGGGGCATGGTTTTGGTGCAATCATAATTTACGTATAACAATTTGGTGAATAGAAACATTGAGAAAACACCTTTTTAGATTTTGTACAAAAGAAATCCAATAAAATTTGTGTAGTTAAGATAACTCAAAGGGGTGAATGGAATAAATGTAGAAGCATATGACTACATAAATTTATGCATGAGATATACCAAGAGGTGCACAAGAAGATGGAGAAAAGTAGTTTATAACAAAAAGTTTCATGTAAATAGGAGGCATAAAAGAAAGGAATTTAAACTAGGAGATTTAGTATTGACACATTTATGAAAGGAAAGGTTCCCTCACATAACATATAATAAATTGAAGAGAAATAAAATAGGGCCATACAAGGTGTTTGGAAAAATTTCAATGATTGCATAAGAGATTGAGTTTATTTAAGGCATGGACATATCACCCATATTTAATGTTGTAAATTTGATGAATATCACCAAGGGAAGAATATTAACGAGGAGTAAGAATCGTAATAACAAGTACCTAATTTTAGAGTGCAAGTATAAAAGAAATAAAAGGGGAATAAACATGCCATCTTGGAATCTAAGGTAGTCAAGAAGACATTTAGGAAATAACCTGAGCAGTATTTGGTGAAGTAGAAGAATCACACAACATATGAGTTGATATAGTTGGATCTTTTAGAGATTGTGTTAGAAATGAAAACATATCCCATAGATATCCAACATAGACATCACCAACATAAATAAATCAAACAAGAGAGAGATTCAATAATAAAGACATAATATATTAACCATGTGTAATATACAATGTATGTGTGTAACCAAAAATGGTTGAACTAGAACAAGACTCTTTAAATGACTACATATCCACTAGCTCAGGAGATGAATCTAAGCTCCATTGATTTCCACAAGAACACAAAGGGTTATTCTATAGGAAAATTTAGATGTGAGTGAGAGATTATTATTGGTGGAATGAAAAGTGGGATCATTCCCAAAGTTGAACCTAACCCTTCTCACACATGAGTATAACTACCACATTAAGAATGAATTTAATAATTATGTGCACATAATAAATTACACCTTGTAACACATCTACCTAAGGTTGAATTCACATAAAGTGTGAATATGAAACACTACAACACCTCTCATGAAGATCAACTCAAGTGATGTGGTAAAAAATAAGAAGTCTTACATTCATAAGAATGAGTCCCAAAAAATATGTTTGATGAGGTACCCATGTACAATGAAAGAGAAAAAATAATAATGAAGCTACTAAATTAAATGTCTACTGAATTTGATGAATCATCTAATGGAATAAATTAAAATTAGCCTCCATTAATTTGGTTGTGTGAAAAAAAGTGACCATTGATATGTATTCTATATGAAAATAATGCATGGTTAAATGATTTAAAATAGAGTGCTATAGAGATCCTCTAGGAAATAACAAAATTGAAAATGGAGTGTGATGGAGCTCCTATAAGAAACAACCAACTTTTACATTTACTAGGAAGAATCAATAGGTACATAACATACTTGAACAACTAAGGAAGCATTAGTAGTACATAACCCTGCTTAATGTTGGATAGGGAATGAAGATAAAATAACTAAAATCTCTAAAAGTGTCAATGAGTTAGATGTTTAGAAAAATAACCAAAAAACTCTCAAGTGAGAGTGTCAAATATTCCACACGAAGAAAAAATGCGAAGTAAAAAAATACCCTCTCGATAGATAAGAGCTAACAACTCATTGTGATGTACTATGGAACCTAAAAATTTTGGCTTGAAAACATGCTAGATAATTTGAAAAGGCCACTTTACTTCCCATTGAATTATTCTTACTCTTGTGAATTATCTAGATCTACATTGAATGTGATCTACATGGATTGAAAAATGAGCTCATGGTGTCAGATTTAGGTGAAATAAATGTCAAAACTAATTTTATCTGGCACTCTAAACATAATAGAAATGTCTAATACACACCAAAAACATTCAAATGAAAATTAGATGAAAATATATTCCATGGAATGCCTCCATATGTAGGTCTACAACTGGTACATGAATCTAACTAAAGTAATGAATTGGATCTAAACAAAAGAGATGGGACATGCAAGGAACTTCTCATAGATGCTGATAAAGAGAGAAAACCTTATCCTTGCTACTTGAAGCTTTCTAAGGATTGAAGATTTGGAGTGCTTAAGTCTCTTCCTCTAATATTTATCCTCTTACAATTATTAACAATTGAGCTTTAAAGGTGATATGGATCTCTTGTCAAAAACTCTAGTTGATATTTTCAAGAAATCTTGCTCTGATACCATACTAAAAATGACAACATAATCCATGGATCTAAAACATAGACACCATAAAAATAAATTATTCAAACAAAAGAAATATTCACCAATTAAGGCACACTTAATTAACTATGTGTAATATAAAATGTATGTGTGTAACCAACAATGGTTGCACTAGAACAATACTTTCTAAAAGACTAAATCTCCACTAGCTTAGGAGATGACTCTAAGTTTCATTAGTTTATACAAGAACACAAAGGGTTATTGTATAGGAAAAATAACACATGAGTGAGAGATTATTATTGGTGGAGTAAAAGGTGGGATCATTTCCCAAGTTACACATCTACCTAAGGTGGAATTCACATCAAGTGTCATTATGACACATTCCATAATATTGGTAGTTATGGATATACTATTTAAGATTTTAACTTGTGATCAAGAGTTCACAATTTTAGTTACCTAGTGTATTTAAAGTAATAACATCCCTAGCGAAGAACAATCTTGCATTACCCAAAAAACAACCAAGTATAGTTTTATAAAAAGAGTTCCAACATAATCACATGGCATATAAGTGTGTAATTTTTTTGTAATTGGTGGGCACATAATCAGAAAGGATCATAAATCTACATGCAAAAGAGAGATCAAAATATAGTTGCACATAGTTTTGATGATGTTTGGTTACAACATTTTAATTGAAGTTTTGACAAAAGAAATGTTTGTGCATGAGTTATGTGTGGAGTTCATTAGGTGCACAAGTATTTACACAAGATACACATAACAAGTGTATAAGTTCATGTAGATTTGTGATAATGAACAAAGGAGAGGTCACACACTTATATCATAACATATGTAATTAAATCATGTGCAAAGCCATATGACATAGCAAAAATGAGACAAACACTCAGACAAGTGCAATATTGTGCAAAAACACCTTCCATAAACACATGTAAAGTTCTAAGTCATATATAGGTTAGGGGCTTGAACATGAAAATTTTATCACATAGAAGCTTAAATATTACACTAAGGAAACTTGGTGCATGGGGAGAATCTCGACAGTTCTAAGAAAGTTAAATCCAAAGTACTTGGAATGGATCTTTGATTCTAACATTTTTGGAGATGGATTATAAGGACACATCACTTAGCTAGAATTGAATGGGCGTAAAAAAAAATTGGGGACATGTGTCATATTTCAAGAGCTTTCATGGATATTTATTGACATCTGGCACTTAAAGAAGCCTATATAAAGTCTTGCTAGGTAAACTTTGAGGTATTTATTATCTGTTGACAAGTTTGACCCCAAAGGTCAAACTGTCACCCTTATAATTCAAAACTTTTCTTCTCATGATTGATTACCCTATTGGTCAATATGTTGGTATTGTAATGTATTTTAAGTGGTCATCTAAAGCCTTTATTAATAGAGTTTAAGGTAAATTTGATGAACTTAAGGCTTTGATCATAATGGGCATGTGCTTATCTAGCCATCTCTTGACATGTTTAAGGTTATTTAAAATGACAAAAAGAGTCTAGATAATCCTAATAGGCTTCATGGCTTGTTTCAAGGTCATGACATGCTTTACAACTGATAAACCTAGTTGGTGATATGCTTGACTAACTTTATGACCTAGTTGATTGCATTTTGGATCACTTTATGTCTTTTGGAGCAGGTTTTGCATGTTAATGATAGTAAAATATAATAATGAGGAAATGGTGCACATATTAAAGCATGAAAAGGTACAATGGATACATATTTAATTAGTTTCATTAGGTTTCTTAAGTGATTTTGGCAATTTTAATGCTAAAAAGGCCTATTTTTAATTGTGTGAGAGCATCCTAGTGAGGTCATCATGATATTGAATGGATTATAAAATATTATGAAGTCTGAATTTACCTTTTGAGGATATTAAATATGAGATATTAGGACCATGCCCTCTTAAAATATCAAATTCTCTCTTGTAGGCCTAATGAGCAGGCTAGATGGACATCATGGTAGGTAATAAAATTTATGAGGAGTTATGAAGATGAAGAAGTTTGCTTGGAGAGCAGGAAGTTATTTATCAATGTTCATAAGTTATTCAATGAGATTAGTTTCATGATTTAAAGAGAGTAATTTGATCTATTTAGAAGCCTCAAATGCTTAAATAACACAGTCAAGACTATGTATGACTGTATTATCAACTTTAGAGACCTCTAAAAGATTGTGTACTTATAAAAAATGTGTTTATGAGGTGTTATATTAAATTTTAGGGTGGTATAAGATGATTTAAGATATTAGAGTGCTCATAAGCTATCCAAGGTACATAAAATTCATACAAGAAAATCTCCTCTAAGCCTTGTTTAATAGAAATTAAGGTAAGCTAGTAGTTTTTAAGGTAAATACCATATGCTTTGGTCTCCACATTTTTTAAGATTGTGAATGCTTATTCAATTTAATTCAAGGCGACCTTAAATAATTCAATAGTTTTGGAATAATATGTGTCATATCACAAGATATGTTACATGTTCACCTATAATCTGTACAGTGAGCTAAATAGGCACCTATAACAGTCATACACAATAGGACTATTTCAAGGAAGTATTATGTTGTAGAGAGAAGTCATTGAAGTAATGGTTTCCATTAAGAGTTGTAATGAGATAAATGAATATTATGGTATATTTTAATCGTTAAGGTAGGTGGAATGACTCTCTTCCTACAATCCATACAAACATTAAATATGCATTTACAACCATGATGTAATGACACAGTCAACAAGTTTACTATGCAAGATGAACTTGTGAAGGTCAAAAAATTGATAATATAGATGGGTTGGTACAAGAGTGACTTGATTTTTATAATAATGAATTTATGTCATATAAAAAAATGAGGTTAACAAGTCAAACAAGTAAAATGGCCACCTACAACCATGTTCATATAGTCAGCTAGATGGCTTATGTGTAATCACGTGAAGACATAAATAAACAAGAACAAGAAGATGAGGTGTCACAATTTTAAAAGTGTCATAAGGTGAAAAGGTCTATTTAGACATATTAAATGTCCTAAGGCTATCCAACTTCTTCCCTCAAGCCTAAAAAATTCATAACAGTCAGTTATAACTATCTAATTAGACCTAACTGAGTTTGAAAGATAATGAGGATGTGAATGGGTGCAATGAAAGTTGGAGGTTTGAAGATGAATGATCATTTATTAAATATTTTAAATATAGATATGAAGTCATGAATATTATTTAAAATCAAGTATCCTCTATTCACTCACAACTTAGCCACCTACATTCAACAAGGTAATAATTCAATCAAGCAAGGAAACACATAGTCAGTGGAATATTATAAAGCATAAAGTATGAGTGGAGAGAGAAGTTTTGAGGAGTTTGGATGCCTTAAATAGGAAACATAGGATCTAAATACATGTAATAGACATTTTAATGCCTTATTACATCTATTTATCCACCTATAGCCAAGGAAATAATGAATAGTAACCTATAACTAGTATAGGTCTACAGTCAACCTTTGCAAAGAATGAGTAGTTTGACAGAGGTTATAATTGGTATGTAAGGGAATTGAGTGTTAGAGATGATTTTTAATGATATTAGAGTGAGTATGTAATCCATTTCAATATATGGAAGTGTATTTGAATATTATAAACACAATAGGACAATGCACAGTCTACTAACATAGTCCACTAGAGACGAATAGATCTACAATCTCACTCACAAGTAAAGGTAAGTAGGACATATTTGTCTCATTTAAATTTAAATTATGATAGATAGGGAGTATATATGACTCAAAATAAAGTATTTAATCAAGTTTCATATAGTTCATAAGAAGAGAAACATAGTTCATTGTCCTCTAGGGTCAACAAACCCAATGTGCATGGAAACCCTTAATGGAGAAGATCAAGTTTTTAGACCTGTTTAAGAGGTCAATATGATAAATAATCACGTAAAATAATTTAATATATGTTTTAAAACATTTCTAAGCTTTTTTTTTGTGAAAGTAAGTTTTGAGGTCTAGAGATCCAAAATAACCTTCCTTAGCTTTCACACACAGTCATTTTGTCTGAATAGGCAATTTTTAAGAGGTTAGAATGTATTACAAGAGATTAATGAATGATTTAAGTTTATTTAGGTGTTTATGGGGTACCATTATTGAAATGCATGAAATTAGTTCAGTCATTAGGTTTCATAGTTTTATGAACAATCAATTAGAAGGTAAACACCCTTTTTTTGCTTGAGAAGGAGCTTGAAGAGGTCAATTGTTTGCTCATATCTTGCATGAGGTTTTGTATGGGAAATCAAGCCAATAGGATATTTTATAGAGGTAAATATACCAAAAATTATTGGAATTTGTTTTTGGAAAACACCCCTGTCCTTAATGAATCATTGTTAAGAACTTAAACCCCTCAAAACCCTCCTTAAACCCTTCAATTGACCTAATGGAGAAGATATGATTTAGAATGCTTCAAATTTATATTTTTTGACTTAATAATGGCCTTGATGACATTATAAACTCTCTTTATCTCCATTTCTAGGTGTTTTTTCACATGTGCAAGTACAATATCATATGGTACAATGCAAAATAGGTAGTTTTGAGCCTATTTATCAGGGTGTAGCTAGTAGAGTGAAAACCAAACCATTTTAATATATTTATGGAGAATTTATATAGGTTTAATGATCATCTAAAGGTTATAAAATTTTCTCATAGAGTTACATGGTCCTTGCAAGTTGGCCACTAGCTCAACAGGTGAAATAACTTAGTTTTGCAAGCCCAAAACCAATGATGAAGGCTAATGATTGAAATACATGACATAAATATCAAGGGATTAGTTGTGTTAAGGTGTTATAGGTTTCATAATGTCACACTCAAGCATAAATACCTACAATTTTCTCGAAGAGTATCTCAAACTACCCCTCAAGCACACAAAAACATATAGGCTTGTAAATGGCCATTTCATGGTTTGCCCATCTACACAATGTTCCAAAACTTTAAAATTTGGCATGGAGGATGTTATTAGTCTAGGTAAAGTTAATCAAATAGTTTTGTAAAGTTTCACACGTTTGGGTGGTCATTTGGGCCAAATTTCTCTTTTTAGGCCTAGGAGGCCTAATTAGGCCTGATTAGAGAGATAAATGATAGAAAATAAATTTTTTCTCTTCTATTTGGCTCATGAAATTTTTTATGAAGATATAAAGGGATAGAGAGTACTAAAAAATGTGCCTAGTTTTCCAAGATGAATCACACATTATTTTGGATAAGGACCTTTACCAATTTTTAGGGATATAAGGAATAAGTGAAAAAACATGTTATAAGAGAAAAATTGCATATTTTAGACTACTTGATGGTTCCAAATGCCATATTAAAAGTTTTAATTAAGTTTTATAAGCCATCCATGGAGGGATTTTGACTGATTCAAAGTGAAACCCAATTTTCTCTCTCCTATGCCTCTTTGCTCAAAAAGGATTGAAGTGATCAAAGCACCAAATTGATGCATATAAGTTATTCAAGAGGATTTATTGATGTTTATCTCTCTCTCTCCTATAGTTAATAAAATATTAATAATTCAATTTCAGTTGGAATAAGGATTCAAAGGTTGAAAAGGTCTCTAGGACTCTTAACAAGACCCTCCTTCCTTCCAACGCCTAGTCAAAGAGGACAAAGTCAAAGCAATTGAAGAATTATTATAATAGCCCAAAAAAGATGAAGAAACCTCATAAATTATTGAATAATTTTTAAATGAAGAGATTAAATTAATACTTTACTAAGCCTTTAATGCCTATTTTTAAGGAGGTGACTTCACCAAGAATATACAGGTATATGTAAGCAAAGATCTAGGAGATTATATGGGTCAAAGACCAAAAATGAATGTTGATGAATCCTTAAACCTTAAAAAAAATTCTCCATAAACATTGAAGACACTTTTTTGAAATTAAAAAAACAATCAAGGAAGTGCTATATTAGATTTGAAGAAGACTAAGTGTATGTCACATTTCCTAGTTTTTGGGGCTATCTTGTCTCTTTCTCTCTCTTTTTTCATTCTCTCTATATGTAAGCCTATTTTTGGAATTTGAAAAGATACTTAACCTAAGTTGTGGCAAGGCCATTCTCATAAAACACTTGTAATTGCTTTATTAGAATGAATAAGATTGAATTTTGGCCTCCTCAAAGCTTGTGATTAGTGTTTGTTCATGGTTAGTTAATGAATGCCAATGATAATGCATGCTTCCTTTCATTTTATCCTCTCCTATTTACCTATTTATAGGTGTTAGTTCATCCTTATAGGTTTAATAGTGTGCTTGAATAATCTTGTATATATGGTAAATGCAATCTTTCTTTAGTGTCTTTGAGAGATCTATTGATTAGTTGCCTTAGATCATGCATCAAACTGAGCCTCTGTGTGAGATATTGATGTTTGGAGACTCTCATTTGAGAAGTGTAATTAGATATATGTTATCATTCAACATTTTTATTTCATATTGGATAAGTGGAGGACACATTTTTGGTGTATCACCTTAGTTAAATAGGTTTTCCTTTTAGTTTACCTTCTTCTCTTTTCCCTTGCAATCTGGTAGTGTAGAGTAGAGATATTAATTGGTATATCAATGGGATATATCTCTTAGAATATAGATATTCAATCCATATATTAGGCCACCCACAACCTAATATTATCTCCATGTTACTTCAGACTGTAAAGGCTTGAAACTACCTTCACAAGTGTGCAAGTCTAGTAGATAACATTATCATCCATTATCATTAAGAGGTAATAGGAGATGGATCATTATGGATAGAGAGGGGAGGTTGACTATAATAGTCTAAATTGGATGGAGTTTTTAGAGATTCCATTGTTATAGATATAAAATATTGCATTTTCAACTTGAGATCCAAGCATAGCCTATAGCTAATACCATGGAAAAAATATATGTAACCCTTTGTTTATGTAAAAAAAAACAAGTTTTAGATCTAAAAATGTGTGTGTGTGTGTGTGTGTGTGTGTGTGTTTATCTAGCTACCAATTTAGGGATTTCCTTCATTGGTAACCCCATATATGTGACAACATCAATTACTTTATTAAACAATAAGCTTGATTGTTGCACTCAGTTGTATAGCCTTCTTCATTTCTTATTTTTTTGAATGGTAAAATAAATATATTAATAAGTGGTAAAATTGAATATAAAAAATGTATTTGATAGAAATAAAAAAAAATGGTAATATCCACTCATGTAGTAATGAAAACATTCTAAATAATAACCAAAAATATGGAAAATATAATAGATATCACAACATAAAAGATGTTTGTGGGAAAAAATTCCTTAATATGTAATATACCCAGAAAGAGAATAATTACCCTTAAGGTAGGGAAAACCCATACAATAATTATTCCCAATATAGGAATGCCACTTTGAGGTAGACAACCTCCAATAAGCTTCTACCAAATAAAATACTCTCCACATACTTCACTTCCCTAACAATGATATTCATCTCATTTTTATATAATTCTTATTAATAATAATGGATGGGTAAACTGTAGACATTAAAATATGGTATTATTTATTTGACAATGAGAAGCTTGACATACATTTACCGCACATGACTTGTGAACACAAATATGGTCCCAACTCACCATCTCACCCTATTCTAGTGCTTTATATGGGTATGACCCTTTTATTATACTATTACACACCTAGAATAATTTCACTATTTGTTTCAAATGTGTATACTATCTTAGACAAATATGCCCAGATGCTCAGTTTAGTCTTCCTGTGCATGAGTCACTATTGTTATATTGGGTTAGTATTGTTAGTAGATACTAACTTGAGCCTAACAATACTTACCCTCTCCAAATAATAGTCAATTTTAAAATATAAGATATTCTTATGGGTCAGCCTATATGTTTTAAATAACATGGTGTGAGAAATTACCCAATTGGATATATATATCAAGGTTTCACTTGATAGGAGATTTGGCACTTCTAGGACACTATATACATTATTTCACATTGAGAAAAACTACCCTATTCCTATAACATTCAAAACCAATCGCTAAGAGTAGTCACAAGCCAAGTTTGAAGCACACCAAAGCCAATTTAAAGTAAGCATTGTCAAGTATATGAGATAAATCATTAGTTACATTTATATAACAAAGGAACACAATTGGAAAATCACACTAGGTGAGATAAATACACTTGGATTGATTTCCCTCCTTAGATCATTATAATTAAAAAAAAAAATTAATGAGGGTGATTGAGGTCAGCTTCACCCATTAAATTTATTTCTTTTTATAGGTTTCTAGCCCTCATAAACACACCTAGGGTTTCAAGCTACTGGAGGCTAATTAATGGGGTTGCACACATCATCAGGGTTTGGATTGACACACATAGAGCTTTCAAATACAAGTGAAGGTGACTTTATGGTCACATATACCTACCAAACACTACATATCAATATTGATAATGGATACTAACTCATACTTGACATAACTGACCCTGCTTAGACATAAACATAGTTCCAAAGCCTGATGAATCACAAGATTGATTTAATTTGTGTTCCACTATCAGAAGATATTCATAGTTAGATAGTTAGCTAGAAAATCCAATTATTATGAATTAATGTGTGTACTATATTTAACATATTCCTCTTGTCAAATTATTGTAATTAGTTTCTATATTTGATATTTAAATGTGTGCTTAAATGCCATATCTTAGTATTTGAATTTACATACTAGTTTAAGTAATTAATCTTAATCTAAATGAAGATAGAACATATTGGTGAACACATACATTACTCAAATTATGTCAAACTCTAGGTCACCCTTAGGGTTTCATCCTTTTAGGATTTCATTTTTTCCTTAGGGTTTTAGTTTTGATTTCTTATTTCCCCACATAAAATCTAATAAATAGTTTAACCTTTGGCCCTAGCCTTTTTTATGCTTACATGATTCCATCATATGCCATCCAAGAAGGCTAATTCCCTTGTCCCTCTACTGCATAATACTTTATTAAGTGGGGCCCATATAAAGCATAACCAAATTCCTTTAATGCTGCAATTGTTCATGAATATGTGCAAACATATGATTATGTCAACATGCATCCATTAGAACATGATAATCAAGATAATAAAAATGAACATAATAATCATAATAATAATAAGTGTCTTAATACAACTAATCCCAATGAGCTTAATGGGGTATATTCTAATCAAGTTAAAGCCTTGTCCAATTTTTATAAAAGATTATGTCAATATCCTAAAGACATGGATAGAGTAGTTAAATTAATGTTATCATCTAAGGATGCACACCAAACTAATGTTACTACATCTTAGGCACAATGATAGTAACCCTTTACTATTTCCAACCCATATTTTTGAGATAATACTTCCACTTCAAGCGTTTATACCTCTACTATTGGTACTATACATACAACAACACAGCCAAAGATATATATAACATCTACCCAAAGTGTGGAGTCATCACAAGGATTATAAAACATATCCATGCCTATTCCTACATAGGTAACCTTGATAATTTTTTTGGATCATGGAGATCATCCAATTCAGTTGGTAAGACAATTGAATATTAAACATGGGTAATTTATGACACGCCATAAAGTGTTAGTTTCTATTGCATGGGATAAAAAAAATATGGTTAGCATCAAATAAAATTTGAGTACATATTTGGGTTCTTCTCAAAAAATTATGCAATTTCAAAAAAAAATAGCATGCAAGTTTGAGTTTGTATGCAAAATTTGTGGCCTTTGAAAACTATATGACTTGTTAAGGTAATTTTGCATAAAAGAGAAGTTAAAATGACATGAAGATGTTTTGGCTTCAATTTTTGACTATTGGAATTCTTGTGCGAGACTAAGGAGTGTTATTTTGTATAAATATGAACCTATAGAGTTCATCCAGGTATTCAATCCAAAGGAGATATGACAAAAAACTTTCAAGTGGATGCATTGAGAAATTCATTAAATTGTTCCTTCATCATCTCATTGTTTTCAAGTATATGACTGAGTTAAAAACTACATAATTGAGATAGTTGAGTTCAATAGTTTTTATTGCTTGAGAGGCAATTATTCCACCAATTTTTTTAGATATCATTATCAGTATAAGAACCCATAAATTTGGTGTCCATGTAAGCCCAAAAAGACAAAGGATTGTAAACTATAGAACATAGTGGAGATTAGAAAACATGGCTTCACTATGGTTGGAGTTTTCTCACATTGAGTTTATATAGTGTATGTATTGTGTTATATTTCATTATTGATGTGTTTATTTCATTTATTTTCATGTTTCTATTCCTTTCAACTAGGATAATACAAAAAACACTTAAAATAACACAAGACTCATTTATCACAAGCACAATACTTATTCTTAAAGGATAAATAAATTCACATTGGTATTACACTTCTATGCAAGAAACTCAATTGCAATAATGTATGGAGTGGTAGCATGTTTAGAATGTGGATGAATTTATACAATGGATGTATCATGTTGAGATTGCATGTGAAGGGTTGTGTATTCTCTTATATACTATAGATGTAAGTCATAAGATTCTGAATACATCATTATACAAAATTTTTGGTGTTTTTATATGGCATATAACTTGAAAGAAACCCATTGCCTTCAAAAAATCCATATTGTTGAGACTTAGAATGAAATATCCACCTAGTTTACATATCAGATTAGTATCACAATAGGTTTTCCTTTTGCCTTAAAAATGTTTTTTAACACATTTATGCATTGTGTTATCTATTCTTCCACATTGTTGTTTAAAATGAAGTGTAGGGTTTCTTGGTTGGAAAAGTGCAACCATGGGTAAATATTTGAAGAGATAAAGGATTCAAGAGCTTGAAGATATGAACTAATTTTTTAAAAAGGAAGCCTTCAAATTAAGAAATATGTGTCAACACTAGGAAGATAATAATCTAGAGCTACAACATAGAGTGACCACCTGTAGATAATTTCTCATGGGTGTCATTGAAGGGTTTCAAAATGAATTGTAAATCAAGGAAGAGATGTTGGAAAATTTATAAGATAATGGTGAAGGAGGAGAAGAGTCTACCATGCCAAGGACACCATCCTCTGCTAAAGATGCACAAACCATGAAAAAGTATGTAAATTAAGCACTCCACCATATTATATTTATTTTAATCAATATCTATATGCTTCCTTTGGTAAATTTGAGAAGCATACTAATGTTTTTGGCTCCAAATTGCTAGCCAAGATGGGTTATGATGGAAAAATCCTCGACATCAATGGGAAATGAAAGAATAATACCATAATGGTCAAGGAAATGCCTCAATACACATGTTTTAGATATGTTAGTGGAAAATAAGGAGTTGGGGAATGTTCTAAGATATTTGAAGTAAGGAAATATTCAAAAAGTAAAGAACCCAAGCCACTAACTATATAAAAATAGCCCATCAAGGTATGACATCATTTATTTTTTCAAATAGAGTGAGGAGTTTGATTCTCAAAATAATGGGTAGGTCTTTCATTAAGAGGAAGGTGGAATTGATGCACCTTAAAGGGGAAACAAAGAGTCTCCAAAAACAGGACAATTCTATGAAGAAGGAGAAAGTACATTATCACTCCATGACCATGCGAATGAATTCAAGATGAAATTAAGAAAGGGACAACCTTTCAATGATGGGAAGAACATCAATGAATAATACAAATCATATCCAAAAATAGGTGAACATGCAAAAGGAGGAGGTAACACATTACCACTTAATCATGCTTGTAAAAAGGGCAGCCTAAGAAGTTATGGAAAGAATAAATCTTCCATAGTTTGATTCAAATGTAAAAATAATGGTCATAGAGAACAAAACTATTAGTATACATATCCATGCTCTTTTTTTGGAATGAATAACCATTGTGTGGCCATGTGTTGGAAGAGAAAATACATCACAAATAGGCCCATATCCTTAAAGAGGATGGATGAAAGTTGTAAACACCACTCTCCAAATCAAAATGTGGATAAGGGGAAAATGGTGTGTTGTCCAAGAGAATGGGTAAGAATCATTGCACTCATGCAACATGAGTGGCAAATAACATGCAAAATATTGGGAGATTCATCCAAAACTTCACCTAAATAATTGCAAGGAGAATTTAAAGAAGGAAGAGGCATCTACAAGAAAGAGGGGAGTTGTTCATGCACCTACAAAGCAAGAGATATAAACTGAAGAAGCCCACCTAGATAAATAATAATCCATAAAGAGGGAACAAACCATTGAGGATCACCCATCACCATTTCCAAAAGGTAAACATGGTAAGAGATCAATCCTTAGAAGAATCATTGTAAAACTTAGATTTTGATTTGCATATAAATGCTATCTCAGATAGAATCCATCAAGATGGATAATCCCATAGAGGATTCCTCATCACTAGTGCAAGTGGGTAGTGGTAAGAGTTTATTATTGATTCTATGGATATATTATTTACATAGCTAAGATGTTATTTGGCATGCATATGTAAGCACTTCCAAATTGATTGTTATGTTCTTTTGTTGAAAGAAACAATCTAACCTCTTTTATATAAGAAAGTATTGAGGAATGTCACTCACTAATTTTTAATATGAAGCAACCACATAATAATTTTGAGAAGCATGTGTATGAGTAACCCATTACATCAAATAGGTTTTATAATGTTTAACATTCTCATGTTCATGTTGATTGGCAAGTTGACAGGTTTTCCTTCTCAACTTCTTGTAGTATGTGATAATATGGGTAGAAGAGGCACTCTATGTTGAGACAAAAATACAATCATAGGGTTAAAACCAAGGTATCACAAAGGTGACAACATGTTAGTTTTCTTTTTCTATCCATGCAAATTCAGAATTACATCATGTGTAGCATGTCTAGTTTTTTTTTAATTGATGTTTTAACATGCATTTGATAACTCACATAATTATAGCATGGAAGTATAAGATATTTTTCATAAATATAAACTATGATAACATGAATATGTTTGTTTTGGAATGCACATAACAAATGTAGCAATTTTGTATCATTCTTTTGAATTGTTGTATGCACATGAAATAAGGTTGGAATAGGTTTTCTAAAAAATAGATATGCAATATTCTCTAGATCTCCATATACACATACTCAAGGTTTAGATATAACACTTTGGTGCCACTTTTATATGAGACTTCAGAGCTAGATATAACCCTCTAGTGCCATTTTTATATGGGACTCTAGAGTTGGGTGTAACATTCCAACACCATTTTTATATGGGACTCCAGAGCTAGATGTAACACTTTGATGCCCTTGTTATATGGGACTTTGGAGCTAGATACAACATTATAGTGCCAATTTTATATGGGACTCCATGGCTGATTCAAATTATTACTAAATTGGTACCTCCATAAGGGAGAAGAAGTGGCATGAAAACATGTCATTAATACAAGGTGAAAAGTGTGTCCATGGTGAGTAGCACTACACAAGAAGATTACTAGTTTTGATGGATGTATGTCATGGAATCCATTTTCCTTCATTAAATATGTTTCCTTTAATATATATTGCATTGTTTTGATGAAATTTTTTAGCTAAAATATATGGGCAACTTTGTAAATGAAATTGTGTGTTTTTAATCCATATATGTTGCTTTTTTAAATTATAAGACCTAAGTTAAGGGGAATTTTAAGCACGGTGAATTGTTGTACACACTAGATACATAATTAGATATGTTTTCTTCACTTGTTTATATCATTGTGAACAACAAGGAGGATGTTGTATGATAATCTCCCCATGGAGAGATTCACGCTAGCCTACAAGCATGTGTATCACAATAGAGGGGATAAAAAGAACAACCACAAATAAGATCAAGACACCTAAGAGTATAAAAAGGTTAATTGGAAAAAGATTAGAATGAGTCATGGACCCTTTGATCAACCTAGGTTTTTAGGTTTCATAGTTGGTAGACACTCTCTAAGAGAGGGGAACAAGGTACAATCCAATAACATGATAAGTCTAGTATCTCACTTGGTAAGATAGGAGATAAATGTTTATCTTATTTTTATATATTTTGGGTGACCAAAAGCCTTTAAATTTTGGGCTTATGTCAATTTTTTGTATCATATAGACCATCCAATTCAGTTGGTAAGATAATTGATTGTCAATCATGGATAATTCATGACATGCCAAAAGTGTTAGTTTTTGTTATATAGACTGAAAAAACATATGCTTGGCATCAAAAGTACCTTATATGTACATAGTTTGGTTCCTCTTGAAAAATTATGGAAGTTAAAAAAAATGGCATGTGATTTCAAATTTGTATGCAAAAATTATTGCCTCCAGATATTAGATGACTTGTTATGGTGATTTTTCATGCATGAGAAGTTGAAAGGACATGAAGGCATTTTATATTTAGTCTCTGACTCTTGGGTTTCTTATGAGATCCTAAGGGGTGTTATTATGTATAGATATGAACTTATATAGTTCATTCAGACATTTAATTTAAAGGAAAGAAGGAAAAAATTCATTTAAGTGGATGCATTTGAGAAATTCATTAAGTGGTTCCTTAAACTCATTATTTTCATGTATGTGAATGAATTGAATACTACATAAATGATTTAGTTGAGTTTAGTAGTTTTTATTAACTGAGAGGAAAGTATTACACCAAAAATTTTAGAGATCATTATGAGTATTGGATCCTATGAGGTTGTTGTACTTGTAATCCCAAGATGACAAAAACTTGTAAAATAAATAACATAGTGGAGATGAGGAAACAGGGCTTAAACTCTTGATGGAGTTTTCTAACATTGAGTTTCTCCAGGGTATGACTTGTGTTATTATCTCTTTGTTGATGTGTTTATTTCATTTGTTTTCATGTTTCCATTCCTTGCAACTAGGCTAGGACAATAGACACTTAAGATAACTCAAGTCTCATTTATCATAAGCCTAACACTTGTTCTTAAAGGCTAAATGACTTCACATTAGTATTGAAATTCTATGCAAGCATTTAAATTACAATAATTTATGGAGTAATAGAATGTTTATAATGTGTAGGAATGTATGAAATTGATGTAACATGTTGAGATTGCATGTGAAGGGTTGTGTATTCTCTTGTATGTTGTAGATATTAGTCATAAGAGTTGGAATACATATGTATAAAACATTTTGGGTGTTGTTCTATGGAATAAAACTTGAGAGAAACTTGTTGTATTGAAAGAATACATATTGGTGAAGCTTAAAGTGGAATATACACCTAGTTTATAGATTAAAAATTTAACCCTCCTATGATGACTGCACATATTACATTAACAACCTTGCCTACTACACATTTCCTTAAGTAGAATGTTACATCTGTGCATGCTAAGATGTTGTAGTTAGATCAAGGTGCATCTATAGCTAATCATTAAATGGATTCAGATTCCTTAATTCATAATATATTATCCCCTAATATAACAACTTATACATTATCTAAAGGTTTTGTAGCCCCTAAACTTCCACTATATAAAGGTAAAGGTGATATAGAATAATAACTTCAATCATTCCACATAGCATGCTTGGATTAAACATACATTGGAAAATTATCAAATTAGATATTCTAGAGAATCCTCAAGGAATATAATTTGTCATGGATCTATGACCTTTCCCTCTAATCAATTAGAGCACTCAACTCTTTAGTAGATCAGTTTCTAGCACATTTTGCTATCAACATTGATGAGAAACTATCTTATATGCAAATTGCTAAACTCAAGTAAGGGATAATGAGACAATAAATTAATATGTTATTTGGTACAAGAAAATGCTAGATAATATGACTAATTTTATGGGAAAAATGATTTGCTAGAAATATTCAAGCAAAATTTACTTGCACCACTCCATGAATCAATCATCTTCAAGAGATTCAAATCTTTTGATGATCTATGCGACATAGTAAGAGACAAATAAGTTAAGATTATAGATTTGAACAAGCTCAAGTATACACATTTTCTTTTAAATAATTCAATAATGATGTTTAAAATTAAACCAAACTATAAGGTAAAACCAACTAACAACAAGAATGAGGCAAAGATGACAATTAATGCACTATCACAACCTAAAAAATGATTTCAATTGTCTGCTCCACTGAAGAAGCAGTTTTATATATTACCATCACTTCCTCATTTTTTTTATAGAAGCTAATTTAATGAAAACTTATCAATATTCCTCCACAAGATTTTGATCCAAACAAACTTACATCAAAGAGCTATGATAACAATGCATACTATGACTACCATCAAATTGTGGGACATTCTATGATTTTTTTGCTCAAATTATGACATAAGATACAAGATATTATTGATGAAAACACTATTGAGTTGATCAAACCTAAAAAGGAATCTAGAAAATATAAAAATAAAAATTATAAGTTGAAAATCTTCAATGATCCATTTACCAAGCATGAGACAAAAAGAACTAAGGACACTTCATGAGTACACTATGCATCCTCCATTTTTGAAATATGATCACCCTATAAATGTGATAATTAGTACACTTATAAACACCTCACCATAATGTCCTATGATCAAATTTGATGGAACTATGATCATTGACGATAATTCATAATTGCATGCACTATTCATATGAGCTTATATCAATGAGCAACCCATACATATTTTCATGATTGATAATGGGTTAAGTGAGAACATGTGCATAATGAGACTTATTTAATCCATTGGGTACACATAATAGGATATGAAAGATACATCAATAAATGTTAAGGGATTCTATGGATTGAAAAAAAAATCCCTTTGACACATAGTCTACCTCTTAAGGTGGACTCTTCCATACTAGCGATTCAATTCTTAGTTTTATAGAGTAACATGGTTTTTTACATGTTGTTAGGTTGGACTTGGATGAAAAATGTTCATTAGTACCATATAGAGTGCATCGATGTCTCAAGTACATACACTACAACAACATAGTCATAATTATAGGTGTATGATATAAGTACCCTATACAACCAATGATATATCCTCCACACCCACCACCATCATAGTTTGTTGATACACCCACAAAATATAAACATATAGAGATAATTTTTGCACATATACAAGATGTTTCTATATGCCTAGTTCAGAGAAGCATAGTTGAGTTTACTAGATAAGAAACTATCCAACACCTACATATTAGAGAGTTATTTAGGGCTCATAGAGGCCTTCATCTCCTATATAATGTACTAAATTAGTACCACAAATAGTTTATCATAGTATAAAATGAGCTCAAACAATGAGATGTTATCAAATTATAAATTGGATACTACATAGTCCTATACATTCTAGAGTTACTTGTCATACAAGGGATTCTATGAGTAGGGATAATGATAATTAATGTACAACACATGATTTCATATCAAATTTTGATATGTATACATGTGGGACATTTTGATCATGATAGGAAACCCTTACACTTAAAAATAGAGAAATACCATGGTCCTTCCATTGATGGGATCATCGGTTAGCACTTTTAAAATTTAAAATATTTTAAAAATACAAAAAAATCAAATAATTCAAAAATTCAAATACAATCAAAATATTCAAAAAAATCAAAATTTGGACTGAGCATGACATGATTAATAGATTAAAATATTTACATATGTTATTTATATGAAACAAATTAAAATAGATCTACAACTTATCATACTTAGTAAATCCAAACTTGGAGAAGCTAATCAGTTAACATCTATTGTGATACTTTTTATATAGGGGCATGACCAAATTAGATATATTAAACCTAACCAAGGGATTTTTTTATCACATAATACTAAAGGAGAGGGTCCAAATCCTATAGGCAAATAATACCATGTAATAACTCTAGCTAGGTCTTTTAATACATAAAATAAAACTAATCTAGTGCTCACAAAAGTTTGTGGCACAAATGGGGATGGTTTAACACAAAAAAATAATCAAGGGATCATGTTAAGGAATGGGCCTGGATCATCTAGGGTGGAATATGGAAATCAATGAATACCTTATAACTATAATTATTTTAATTATAGAGGCAATATAAGTAAGGATTTATACATTCAAAACCTATTACTTTGTGTAATATCTATCTTTCAAATGAAATAGTTAGAGATACTTATCTTTGGGTGAACCTGTCGAGTCTCAATCTCTTCCTTGGCCAATGATGATTTTTAAGAGGTTCTTATGGATTTGTAAGGATCACACTATATAAATCAGATCTAGGCTAAAAGAGTCCTACTTTGCATCCAAGACTTCCCAAAAGACAAGATATCTTCCCTCTAAGGCAAATCTGAAGTAATGACTCCTTCAAATGTATATGTCATAGGATTATGAGCTATAATAATGTAAAAAATGAATTTTCCTCTCTATTGGATTGAAGTGAAGGTCATATTTATAGTAATGTATGGGTATTAACCCTTCTAAAACTTTAACCAATAAGGTCAGTCATTGTAGACACCAATATTGTGTCAACCCCCCCTTGGTCGACCCCCTTCTAACTCTAACACTCCTAACCCACACACACATTATTAAATCAAAATAAACTACTTATTTTAAATTAATGACCTCACCTAGACACCTCACCTTGGACACCTCACCTAGACACCTCACCTTGGATACCTCACCCTAAGACCATTTCTTACCCTATGAGTCACCCTGAGACTAGGTCATCTAAAGCATGACCTATTCTCACTCCATCCTAACCTCCTAACTAACTCTTGTGCCTAATAAACCCATCTTTTGACCATTCTCTAATGGCAAATGCACTTGGCAGATGGAGAAATGGATAAAGGGCTAAAAATAGCCCTTTTACCCACTCTCTATCTATCGATGTTAGTCAACTATCAGCCGACGCCGGTGGGATCGCCGACGTTGGTTACATAAGTTAGATTCTAACCTTGAGTTTCCCCCCCACCTCTTCGCATATTGATGCACACACTTTTGAGACCAAGCATAAAACTTTGACTTTTGCTCTCCTGGTTACAGAAACTCTGCACAAGTCACTCTAGATTGGATTAGAACATTGCATTCTAACACCTCTGGTTCTTCACCAAGCAGAGCTGAGTATTCTTCACAACATTAGTCACAACAAGAATAAGCATTCTAACACCTCTGGTTCTTCACCAAGCAGAGCTGAGTATTCTTCTATCTTATTTTAGTCTTTTAGAATACGTTGGTAATTAGTTTCCATTTGTTATTTCTAAGAACTGTTGAGACCCGACCCGACTTTCTTCTTGGAGAGGTTGAAAGGCCTTCCCCTCATTCTTACCCTCTTCTCACACCTGCCCTCTACCTTTGTCCTTCCTCAAACCCTATTCACTTTCCTGCAACCCTGCACAAACCTTTAAATTTCTACAAACTCTTCTGTCAACCACAGACATAACCCTAAAACCCATCCAAGGCCCATTGCCCCTACCGACATCGGCAATATAATCGATGTCGGCATCATTTAACCAACTGACCTTGGTAAGACTACCAACATCGATGACTATGACAGACTGACTACAGAGAACAGGTACGCATTATCTATTTTTCTCTTTCTTAGTCTTTCATCATTTTTTTTATACAACACTCTTTCCTTTAAAATAGTGGACTATCATCCCTTATGGAGCTTTACGCTTTCGGAACCGAGCACCTAGCTTGGTAGTCCACCATATCCTTCTCTAACATTCTCCTTGTTTGAGTTTCTTTCTTCCTACAGGTGTTTTCTCCACAACCAAAGAGGAGCTCTCAC
Organism: Torreya grandis; assembly: GCA_037957365.1. Lineage (NCBI taxonomy): Eukaryota > Viridiplantae > Streptophyta > Pinopsida > Cupressales > Taxaceae > Torreya > Torreya grandis. Next base: position 7,418,295 of record JARHVA010000103.1, read on the forward strand.
AATGCTTGGATACGGTGCGCAACTTAATTCGGGTATCAATCAAACCCCTGACCTTTAACCTTTAGTTTCTTCTTTCTTCTGAATGTAATTAGCAAAAATGTAGAGAAACATTCTGGCACGCCTGGTGGGACCCTGGAGTTTTCCTTGGGTTCATTTTTTAAAAAAAGCAAACTTTCATATAGATGCATTAGGAAAAAATTCTCTTCTTGCATCCTTTTCTTCTATCTCTTTATTTCGAAAAGAAACCATTAGCACAAGTTAAAAAAAGAACATCTTTCTTTTTCTTCTTGTCACTACTTGCCTGCATCTTAGAGTCGTGAAAATTCATATTCTTAACCTCTTCTCCAATTGTTTGCATCTGAACAAAATATTTCAATTTGGGTTAAAAAACTATTGCATTTCATTCTTGCTTGAATGCATACTTAGCTCAGTCACTTAGTAATTAAAAATGCATTATGAATAAATTGTAGAGCACAAATGTTACACAACCAGACCACAAGCACATCAAATTAAATATTTAAACATAATTGAGACAAGGCCCATTTAGGATTTTATCACCTAGCGGATACCTTAACCTTCCTAGCGATCCTACTTGGACTTCACTACCAAGGAGAGGACCCACTCTGTTCTCTGGCAGAGTATAAACTATAGGCAAAGTATATATTGGCTAAATGGCCCAGCTCAGATCTGGGTTCATGAAGTGAAGGGAGCAAGCCCCAGCACCAGGCCACATACTAAACCTAACACAGATTTTTGTGCGCCAAAACATAACCCAAAACCAACCATAGACTTCCTCTTTAAGACCCGTTCTAAAAGTCCAATTCCCAAACATATTCTTCTAAGGCATAAGCCACCACGACTCTAAAATTTATTCTTAGGAGTTTAACGTTTTAGAGGTTGCTTGCCATCATCTATTTTTCTATTTTTATCTAATTTTTTGAGCTGGTAAGGTCGCATCATTTTGAGGTCTAAAAACAACTCAGAATTTCTCTTTCTTTCAAAAAAAATATCAGTTTTTGTGTTTCTAGAATTACACAAAATCTAACATCAGTTTTTCCACTAGCGTCAGCAACCCAGCTTCACCGACATCGGTTATTCCACCGACCTCAGCAACATTTCATAACCGACATCGGTCATTGTCAACAAATTTTCTTTCCAAACAACAAGCTTAAAACCTGACTTTTTTGCTGTTAAACACAAATTTTGGTTTTTTGAAACTGAAACACACAGTTTTTAGAATCTGAACCCCTTTTGTCTTGAATTGTTTTGACACGCAGTCAAGCCAAATCTCTTGTTGACCACGCAAGGCAACAACCACTCCCACCTTCACCTTTCATATCAAGTCACTAAATGGAGTATACTTCAGACACTGAGCGTACTCCTATCCAACCAACCCCAAATCAACCTCCTATTGTTCTCATAGGGGATCAAGACTTTGAGAGATTCCTTGACCTCAATGTCAAGCTCTCCAACACTATCTCACAAGAAGCCATATGCGATATCCTTCAGGTAACCCTGTTTATGGGATGCCAACTTCCTTGGTTGAAATGGCAATAATATCAACAACCTCCATTACCCAACCTATGGTCACTCAGGCCATTGCCTCAACTAGTAACCCAACCATGGCCAATGTTCAAGATTCGGCCTCCCCTTTTATTTCTAGACCTACCTCCATTAGGGTTTCCATACCCCCTCAACCACAAACAATTCAACCAAGTTCGACACCTTTCTAGAACTTGATTGTCTCTATCCCACCCACTCTTATGCCTATAAACATGAGAGTGGCTACTCATCCTTTAACTAGTCTCGCCGCCATTCAACCACCCGTGGCAGCATCTATTCAAATTGTGCCTTCCAACTTCAAGGCACAAGCCCCCTTGGCCTCAACATCAGTCCCTATGATGAACTACCAATATGTTGCACCTACACAGATGCAACCAACTACGTCATATGCCCCTCCTAATGCCTTCTAGGTACCCTACAACTTAGGGGGTACTCCTCATGCCAATCCATCTGCCGATCTAATAAAGATGTTGATGGATAAGATGTCTAACCTTGAGACATCTATTTCAGGTTCTAGGAGTGTTCTTTCATATGAACAAATCTGCAACAAACCTATCCACCCTTCGGTCCCTATTCGACCATACCCTAGCTAGTGGGAACTCCTAAAATTTACTCACTTTTAGAGTAAAGAGGACCCACAACAACATCTACGAGTGTTTAGACACACTTGCTACCTCATAGCGCATGATGATGTGTTATTACTTCGCACATTTCCCATGTCACTTTCTAGTGCTGCCCTTGATTGGTATAGCTCTATTACCAGTCATTCTCTCTTCACCTTCACTCAATTAGCTCAGCTATTTCTCAACCACTTTTCAATCAACATCACTAAAAAGGTCTCCATCATAGACCTATATTTTATTAGACAATTCGACGATGAATTAATAGCTAACTTTGTTGCCCATTGGAGAGGTTTGATCAACCAAATCTCCTTTTCTTTACCTCAACCTGAGCTCATTGAGCTCTTTTCAAGAGCATGTGCCAAGCACATCTCATCCACTTTGTGGGTTCAAACATTCTGCACATTTGATGAAGCTTTCACCATGGCTCGAAAGCTTGAAATCCGCGTAGTCGAAGAGGATAAGGTCAAATTGCATAGTAAAAATACCAACACAAAATCCAATGACCCTTCTTCCAAACCTTCTTCTTCTCACTCCAAGTCCAAGAGATTAGAAAATGCTGTGGTACTTAGATCATCATCCTCTACCACAACCAACCAATCTGAGCCTTCCACATCACAAAGCATCACAAGACAATTCCAACAATGGTATATATAGCGTCAATACACTCCAATAAGAGAATCATACGCTTCCATATTGGATAAACTAGTAAAGCAGGGTGTCCTCAATCTCCCTAAATTTGACCACCCCAATTTAACCCCTCAAAAGCCATCCCTACATGGTATAGGGAAAATGACTTTTGTAACTATCATCGTGTCAAGGGTCATGACACAGATAATTGCAAAACCTTCAAAAACATTATTCAAGACATGTTAGACAAAGGGGATCTTGTTTTGGATAACCCAAATGCACCGGCTAACCAAAACATAGATATCTTTAGGCAACCATTCCCTAACCATCCCCCAAGTCAGAATAACGTTCAGATCATAGCCGATGACCTTCAAGAGTGCAATATATGCATGGTCAACATGGTCTTTTCTTTTATTCCTAACCAACCTCTCCCACAATTTGAAGAGGTTAGTCAACCCATTTTTCCACCACGAGTAGAAGAGCCTATTTTACCCATATCACCCCCACGACATCAAACACCTCCTCCACACATACTTCTACCTCGTGAGGAACCCATATTGCTTGTTCTTCTTGCCTCGACCTTCCCTCTTCTTCTACCATTGGAAGAAATTACCATTCATACCCCACACCCTCATGTAGAAGGGGCCATAATCCCTGTACTTCACCCTTTAGAGGAGCCTTCCTCTCTTATTTGTCCTCCACCAATGGAGGATAGTCCTTCATCCACCCCTCTTTCACATGTAAGAGAGGCTACTTTGACCTCTCCCATATTGAAGGATGCTTTGATGGCACCAATGTCGGTGGCCTCGCCCTCATCCTTCTTATCACCAATGGAGGATCATACTTTCCACACTCCTAGACCACATGTGGAAGGCATGATCATCCCCGTGCTCTATCCTCTCGAAGAGCCACATTCTCCAATCCCTTCTCTGTCGAGAGAAGAAATTGCCGTCTCACCCACTTCGGTCGAGGAAGATCCGGTGATGGTTCTCTCTTGCCCTTGGCCCGTGATTGCTGTGTCCAACACATTTTCACTCTTGCAATCACCCAAATCCTCCAAAAGTCTGACTATAAGACCTCACATAACGTCACCTAAACCCTTCTCACGATTGGTAAAAAATTTAGGATTTCTCCATTCTAGGAACCTAAAACATGAGGCGTTATGGGAGCGAATTAAGACTCCTTATCTTACACATCCTACTCCACCTTATATTGCCAACCCTTCTATGACAATTCACCCCAAAGTTTTTGATGAGGATCGGGCTTCCACCTCTAAATTTTCAAAAGCTCAACCTTCCACATCTAAATCCAAACACTCACAGGTGTCCACCATCTCAAAATAGATTAAATCTCTTGGTGTTCGCCCCATATCAAACTTCACTCACCCACAAGTGAAGGTAGATTTGAACCTCACCCTGCACAATAGTGGTCTTTACAACATACCAAAGAAGGCTGCTAAACCACGTCGGTCTACTTCTCCCCCAACCAAAAAAGTGGTATGAAAAACTTGCCCACCTTCACCATTGCCCTCTATTTTGGGTCCACATTCTTCCACTTTAATAGGAGTGTTCCCAATTCCATCACCTCACAAAAACAAACTACCTCCATTACTCTCTCTACCCATCAAAAACATATTTCCTCCAAAATATTTGACACCTCTCACTAAGAAAGTGTCATCTACTTGTGTGGTCACACCACCTACCAAAAATGTGGTATGAAAAACTCCTCCTACAACTCTTAAACAGAAGTTGTCAACCCCTACTACAACAACGAGCACATAACCATTAGTGGGGTCCTATGCTTCACTGTTGCGCTAATTGTTGCAATTTTCTAGCATCATTCTCCCACCCATTAAGCCATACCAACCTCTCAAATCAAAACCATCTTGGTTTTGATGACACTAAAATCTATGTGTATCATCGCACACCTAGGCATGATACTGAGCATTATTGCACTCTTAATGTTGTCATCCACCAACACCTAAAAAAGGGCACCCTTCTAATTAAGGACCCCTTTGACAAACTACTGACACCATCCCATGCCTCCCAAACCTCCTCACCTTCATCGAGATCCCATCATTAGACTATGGTCCCTCTACCACCTTCTCCCCCTTTATTTGAAATTAACACCATTAATGTGGCCACTAGGTCCCAAACTCTAAAAGATAAAGGAAAAGAACATGTTTCTATTCCTTGGACATATCCATTTGCTAAGCCTTCTCAAACACCAAAACCCAAGATTTATATCTTGGACACATCTCAACCAACATCTTTGGAGCCAATTCTTGACTCCATGGTGAAACAACTTCACCAAACCCCTGTGAAGATGTCTTTGTATGACCTAATTCAAAGCTCTCCACAACATCGCCAAGCCTTAATCAAAGCTTTACAGGCAGTGGAAGTGCAACTCGAAGACCCCAAACCACTGGTAGCTTTAGTCAAATCATTACCAACTGTTGCCTCCATCACCTTTAGTGATTCTGAGATTCCAAACTATAACTTGGAAGATCAAGATCTCGCCCTCTCAAACTAAGCTTGTCAGGCAAAAGCTTCACATGATGCATTCTCGTATTGCACTCTTTGTCAAAGAGGAGCTTCAACATCTTCTCTCTGTCTCATTTATCGAACCCATTGATTATTTGCAATGGGTGTCAAACATTGTCCCTGTCACAAAAGCAACTGGGGGAATTTGACTTTGTACTGACTATCACGACCTCAAACAAGCATCGACCAAGCATCAACCAACTTCATGTCTAACATCGACCAAAACCATGCCTATAATAAAAATTTGAAAGAGCGAGATTTCAAAATCAGAGATCTCATCCTTAAAGAAAACCAACACATGACCAATATGGAAAGAAGCAAATGAGGCAAGTTTTCTCCTAATTAGCTCGGCCCTTATATCATAACACATAAGTATGGATTAGGCACTTATCGTCTGTCTTCTCTTGAAGGTCGACTAGAACTTGAGCCCCTTAATGCCTTACATCTGCGACCATTTTACTATTAATCAAGTAATCATTCACTTGATGTTTAACTTGAGCTCGTCCCTTGAGCAACCCCCATCATCCTCATTCCTATTCTTTTCAACCCTTTTTCGCTAAAAACATTAGTTAACCCTTTTTTTAAACATAAATGATTTGTCTTAATAAAAAGGGAAACCCTTAAACCTCTATAGTCTAGTCCATGACTACAAGTTTAGTCACAAACCAAACATAAATTGGGATGACTAACAAAAGGTCATAAACTATAAATGTAGACTACTCCCTTGAAGGACAACTATTCAAAGACATTAAAATATACAAAGCTGAATATAGATCATCCCTCAAAATATGGCTATGCCCAAATTTTGCTACATACACAACACCCTCTTAGAAGCTGCCTGCACCAATCAGCTTCACATGACCACAAAACAAAACAAGACATCCCCAAGTATACTTCCCACATCGATCAATCTACCAAAAAAAAAAACTGACTGACAAACTATTAAGTCATGGACTTGCCTATAGTCATTTTTAGGGTCACCTATAAAAGGGGCAAAGTTATCCCTGCTAAAAGGGGTTACACTATCCTCACATATCACATAATCACACCTATTACCCTGAAATATTCAAGGGATTTTGAGCTCACTTAATGTTAAGTGATTAGGGTACTTTAACACAAACCAATGGTCAATGACATAATGCATGAATGAGGCTTTTTGTTTATAAAAACCCTATCTATGCTATCACTATGGTCCTTGTTAATGAAAGAGCAAAATGCCTTTCACTTCTTACACACCTTCGTCACATACAACCAAAACATTTTCTAACCATTAACATAACATCATGATTTATTTAATGCAAATACCAATTTGTGTTATATAAATTATCATAGCCCATTCACACTAGTTTCTATGGAAAACAATACACATGAAAACTATCAACCAAACACAATTTATGTCAAGCATATACCATCACCAATATGGAAAATTGCTGAAGCATAAATAAACTCATTTCATTTTTAGCATACACCATCATGAATATGGAACATTGCTAGGGATGAAAAACCACATCACACTATGTTACAGGATACAACATCACACAATATGGAAAAGGCTGTAACATCATCATACACTCATCATTTCAAACATAACCAAACCAACCAACAACTTCTTTGACTCCATTTTCCTTTTTTGTGAGAACTACATTGGCCTGAGGCCCTTAAAATAGGGGCTATGTAGGCAATACTCAATTGACATGGGGTCTTCTGAGGTTAGCTCGACCATTCATTGGTTCATCTATCTAATAGACCAAGTATCTAAACCAGCCCAAAATTATGACCAAACAACCAGTCTTGACACTATGGAAGTCACCTTAGACTTCTCATGGGGCACATTGGAGATCATATACATCTCCCTAACCACAACAAACAACACTTGAGATCACTTATATCTCAGCCCAACTCAACCAATGACCTTGGAGATTGCGACTATCTCCTCAGACCATGACCACTTTCGAGACAACTTTGCCTTTGTTATTTTGATTGCATATATGCTACCTCATGAATAGTTAGCAAATTGTATGCACCTCACATTATGACCCTCACACGTATTGTCAGATCGTGACCAAGTTGATTCCCAATATTTGTGACATTTTTGTGTTTTCCAGGAGCACTTCTTACCCCAAATACTTGGAACATGATGACCATTGGAGTTACAACTTTGATCGATTAACCCAATCAGCTATGACCAAAAAGCTAGGGACTGGTTACTTCAATTTTAGTCCTTGTCGACCAATTAGAGCTACAGCTTTGATCATTTAACCCAATCAGCTATGACTAAAAAGTTAGGGACTGGTTACTTTGATTTTAGTGCTCCTTGAGCTTGCCTGTGATAATTTGACCTACCTATCAAGTGAAGTGGTATACATGCCATCTCAACTATTGCATCGTTCACACTCAAACTTCACCCTACCCATCCACTGCCTATCAAATCGGCACCCAACTTTGGATTATCTTCTCTCAATTCTTGCTTTGAGGGGGAATACCTCATCCCATACCTAGGGCAACCCAAATCTATTTTTGTCTTGCAGTTCGTCAAGACAAACCACAAGACAAAAAGGGGCAAATGTAGACACCAATATTGTGTCAACCCCCCTTGGTCCCCTTCTAACTCTAACACTCCTAACCCACACTTACACACCTTATTAATTTAAAATAAACTACTTATTTTAAATTAATGACCTCACCTAGACACCTCACCTTGGACACCTCACCTAGACACCTCACCTTGGGCACCTCACCCTAAGACCATTTCTTACCCTATGAGTCACCTTGAGACTAGGTCATCTAAAGCATGACCTATTCTCACTCCATCCTAACCTCCTAACTAACTCTCATGCCTAATAAACCCATCTTTTGATCATTCTCCAACGGCAAATGCACTTGGCAGATGGAGAAATGGACAAAGGGCTAAAAATAGCCTTTTTACCCATTCTCTATCCACCGACGTCGGTTACATAAGTTAGACTCTAACCTTGAGTTGCCCCCTGCCTCTTCGCATATCGATGTGCACTCTTTTGAGACCAAGCATCAAACTTTGACTTTCACTCTCCTGGCTATAGAAAATCTGCACAAGTCACTCCAGATTGGATTGGAACATTACACGGGGATCTCGACATCAGTCACAATAGGAATAAGCATTCTAACACCTCTAGTTCTTCACCAAGCAATGCTAAGTATTCTTTTGTCTTATTTCAGTCTTTTAGAATACATTGGTAATTAGTTTTCATTTGTTATTTCTAAGAACTGTTGAGACCCGACCTGACTTTCTTCCTAGAGAGGTTGAAAGGCCTTCCCCTCATTCTTACCCTCTTCTCACACCTACCCTCTACCTTTGTCCTTCCTCAGAACCTATTCACTTTCTTGAAACCCTGCACAAACCTTTAAATTTCTATAGACTCTTCTGTCAACCACCGACATAACCCTGAAACCCGTCCAAGGCCCACTGCCCCTACTGACATTGGCAATATAACCGATGTCGGCATCATTTAACCAACTGACCTCAGCAAGACTACCGATGTCGGTGACTGTGATAGATTGACTGTAGAGAATAGGTATGCATTATCTATTTTTCTCTTTCTTAGTCTTTCATCATTTCTTTTTATACAACACTCTTTCCTTTAAAATAGTGGACTGTCATCCCTTATAGAGCTTTACGCTTCTGGGACCAAGCACCTAGCTTGGCAGTCCACCATATCCTTCTCTAACATTCTCCTTGTTTGAGTTTTTTTCTTCCTATAGGTGTTTCCTCCACAGCCAAAGAGGAGCTCTCACAACGCTTGGATACGATGCACAACTTAATCTGGGTATCAATCAAGCCCCTGACCTTTAACCTTTAGTTTCTTCTTTCTTTTGAATGTAATTAGCAAAAACATAGAGAAACATTCATCATGACCCAATTTTAATAAAATGTTACCATTAGGCCTCAAACTATGTCAGCTAGACTGACTTAGTTTTGTAACATGTGACTTAACTTTCATAACAAGGTTTAACAAGAAAACTTAGTATAAAAAAGGGTGTTTACTTAGGGGCTATTTAAAATGAGAATTACTTAGGGAAATGTATAAATGGGTTTTATTTTCTTGGGAAGTTTGATAATCAAGATTTATAATAGATTTAGGTAATGATAGTAGGTTTAGGTATGATAGAATTAACCAAAAATATTGTGAAGTACCAATGGTCTACCCACCTATTTCTTCATGTAACCTTTAAGTCATACACTCAAAGAGAGTAAAACTCAACAGGTTCCTACAAGAGAGGAAGTTTCAATAAATGATAAAGTTTAAAAATATTGCATGTAAACATATGCCTCACTCGAAGCTCATCACGTGTCACATAGATGTAACATGGGATGGTGCTTTGAGAAAGAACATAGAAATGCATAATGTTGAGCTTAAAAAATATAGTAAAAAATGGAAAATAAATGAAAGTAAATAAATTGTTGGAAATAATTGAAAGTCACATATACATACCTTAACTTACCTTTATCACTAAATGGTTTTCTACTATATTTGTGTCATTGATTGTGGAGGGAATAGTAACCATTTTGGACAAACCCTAAGGATACAAGGTTAAAGAGGAAAAAAAATCAATCACAAGAAAGATCAAAGGAAATGATTTTTTTTATAACTATGCGAGTCACCAAGAAAATTGGTAAGATGGAATGGAAACTGCTAAGTTTGAACCAAAAGACCAAGGAAAATCAATAAAATAGGGAAGATCAGGTAACCAAAAATCCAAGGCTACTAAATGATAGACACACCCAACAAATGCACCTTAATTAAGAAAAGTAACAAACTAGATCAAACCAAGGACACATGAAATTAAATAATAGAACCGACATCAATGTAAGAGAAGTAACTAAACATACTCAAACAAAGATGGAAAAATATTAGGAATGTAAAAAACATTGAGGAAAGAGAAGTACCAATCCATACTTAATAAATAATGGAAAAACATAATGTAATGAAAAAATCAAAATGAAATGGCTAGAAAAAAGTTGAATAATAAGACTCATAGTCCAAAACATAACCAATGGAAATATGATAAGGAGAAATAAATGATTAATAAAGGATCTCATAACCACTCATGGATGCAACTTCAATTCGAGTGATATATGAACTAAAATAATCATATTCTAAGCATGTCTGAAAGAGATGAATAATAAGGAATAGATAAATTGGGAAAATATTTAGAAACAAACTTTCCTATCAAAGTGGAATATGAAATGGTTGGTGGGGGAAATGAAGGCAACACCAAGGTGAAAATAGAATCCTTACCAGAAATAAGACACTCAAATAAAGTTAGCAAGACATAGAGGCTTTCAATGTTAAGGACTCTAGAGAACACATCCAATCCATGCAAATTTGGGTCAATAAGTGAAGTATAAATATAATCCCATGAAGGCTATATATTCAATAATAATTAAAATATACCTAGCTTACCACAAAATTTTATGTGTTCCTTAGGATCCCTTATAGAGTCATCAGTTTACTACGAATATTGGGTCCTTACATGAGAAGGTAGGTGGCATTATATATATATATATATATATATATGTATATATATATATATATATATATATATATATATGTATATATATATATATATATATGTATGAGACTTCCTACTTGAGTATAATGGCCTACCATAACCCAATAGACCTTGGATCTATCATAAGGCCAACTATGGAGTGTGAAATTTAACTAAGATAGGAGATATGTGTAAAAATAATCACATCTTTTGTTGTGATTTTGACTTTTGAATGTTTGTTTTTGATTTTTGATCATTGCCTTTTGTTTGAATGATTTGGATTTTAATTTTGATGGATTTTTTTTGTTCCTCCTATATACAGATCTAGAAATAGAAACATGGGTGTTAAAAAAATAGATATCACTAGAGAACTTATACTTGGTGGCTAGGAAAAATAACATTGAGAGTATAGTGCCTAAGACTCCTGTACTTACATGTTAGAGAAGAATGTGATATAAAAACTAACCTTGGTGTGCCCATACTGAAAGGAAATATGGGAGAGGATTGAGTCATGGAATGAATGAGCACCTCAAATCACAAAAAATGTGTAGTTTTAGCAAGTTACAATGATAGGTAAGTATGAATCATCATCATAAGGAATAGTGTAGGTGAGCAGAGACATGAAAATAGATTATTAGAGTTTTAAAAAAATAATACGCCTAAATTTAAGAGTATGAAGTCACAAATCTTGACCATTACCTTATTTTTTTGGGAAGACACTTTGCTAAGGTTGTAGAAAAAAGTAATTTATAAAATGAAGATTTATGAGGAAGTCTTGGTCTTATCCAAGGTCTTACAATGTAACTCATAAAAGGAAAACCAAATAGGTATAAAAATGAAGGGTGTTATGGTAAATAATGGTATTTTGTGAGAAAGGCCTGATCCTATCTAAAGTCTTACATTGAAACTCACAAAAGGAAAACCAAGGTGTAAAAATTAATTAGGTTTGTAAATATTGAAGCCAATGACTTAAAAGAGACTTGAAGGTTGATTGATGAAATGAAAAAGAAAAAGAATCATAAGGATGGTCGGAACCTATCCACAATTTTATGATGTAAACTTATGAATTAATATATAAGTGAAGTAATATAAATAAACCAAAGTACTAATGATAGGAACTAAGGTTACTGAAATTGATGCAATACTACACTTTGGGAGGCTTTGAAAACCCTACAAGAAGTGGTAGTACCATAGTATATATAAATATATGTAAGAAAACAATAATATTTTAAATGACATTTTAATCAAAAAATTTCTTTAAAAATTGAGAATTATTGGGTTATTTGAAAATATAACCTTCATTAGTTTGTAATCTGTAGGTAATGTAGACACTTAGTTTCAACCACTTTTGTGTCTAAATTGAGATTCAACTCAATTTTTAGCAAACAATGCAATCTAATCCTAGAAATCATCTAAATTACCCAAAATCATCCATGCATTTTATTTAATTTCCCAAAAATATGATGAGTTTAGTTTATTTGGCATATTACCCTATATGCACTGCTAAATTAGTTCATGTTTAACCCTAGTCAAATTATAACCTAGTAATTTGACACTTTTAGCCTATCAAACTATTCATTTATAACATTTAAAATAATTGCCAAAATCCAAAAAGCACTAAGCAAGATTAATTACATTGCAAATATTAATTAACTTTTCTTAGCAAAAAATTCAAATAAAATTACTGAATTTCATTTTTTGAAAAAAGATTTTTTAGCCAAATATGAAGTCAAAGGTCAAAGGAGCAAATAAAGTGATTTCTTATTTCCTAAATATTTTAAAAATTATGAGTTACACCTCACAAATATCTAAAGTGAGTTGTCATGCCTCACAAATATTTGAAACTAAGGTGTCAATATTTAATGAGTGCTTTGACCCAACCTAGGGTTAGATTGACCCAACCTCAGTTATTTTAGACTCAACCAAAGTTAGAATTTACCCTAACCTCCCTAGGGTTAGAGTCAATTCTTAGAGATATACATACAAATGCACACACCATATGCCAATAAATTTTTGTGTGTAAGGTTATTCTACTAGAATAACTTTTAAAAGCCTTTGAGAGTAGTGTTAAAATTCCCATTGTATACCAAGCTTCACACCAAGCCATAAGTGACCATCGGAGAGATGCTATGGCCATGGAGGAGAATTGCTAAAAGACTCTAATTGTCATAGACAAAGCATAAAAATATTTATGCCAACAATTAAGTGTCAAATTCAATAAAGGAGGTAATTTACTTATGTTGTTTTTATCTCTATGATCTTATTTACTATGTTATACTCTCCCTAGTTCTTAGGCAATAGTGTTTAGTCCTAGTGTATTTTTATGCTTGATTTTTGTGATTTTGACTAACAATGGACTAATTTACATTTTATTTACTCTTTGAATACCTAAGATACATAATGGCATGCCCAATGGGACCATGCATCCCATATGGCCAAGGAGAATGATATACTAGCTTTAGTTTTTCTAATAAATACATTTAATTCTTTAAGTTTAGAGTTTTAGCCTTGAAATTAACATCATTTTTAATAGAGTTATAGGTATTTGTGATGATCATAGCAAATCACTGAAGATTGTAGGAATTGAAAATGATCTCTGTAGTAATCGATGATGATCTCTACATCAAAATAGAGAAAGCTAGAAGCATACCAAAAATTAACTTTTCTTGCTTTCATTTTTGTGTTTTACGATGTGTTTATTGCCTTTATAACCTTTTTCTTATAGGGCTATGAGAAATTTGATTTTGAAACTTGTTTATAAAGAGCTTTTATTTTGAAACACAATTGTTTTTTGTGTAGTTGTAGGAAACATTGATAATCAAATCAAATCAATGTTGATTATAGGAATTGATAATGATATCTGGAAGAATATGTGATGATTCTCTAAGACAAAAATAGAGACCCGATAAATTGAAATGTATTGTTGTTTACTCATTTAATTTTTGGTTTAGAGATAAACAAACCCCCTAAATTTTTTTAAGAACTAATATGGAGAGAGAAAGGCTTAGGCAATCCTAAAAATCTCACATACACTTTTTTTTAGTGCTTAAAATCTATTTAATCACACTTGTCTTTTAGTTTTTAAAGTTTTTACAAGTGCAAACAAGGCCAAGGGGCCAAAATTTCAATCACACTTTGATCTCGTGCTATTAAAAGGAACATACATTTTAGATAGAGATATTAAGAATTTTTTCACTTTATAGCTAAATTTTAAAGTTCATAGTTAGATTTCTTTGTTTGTGGTAAATTAAAAACTATTGCATGTGTGTTCTCCCCCCATCCCCTTTAGGGAACTCATGTGACTAAAAACACTGAGTTTATTGCCTTGTTTATTTGGCCTTATTGGAAAGGATATTGCATATGCTCTCCCTTAGCTTTGAGTGATTTGGGTGACCCAAAAATGACCTTTAAATTCTTTCCATTTTATTTTCTTACATCTGGGTTTTGGGAGGGAGCCCATCTCTCCCTCACAAGTTCTCTAGGGGTGCGTTGACCTAGGGTTTCATTTCCCAACATCATACCAACCTAAATATGTGGTGGGGTATATAAATTGGGTATGTGATACTAGGATTTCCATGGGGCTGAGTGATTAGCTTCTTTGATCCTAATGAAAACTGGGGTCAGGGCTTGATAAACATCAAACTCTATTAAATAATACATGGTTGGAGTTGATATGAAAAGGAATAGACCATTGCATAGTAAGTTAGTAGGTATGAAGCCAATTAATGTGATTGTGCCCTTGTATTAACACACTTGGGACCATTTAATGCTTGCAAAATTTATAGATTTTTAGTCAACCCCACTTATTACAAATTTTATTGCCAAATTTTGAGTGCTCATCACTCTAAGTTCGTGCCACATATCAATGCTTGAGAGATAAAGGGGGGAGTAAAAACTCAACCTACACCTATACTTTAATTTTTCAATTAAAACTTAATTCTTCACAAGCATTGGTATATCAATGGAAACTTTGGTAGAAGTTACGTACACCCATGTCAATTTTAAAGATAGGATGAGCCATTAGTACTGTTTCTATTTTCTTTGATTTACATATGTATTTTTAGACTAAAACTATTTATTTGTATTGTTGCATCATAATGAGTCTAGAACCCTCATTTTGTTTTCACACCCCTTTAGCCTAAGAGGTGTTACTCTCTTTCTTTTGTGATGCACTTGTACCTTAGAGTTTTATTCCAAAATTGTTTGTGTGCCACTTGTTTAAATGGAGCATCGTTATGCTAACTATTTTTCTCAAACATTTGACTTAGATTTTTGAGTCTAAAACTATTATTATGGCATTTGCTTGAAGGACGGTTTTTATGCTACCTAAATTATTCTAAATTTATTATTACTTTTAAAACCAAGTTCCAAACCATTGTTGTTTCTCTCTTGTTTCTAATGTGCGATTACGCTACCCATTTTTGGTCTAGTTCTTTTTCCTTAGAACATTCGAGTCTTTTCACATTAAATCTAAGACTCAACCTTTCAAAGTTCAAATCCTAAACTAATCAAGTTTATGCCAAAGCCTCATCTAATTTGGGCTTAGGTTGTCTACCTTTTATGTGTAGATTATGTTACTTGGGTTGAGTTGCTATTTGATCTAAAATACCCCTTGCCTAGACTAGTGATTGTTGTTTATTTGTACCTTGTTTGAATGCCTTTTTGAGCCAAGTTATTTCTAAGTGCCTTGTTTGAATTTTGTTGTGCCAAATGCTAAGTGTCCTAGTTCCATTATTCTAAAAGTCTCTTGTGAGTCAACTATTGAGTATCAGTGAGCCAATTACTAAGTGTTGACCAAGCCAATTTCCTTAGTTTAGTTTTTTTTTGAGTCTTTTTTGAGTTATTTGTTTATGATTCTACCCTTATTTTTCATGCTAAACATTATAACGGCCTTTAGATAAATCATTTCTATCTTTTATTCTTAGTTCATAATTGTTCTACTTTTTCTACATTCTTTCATCACTAATTATAACCACCTTTGGGAAAATTAATACATTAGCCATAAATGAGTTTTTAGTTTTTGTGTTATCTTTTCCACTGATTATAACCATCTTTGGGTAAACTAATGTCATTTTTAAAACTAGTTTTGGGTTTGTTTTGTTCTATCCTTTTCTAGTTTAGCTTTTTTACCCTTTGTGCCTCTTTTAAAGAGCCAAAGGTTCTTTATTTTAGACCTCTATCAAATTTTACCTTTGGACCTTTATTTTTCATAAAACCTATCTATAGATCCAAACACACTTGTTACACATGTAGTGGGACCATGTATAATCTAGACTATGAGAAATTGATGACCAATGACCCTTTTATTCAAAAGTCATATGATGACGTAGTTTATAAAATGGATCCTTAGCCCTCTTATAAAATTCCATACATTGAATAAAGGCATTACCCATTAGCGTAGTATTTGGTGACTGTACCTCCTTATATAGGCTAAGAACTAGAGAAAATGACATAGTACCTTGCTTAAATAGTGCTTAACATTGAACAAAGCCAATAATAAGAGCCTTACTATATTATAATGTTAACATAGACAAGCTATGATCCATAATTATTTGAATGTCATTTATTAGAGAATAAAGAAAAAGTTCTTATTAGAGTTATCTAAGTAAGAGCCAAGTTTTTGAAAAAATTCCCACATGAAAGTCTGATTAGTTTGATTAAAAATCCTAGTAATGTGCCTCAAATTTAACCATTCAAACATGCATCAACTATTTATAGTCAAGCTTTATTTCAAATGCTGCAACATAACCAAAATATATTTACAAAATGGAAATGCCCTATGGATGAACAAATTGAATAGGTACAACAAGCCTACCAAAACTATTTCAACCTAGCTCTCAATCTTAATGCAAGGGATATTTCTAACGTGCCATTTATTGAGATAGATCCATCAACAAGGTAACAAATAGATGCTTCAGGATATGTAAGGCAAAACCTAGACCCATTTAGCCAAAGAACATTAGTTGGTGACATGTATAATGTCCCTATTTTGATTGAAAATATTATCTCTCAAATGGAAGACCTCACTTAAAACATTATGGATAGCACATGAGTGCATTCTAATTCAAACCAAAGTGGGTCTAATTTACCACCGATCAATACAAAATAGATTTGTCCAAATAATGACATGAGTGGATTTTAATAATAGGGGATAGGTACACCTATTTACCAAAATCAACAAGCAACCTCCACTCCTTAACCAACTAATACTTTGAGTGTATAATAAGGGGAAACAAACCAACAACATACTAACTTACCACCATAATAAGTGTAAAACAATACACCACCTCAATAGGTGACAACAAATGTTTTACCACAACAAGCATAGACTAATATACCTCAAAAATCATAAATGTTGAATAACCAACAATGTGTTCCTATTGGTCAAAAAGTGCCTATTGTTCAATAATAACAAATGCAAAACCTCTAAAAATTGCCAAACCAACATCAATTTCCAAATTAAAAACAAGTGCCTTTTCAACAAGTACCTATCCAATAATAGGTGTTCAACCAAAAACAAGGTTCTTATATACAATAGGTACTAGGTGCTAGGTAATAATTACCTTCCACCCAACTTTCAACACCTCCAACAATATAGATCTAGTCAATAATGTGTTCCCTATATATAATAGGGTTCAATAACTAGGCATCAAGTTCTGTTTCAAACCCAACAATACCAACATATTCCACAGAGCCAAATGCCATTACTACAACCACAATTCACTAGCCAGGGTTATTTAGCCAATCCAAACCATAATATATCTCAAAAACAACATGTTTTATATCCACAGTATAATCCTAATGCATGGATACACATAGTTGATCATCTAGCCAATTCAACCAATATTACATAATATACCTACCCCAGTCAAGGTAATCCACCTTTGACTATGCAACCTTAACAACAAAAAACCACTCCATCTAACTTCATTTCCCAAGTGTTACAACAAATGAAGGATACAATTCAAGCTATACATATTGGAAAATAAACCAAAACATTTAAAATATATGAAATATGCTCTTATCCATTCAACAAGGATTATCTGTAAATACCATTTCCATCAATTTATGAGCCACCTAAATTCAATAAATACAAAGGCAAAGGTGACCCTAAAGAGTATTTAAAAGAATATTTATTGCATGCTATCCAATGGCCTATTGTGACATATGATTGCTTCTACTATTTCCAAGGAGCCTAGATGGATAAGCCTTGGAATGGTTGTTAAAATTATTGAAGAATTATATACCCAACTTCGATAATCTTTCAAAGAATTTCATACAACACTTTTCATATAATCTCAAGCATGAGGTTACTATTGTGGATTTAGGTCAAGCTAAATAGAATACTGATCAAAGATTTGATTCATACTTGTAACATTGGAGAGTATTAGCGAGCCAATTTACTCATAATTTTCTAGATAAATAGTTGGCCATGATATTTACCAGGAGCTTACATAGTGAGATATCATACCATCTCGAGTTTCAATGTGCTCATACATCCTAAGAGTTTATAGAGAAAGGAATATATATTGAAAAATCCCTTGTCAACAAAGGGATAATAAAACCATCCTCATCTAATCAAAGCCATAATCAACATCAAGGCCAACAAAACTAGAACCAAAACCAAGGCCAAAACCATAATTAGAACCCAACTCAAATCCCAGGTTTAACACCACCTCAAACTAACAATAATGAGAAAAATAAATCCTATAACTGAAATAATAATGTTTTTGGCAATGGGGTTAATGAATCAAACCATGTTCAAATGGTGTAAACATTGGCTATCTAATTACCTCTACCTATTCAATAACCACCTCCTCCATACTTACAACCAAGACCTCCAAAAAACCAATTTCAATGCCCTCCTCCAAGGGGAAGATCACCCATTCCTAGATAATTTAGTGACCTTAGTGAGCCTATTGAATTTATGTTTTGAATATTGGTCCAAGAAAATATGATCAGTTGGCCAATACCAAAGTCATTTCATGAAGGGATTCCTTTCCCTGATTGCTACAAAGAACATGAATTTTATGAGTACCATCATGTCATACAAAATTTCATAATATGGTGTGTCTAACTCATGCATTTGATTGAGAATATGCTAGAAAATGGAGAGATAGAAAGAGACACCCATGCTCCTATAACTAATCATAATATGGGTATATACCAGAATCCATTTCCCCAACATAATAATAACAACTAGTAACAATACAAATAATAATGATAAATAAATCCACCAAAAAATCAACAACAACAACAATGCTAGCAACAACAACAATAATAGAATGGTCAAAACCAAGGGAAAAATATACAAACAAACCAAAGAGGCCATCATGCCATTGTATATACCTATAACAATGTTGTAGGACACATTTCAAGCTGTCATATTTTCACTATCGTCATTAATCTTTTTCTAAATACCAATATACCTAGACCTTCACCTAATAATGCCTATCTACCAAACAATGCCTTTCAACCCCATTATGTCGATGATTCTTCTATGGACCATGTTGATAACTAGGGTCAACACCATCTTAGAATTATCATTTTAAGCTTCATCACCTACCTAACCAACTACTAAAACCAAGTTTTAGATTGAGATTGCATAATCACAACTCAATGAGCTAAGGTCACTATCAAAGGACTACAACCAAATACTACAAGTGAACCCATTCAACATTTTTTGCCTATCATAAATAAACCAACTGATAAAATTGAGGGGAAAACCTATGATATTGTGGAATAACTAAAGAAGATACCTATACACAATCCATCATGGATTTGCTACATACGTCTACAATCTACAAAGACATCCTAAATGAGTATTTAAACTAATCCTTCATGCCAGATGACATCACTCCAAACAAATTCTAAGACATGGTAGGACACTTGGCCCCTGGCCAATACCTTACCTTCAACCAAAGTGATATGTCATCTTTATGCCCTCTACATAATAATCTATTGTACATTGAGGTTGGTATAATGAACCATAGAGTAAAATGTGTCCTTGTAGATAATGGTTTAGGGCTCAACATCATGTCTCTGAAGTTAGTCAAACATCTTGGATATACAATAGTTGAATTGCAACCAAATATTATCATTATCAAGGCATATGATAATAAAGAATGAGAATTCTAAGGTACTATTAGATTATTAGTGGTCATTTGGCCTTTGACCCATGATACTCTATGCCATGTTTTGGACCTATAATTATTTTAAAATATATTATTGGGCCAACCTTGGATCCATGAAATTAGGGCCATACCTTACACATTACATCAGTGTATAAAATTTCTAGATTTAGGAATGGAAGTGACTTACAAGCTAATCCCCAGCCATATCAATATTGTAAATGTCTTGAGGCTGAGTATAAATTATATAACTATCAACTTGGAATGAATCTTATGCCCATATCAGATAAAGAAAGAGATGAAAAAGGAAAATTCATTGAATCAGACCCAAAAGCTAATTACATTGACCTAGAAAACTTAGCCTCTACCTTAGCCATGCCTTCACTAAATATTTCCAATCACTTCTATATAACTAACAAAGGTCTCAAATAATATATTACCCATAATGCATTCCATATAGATAAATTTCCTCAAAAATCCAAAAGCTTATTATAGACCTATAGCCAAACCTACTTGCATGGAGTGGGACACTAAAGGAAAATCTCAACTGAATAAGCCCATTGTTTTCAAACCAGCCTCTGGCCTAGAACATGACCCCTTAGTTGAAGATGATTTATGGCTTTACACTGATGAGTTTTTTGACTTTTACCAAAGTGAAAATGATCCTATCCCTAATCATATTATGGAGCACCTAGCTTATGAAGGTAGAGGCCTAGGGCTACATCAACAGAGCATGATTGAACCAGTCTCAATGACCAAGCATAAGGGAACCCATTGTATTGGATTTAAACCATTTGGGGGTGACTCTACATACCTTATTTGTGTTCCAACACAAATGACTAGTGAAAATAATGTTGGTAGTAACATAGGGTCTAATTATAACATTTACAATGACCTTACTACCCAAATTTGTTTAACCCCCATGCCATTTGCAATATTAACCCTATTTATCAACCTTTAAATTTAACCCTTTACCATTCACAATTGATAGATTGGGACCAAAAAGAGCTACCAATGCCAATAAATCAGTTTGAAAATAATGAGGCCATATATGAATTTATAGGATTGAGGAATCACATTCGTCTTAGAGACCAAAAGCAAGGATTTTCTATTAGATTCGATTCTTACTGCCTATTTTAGAAAGTGGGTGAACTTCCCTAACCAAAAACAAAAACTAAATAAACATTGAGGTCTAAAATTGAAAACCTGTTGGAGGCATTTTTAGGTCAAGAAACAAGTAAAAAGAAAGGTAAGTCTCTTGGTGAAAATTGATTTTCAGTGCTATTAGACGGGGATGTTCACCCCTCTTCTTATGAAGCATAGGAGACCTATTTCCCAAAGCCTATTTTTGGATTAGAGATCAATATTTAGGAGTGGAAAAATTTTACACAAATTATTCAAGAGTGGTTTGAGGTATTTATTTCTTGGCCTTTGCCAACATTAACATATTTTGATTCATCCTACTTAGGAGAATTAGATGAGCTAGTCCATCTGGAGGACTTTACCATTACCAATTAGTTTGACTCCTTGCTAACTATTTTAGATGATGATTATAAAATTATTATGGAGGAAACTTTGGAGGTTAACATTGGGTCTCCAGAGGACCCAAAGTGTATTAAACTAAGCGTGCCCCTCACTGAGGAGGAACATGAAATTTTTATAGCCCTTTTGAGGGAATTTGTTAACATATTTTCATGGGACTATTCAGATATGATAGGATTAGATCCCACCTTGGTTATACACCATATAATTATACATCCTAATGTAAAACCCACTAAATACGAGACATGTAAAATACATCTTTATATTGTTGTGCTAGTCAAGAAAGAGTTATAAGAACTCTTAGATGGGAAATGCATCAGGCTAATCGACTATTTAGAGAGGATTTGAAACAATGTGCTAATGAAAAATAAAATAGAAGGTATCAAAATTTTTACTAATTTTAGATATATCAAAAATCCTACCCAAAAGATAACTTTATTTTGACTAATATTGATATGATAGTCGACTCAACAACTAGCTATGAAATGCTCTCTCTAATAGATGGATTTTTGAGGTATAATTAGATCAAAATAACACTAGAATACCAACACAAGATAATGTTCATCACTCCATGGGGAACATTTTGTTATCAGGTGATTCCATTTGGACTTAATAATGCTGGGTCCATATACCAAATTGACATGATAGTGATTTTCCATGACATAATGCACAACATTGTTGAAGACTATGTCGATGATATCTTGGGTAAATAAAAAAATTGTGTCGGTCATCCAACCATACTACAAATAATATTTGAGAGACTTCATGAGTATAATATTAGGCTTAATCTAAATAAGTGTGTATTTGGCATAACTTTTGACAAACTATTAGGTTTCATTATCTCTTGTAAGGGCATTGAAGTTGACCTAGCCAAAGTTCACACAATTATAAAAATGCCACCATTGTCTACCTTGAAGTAGCTCCATAGTTTTTATGGAAAAATTCAATCTATTAGATGCTTCATCTCACAATTATATAATAAATTCCATCTATTTATGCACTTTTTGAAGAAGTGTATTATGTTCTCCTAGAAAGAATAGTGCTAGAAAGCATTCGATCAACTTAAAGAATATCTTACCAACCCACTTGTTTTGTTTCCACCAATGCCAAATAAGCCATTAATTTTTTACATGTCAATAATTAAAAATTCCCTAGGGGAAATTTTAACACAACACAATGAATAGGGAAAGTAACATGCCATGTATTATCTGAGCTGAACATTGGTCGCATATGAACACAACTATACATCGATTGAAAAAGCTTGTTTATCAATGATGTTCATAGACTAAAAGTTACATCATTATATGTTGAACAAAAATACCATTGTTATTTTCAAAGTAGATCCTCTCAAATATATACTTTATAAATCATTTATACAAGGCTATATGGAAAAATGGATCATGCTATTGAGTGAGTTTGAAATTAGATATGCTAATTAGAAGGCCATTAAGGGCAAGTACTGTATATCAACTTGCAAAATCTCCTCTTCAAGATACTCAACCTCTTATATTTAGGTTTCCAAATGAGGCCATTATGAATGGTGAAGTAGGAACACCTCCTAAGGTTGAACAATGGAAGACGTACTTTGAAGGATCATTTATAGTATGTGGATCAAGGGCTTGAATATTATTTGTTTCGCCATAATGGGATCTCATTCCCAAGTCCTTTTGTATTAGATTTAGTTTTACCAATAACATCATAGAGTGAAAATCACTCAATGCAAGGATTCATCAAGTAGTATAATGAAACATTTAACATTTATTGGTTTATGGTGGTTCTCAATTAATCATCAATCAAGTTACAGACCAATACAAGATCAAGGATGAGAAGTTGGTTCCCTATAAAGATGTGGTTGAGATTCTCAAGCAACAAATTGCCAACATCCAATTTTAAAGAATGAATCAAGCCAATAAAAAAATAAGTAATGCTATGAACACTATTGGATCTATGATCAAGATCACAAATAGATCAAGAGATTAATAACTTATTTTTAAATATCTCTTAGTGCTGGCACATGAATAATCAACCATTGAGATGGTTTATGAAATTATTGGTCCCACATCTCAACTGGTACTTATACATATATGCCTATATTCAAGAACAAACTATGCCTTTTAAATTATCATGTAAAAACAAATCCTTTACTGACAAATCCTCTCACAACCGTTCTTAGACTTACCTTGTATCATAGAAGCTAGGATGGATCTCTGCTTTGTTGTTAAAGGAAGTCCATGAAGGAGTGTGTGGAAACCACACTAGCATGGAAATATTAGACAAAAATTTACTAAATTTTAGAAGTATAAATATTGAGAGGGGGATGATTTAATTTCCTTGAACTAATCTTTCAATTCCACTTATCATTCATAAAGCATTTTTTCATATACACATATTAACTAATGCATAAACAAGCATTTGTGAAAGCAAATAACATAAAAACATAAGAGATATGTGGGAAAATTCTTGATGAATTAAAAAAATTAAAACAAAACTTGGAATAGAGTCCTATAATCAATGGATAAAACTTTTAGTGAGGTGCCAATCCCACAAGGAGCACCAACCCCTCACTAGTCAAGCACCAACTTAACTAGTCCTTTAACCAGCTACAACTTGAAAGGAATAACCAAACCCATTAGGTAAATCAACACCAAATCATATAAATTGTATCTCTAATCAAAATTTGACACTTTTTTCTCACCCAAATAAATATGACCACTTTATTTTGCTCTTCTCACTCTTCCATCTCTCTCAAATAACCTATTAGGCCCTCTTGCTCAACTAGCCCTTTCTTTGGCAGAATTAGGTCTTATGACCTTGATCATAACCTATATAAAGATATTTAAATATTAATGTAATATTAATAAAACATATCTAATTATCTTCAATCCATTTACCTGGTTTCCAAAACTCTATATCGTTCACTCATATGCTTAGTATTCTAACTAGTCAAATTAAGCCTATTAGACCTTCTCTTTATACTTGACTCTTGAACTCACCTATATTGGTTAGCCATAAAACTATAAATAATTGGATAACCATTGGAATATATGAAAAAACACATTTAAAATGTGAAACACCCACTACATAGGTCCGTCAATACATTTAAGATCCAAAACCACCATTAGGCCTAATAGAGACCCAATGTAATTAGGCCTTCTCTAAGCACACATTTCAATTAGGCCTCTTTGGAACACATTGAGACTAAAAAAATGGATTAAAACTTCATAAATGATGAAATTATACCCATGATAATCTCACATTATGAACCTAACAATATTTATCTCATTTCACTCTTTGAACCACACAATTAGGTCTACTCACCATTAGGCCTTCTTACTACCAGAAAGTCTATTTTGCAAATATGAATCGTAAACTCATATTTTACACATAACCATACTAAAAATTCAGATTTATGGAATATAAATGACCTTATGTTGATTATATTTCATAAAATAGGTCAAAATACCTCTAACTGATCAACTTCATATGCTCACTTAGAACTACACACATGCCTTAAGAACCCAATCAAAATCCTTTGAATTTTCACACCTTAATAGGAGTTTATCATGAATAAAAAATGTGTTAAAATGAAACTATGAGGCCTAAATAACAACTTAATGTGAATTGGATTAATAAAATTTATGCAAAAAGACTCAAGAACAACATTCTCACTTATACATAGAAAATTGCCTGTAGCTCCAAAAACATAGTCAAGAAGATCAAGTCTTAGAACACCTATGGGAAAGTTTTTGTGTATTAAAATTAGTTTAAATTAATATTAATAATACTTATAAAATATTTTAAAATATATATTACAAGGTTTAATATCAATATTGGTCTTATAAACCAATCTCACATCTTCACCCTACACATACTTTACTATGTTATATAGGTTACTTTAATAACAACTTTTAGCTTGTTTAAGTGCATCAAAAAAACTTATAAAAAATGGGATATGAGTTATACGTATTTAAAAATTACCCATTCATTTGTATCCATACCTAATCCTCTGCAACCAATCCCTAATCTCTTTCTCACTACTGCTTAGTTTTCTCACTATCTTGCTCATTATGCCCTTTTAATGATAGGCCAACTTCCATGACCAGTTTAGCACATTTTAGGTATGAAACCTAATCATAAGATTACATGGTCACAAAATACAAGTATCACACATCATCTTCCATCCATTTTCATGCTTTTACTTGATTAACCTTACCTGTTACATCAAAATTTTGAGAAATAAAGGGTTTCCTATAGCTTCTACTCACTCTTATGACAAACCAAAACCACCTAGATAAAATTGGAAGATTAATTTAAAAGTTAAAAATATCAAAATAGTTCAATAAAACCATTCTGAGAAACAAATGACAAGATATTCCCTATCAGGTCATTATGAGGGTTTTAGGAGGGTTTTGACCAATTTCCCTTCTTAACAATCATTCATAAAGGGTTGCCATTTAAATACAAAACTAATGATAGTAAATTTAATATATGAACCTTACCAAACTTCCATTAACTACTTAGGATCTCATGCAGATCTTGCACATTCTAATGAGCATAAGAAAATCCTTTTCAGGTTTACAATACCCCATTCTATGCACATAAAAGACCTCAACACCAATTTTCATGATTTATCCTTTAGGATATGACCTAAAACTTGGTAAAAATAATTTAAAAAACCTGTCATACCTATGTCAATGCTATCAAGAGCTATGGTTCATTAGGAAATGAACTTGAGCCTCATAAGGCCATACTAGGTCTCTTTGCTTATTAGGTCTTAAACTACCAATCATACTTAGAGCTTGGTCACACTTTGAAACCTCTTGTACTATTCTCAAAACCTTATTATCATGTTATATGAACTCATACCATGCTCACACACTACTAAAATTATTCACACAAGTCACATATTGCTCACCTCAACATGCTAGAATCTAACTGATATGGATGAGATAGGGTCTGAGATTCACTATGCAAGTCTGGGACACTGTCACAAACTAAGATCTAACCTTCATTTTTTTTATTAGAGAGGAGTAATGAAAGTGGATATAAATGGCACCAACACCATAGTCCACCTTTGCTGATATTGTCTAAGAGATCTGAGCTTTCTTGGTTTTGTTCACTATACCTATGTGACCTTGTCTATGAAGTTTCGATAGTTGGAAGTTTGTAGATCTCCTTATAAATTATATTTTACCTTAAAAAACTATACTCCATTATGCTTTAACCAATTTTGAGAAAGAAGCGGGGGGGTTAGTGTGTGTACAATTCACTAAACATGTATCCACACCCTTTGTGTGGGCATGCTGCCTACATACCTATACTCTGAAGAGGGATCAAGGCATATGTAGTTCTCCCTCTTGATGTGATTTATGAAATATAGTGTATGAATATGCAAAATGCTAAATTGGATGTGTTTGAGGTGGCTAGGGATTGGTGTAAATATTTGAATAATCTTATAAATAAATTGGTTGGCTATATGCATAAAATAGGAAAAATTTCTTGAGTAGTCTTACTTGTATTCTTGCTTACTTAGTGATAACTATCAACTGATTTCTAAATGATGTTTGAATGGGATTTTATAGGGATATATTAGTCATAGGTTGAATGTTCTCACATTAGGCTAATAAGGAGAAGGATGGGAAACTGGAAGGAACTAATCATTAAGGCCAATAATGTACTTGGATAAGAGTATCAAAAGTAGACAGTAGTGGCACTAACATTGTTATCCAAGTGGGGTGCTATTGTATTTGGATGACAGGACCTAAGGGGATGGATTTGTCATGGAAAGAGTAGTTTGGATGAGTTGAGGTTGGGTCTAAAAGGCTATAAATGATTGGGAATTAGTGAAAAGATGCCTATGAGGGTTATGAAAGTAAGTCAAAGGGACCTATAGGTTAGGTATCATTAGCCACGCTCAAGTTACCAATTTTCACATTTTATATGACTACATTTACCCCTACCCCCCCTTATTCTAGTGATGTAGCAAAGGAAAATACTAGGATAAAGAAAAAATAGAAAGCATACCTAAAATTACGTATAATGGTGAAGCCCATGAAGCTATGTGATGTTGGGTGTGCATAGAGAGAGCACACTATGAAGTAAAAAATCTATTGTGATGCTGAGTAATGCTAGATGTGTGATATACCAAGAGTAATATCATGAATGGAGCTAAGTGCTTAATTCCTAAAAAGTGGCTTAAGAATGTAAAAGCTAGCCCTTTGGATCCATCATCACCCACTAAGTGAAGCTATGCGGTCATACATGTGTTGATTGATGTTTGGACCATTTTTCTAATCCCTCTGAGTAGGTGGGTCAAGAATATAAACACTAGCTAGTCCTTTGGCTCCATTGTTTCCCCATGAAGTGAAGTTATGAACTGATACTTGTATAAAATATGTGTTGTATGAGATGGCTCTTGAAAATCATGAATGTACTATGATATGACAATGTTGTCATAGATAGCCAAATGTATGCTAGAAACTAGGCCACTCTTGGCCATTCTGAAAGATGGAGATTAGGCTTGTATGAAAGCCACTCTGAAACTGGTGCATTAGGCTTATATGAAGTCCACTCCAAAAATGTGGAAGTTAGGTTTGTATGAAAGCCACTCCAAAATGATGCCAACAACCTACATATGAAATAAGGCATGTAACTACTGAGAATCCCTAGGTAATACTAAACTTAGAAAGAAAAGAAAACAAATGTGTGGTACACATTGCCCTCAATCATTGGTGTCTAGAACATGGATTCTGATCTAGAAGTTATACCAACTACCATGTCTAAAACTATAAGTGAGATCTATCATGCTATGCATGATTCCCCCTATATCTATATTATTTGAGCAAAAGTGTACTAAAAAATATTGATTATGAATTGGTCTAACTGTACAAAATTATAGTTGAACCTACTTGTCTACCTGCTTCTAAAAAGTTTGGTTTTTATACTATTTAGATAGGAGCACCAACAATTTATAGTAGTGGTATCAACACTATAGTCTAATCTCATCACTATTGTCTTAGGCTAAATATGATAATTGTTATGACATTTTCACTATTTGCCTAGTCTATTTTGGTTGGTTTGAAGTCTAGCTATTATTCTAGGTATTCTAAAAACTACCTTTTAACTCTTAAGAGCTCTGATCTTTGTGACAAAATCCCTATTTATTGTCCCCTCTTCTAAGGGTAGGAATAAAGACCATATAATGACTACCCTCAGAAGAAAGAGTCCTAAAAGTGTTTTATGCTACAAAGATACATGATATAGTAATGATAATTGATAAAATATCTATAGATATAGTAATGGCTTGTAATGGAGATTGTTAGATCAATAAGGGTATGCCTAGATAGATATAACAATGTAATGACATGCAATGTACTAAACTAAAATTAGAAGTTTGGTTAGTTATTAGTTATCAAGGAGGGATGAATCATGGTGTCCATCATGGCATCCAAGAAAGTAGGAGAAACATGATGTAAATCATGGAATTGCAAATAATTGATAAACAATCAAGCAAAAAGCATACAAAATAAGAATGAAGAAGCATATAAGAATGGCTAAGGGGCCAAAAAAATAAGGGACATGAAAACATGTCACTCAAACTAGAAAGAAAGCATACAAGGCATGTTCAAATGCCCCATACACATACAATTAAAACAAGCCAGGTTGACTTGAAAGCCATAATCACATAGAAGAGTACAAAAAAAGGACATTGGTAAATGTCCTAAGGTACACATAATACATAGAATCAAAGGACATTGGTAAATGTCCTAAGGCACCCATAATACACAAAAGCAAATGACATTGGAAAATGTCCTAAGGCACATATAAGAGACAAACATGAACTGAGAAATGCGAACCATCTAGCTACACTAAGCAAGAAAGGAAAGCATGTAAATACTGGAAGTACAATCATATATAACTAATCAAAGAAAGAAGTCAAAGTATGCAAGACATATTAGTACAAGACTAGGTATATGCTAAGAAATACACAAGTACTATATACTAGTGAGTGTTGATAGAGTAATATGTGTAAGCTAATAAGTAATGTACATCAACATGATAACTAGAGTGTGTGGTGTAGGAATGACATAACTTAGATGGTGTAGTCATATAGAAGATGCCCCTAGTGGGTATGTATATTAATGTATGTCTCAAATGTATAAGGAGGATGCTCCCTTAATGGGTAAAGTGAAGCAATCAAGGATCTGGATGTCACTGCACACATTTAAAGAAGATCAAGTGAAGCATGATAATGTATATAAATTGACAAACAATAACATAGAATAACAAATGTAAGTCTAGTATAGTAGTAGAAATGTAAATCATGGATAATGCATACAATCAAAATGTTTTTGGTATTTTGAAATATTTGAATGTTTTTGGATTTTTTTTTGATACATAAAGTATGTACAATCAATCATGAAGAGACTGTGTACAAGAAAAACTAAGAAACTATGTACAAGTGAGGCTGAGGAGAGATGATACTAACTGATGAGTCTCATGGGAGACTCCCTATCATGGTGTCCTATATTGAACAAATGAATCATGTATGATTGTGAAGCATGAGGGAATGGTTTTGAATGTGATTCTAAATATTTAGATTTATTGTTGGTATCTTAAAAATCATAATAACCTGTAATATTCCACTCAACATTATCTTCTTAATTTTGAACCAATAAAATGCTAGTGTTGAGTTTTATTGTATCTAGACATTTTTATTTAATAAATTATGTCAATGAATGATTTGCCTTAGGGTGTTCATTAAATCCCAAACCTTGGTCACAAACATTATCAAATTCTAGAATAGGAGTAGTGATGCCTTGAGCATGCTTGCCTAACCCTTGACCTTGATAATTAAACTGTTGTAGATATTTTTAACCAAATCCATACTAATTTGAAAGTTGATCCTCATTTTGGAGAGGTAGTTTTGCATCTTTTTCATGCTTTACATGTGCTTTTGGTACTACTTATTGCTCTAATTTTTCTTTTTGATCCTTTTGTTGTTCTAAGTTATGCTTTGGTAACCACTTTTGTACTATTTTTGAATTTGACCCTTTGTGAATATGTTCCTATGTCACTATGGATTGTTTGATTGATTTACCTTGTAAATAGTCTTGATTAGTAATTATATGTTGTATATATTTTTTCAATCCCAAACATGAGTCTGTGTGATGCCCATGCATTCTATGATATGCACAATAATATCTAAATCTTCTTACTAGATGTAGAGGAGGTAGTTTGATCAAATTATATTAAATCATTTATTTTAATACCTCACTTGAATGCATATTTGATCTTTGAATTCTTTTTGAATCACTAGTTATAGAATAATTTTTTTATGATTTCTTATTTTTATATGTAACATTGCTTGCAACCAATTGACTAGGTAAAGGTGCATATACATGATTTACACTAGGGTACCTTTGAGGCTTTCATATTGTAATACAATTTTATAATGTTGTGATATTTTAATGTAATAACTGATTATGAGTTTTTAAAATTGAAATTAACTTGATCATAATGGTGACTTGATCCCTTAGATTCTCACAAGTGTAAATTCTAGTTGCTTTCGATTGAACATGTAAGCACATATGTTGAAGAAGTTTTGAAGAAACTATAGGCTAAATGTATGCATTAAGAATAATAGTATAGGCTACCTCACCTTTTGGAGGGGTGATATCATGGACCTGGTTAGATGAAAAGTAGCTATCACCCTCTTGGGGAGAGGCAGAGAAGGAAGATACTCAAAAGTAGCCAAAGATTTAGATACATCTAGGTATAAACCATGTGTATGGGATGAAATTCATGTAATTTATATGGCAATAATATTGTAATAAACATTCCACATGAGAGATAACAAAAAAGGGACAGAGAGCGTGGAATTGTGCACTAATGCATAAAGAATTTTGACTTATGTTATGATATTTCTAATGTGTTTAACATCATAAACTTGAAATTTTTTCCATATGAGAGATAGAAAGCAAAGGGTAGAGAGAATGGAATTGTGCATTAATTCATAAAGATCTTTGACTTTTAACATAGTTATAACATGTTTAGCAAAATAGAGTTGGAAATTATTCCGCATGAGAGAGAGAGAGAGTATACAAAATAAATATTGAAATCTTGTGCATGTTTAGCAATAAGTTTTGTAATATCATCCCTTATTATGAAAATTAAGCATGAAAGGGAAAGAATGAAACTTTGCATTAACATATGGTAAACTTCATCATTCATGTACATGATAGGACCAAGTATGGTCTCCTTATTATTTTCAAGATATATAAGAAATATTTGGAAATAAGTGAGATCTATTTTTGTTTTGATGTGCAATCTGAGTTTAGATGTAAGGTGATACCTCAAGAAGCAATGGGACCTAGTATATGTGACTAGGTTTTGAAAATTACTATTGAATTTTGAATTTTTAAGTGAGTTTTTTATTTTAATATGCTAGTAAAAAATCAGCAAATTATAGGAAAAATACTGGGAAAATATCCAGACTTATTATGGGCAACTAGGGTTTGAAAGAAAATTATTTTAAAATTACAATTTTATTAAAAAATTTAAAGCTAATTTTTATTTTATTATATAGGTAAAAAATAAAAAAAATATAGAAAAAATTAGTAAGAAATTTACCCTAGGGTTTCTAGGGTTTTTATGTGTAAATGAAGTAAGTTGGCTTCACTAAATGATTTAACGATTTTTGGAATATTGGTGTATTATTCTTAATTTAGTTAAAGGGTCTGAGTAGTAAAATCAAAAAATAAATGTGCACTAATTAATAAATTAATTTGTGTAAATTAGATTACAAATTTAACCTTTCTAAAAATAGTAATAATAGGGAGAAAATAAGACTTAGTTGGAAACTGATTGATACTACTGAGATAAGGTCTAAGATTCACTATACAAGACTAGGACACTATCACAAACCAAGATCCAACCTTCATTTTATGATTGTATAGGAGTGTCAAAAGTGGTCAAGAGTGGCACTGACACTATAATCCACCTCTACCACTATTGTCTAGGAGGTCTAAGCTTTTTGGGTTTTATTCACTATGCCTGTGTGACCCTATCTGTGAAGTTTTGATAGCTAGAAGTCTATAGAGATCCCTATAGAGTATATTTTACCTTTAAAACTATATTCCATTATGATTTATCCAATTTTGATAAATAAGGGGTGGTTAGTGTGTGTAATATTCACTAAACATGTATCCACACCCTTTGTGTGGGCATGCTGCCTACATACCAATACTCCAAAAAGGGATCAAGCCATATGTAGTTCTTCCACTTGATGTGATTTATGAAATAGAGTATATTAATATGAAAAATACTAAATTGAATGTGCTTTAGGTGGATAGGGATTGGTGTAAGAATTTAAATAAGATTGTAAGTGTATTGGCTGGGCTGTATGCAGAGAATAGGGATGATTACTTAAGTAGTCTTGCTTATATTCTTGTTTACTTAGTGATAATTTCCAACCCCTTTCCAAATGATATTTGAATTAGATTTTATAGGGATATATTGGTCATGGGTTAAAATACTCATGTTAAGTTGACAAGGAGAAGGAAGGAGAATCAAAATGAAATAATTATTAGGGCTAAAAATGTACTTAGATAGGAGCATCAAAAGTAGTGGTATCAATGCTGTCTAATTTGGGTGATATTGTCATTAGTTGATGGGAATTGGGGTGATGGATTCATCATAGAAAGAGTAGTTTGGCTGAGCCAATATTAGGTCTAGAAGGCTATGAATGATGAGGATCAGTGAAAAGATACCTATGAAGGTCATGCAACCAAGCAGGAAGGACCTATGGGTTGGGTGTCATTAGCCACACTCAAGTTACCAATTTTTAAATTTTACATGATTACAACAACTTTATACACTTTCTCATGCTTGTATTGACACAATTCACCAAGATTCACTATGCTTTATGCATACACTTCTCTCAAATCTAGACTAGGCCTCTCAAGAGTAGTGCTCACCAATATACTTCCTTTGGATCTTGAAATTGACCTTGACATGTCATCAATCTCAAAAGAATTACCAAGTTTCCTTCAAATTCTCTCTCAATAGAGATACCAAAGGTTGCCTTCAAATTTTCTCTTGTAAAAAAAATCTATCACATACCATTTCACCATGCATTGCCTTAGCTCTGACCTTGACATAAAAGACATCTATCTTGACAAAAATGCCTCAATACTAAAAAAACAAACCTCAAAAATCTACCCCTTTGTCATTTATGGCAAACATTTGCACAAAATCTGATCATTCACAATTTTCCAAGCTAGATCTTCAATCTGCCCTTTTTGCCAAATTGGAACTTTCTCCCCCTTTGACGTTAATGATAAAGGGTCATCTTCTTGAAAACTATCTGAACCTTAGACCTTAATCAACACACCTTTTCTCTCCAAACAAACTCATTATATTTCTTTGACACAAAACTGAATATAGATCAGTCTCACATACCTACTCTTGGAGCATGATTATCTCCCATACCTCCATGACATTTTCAAACATTATCAAGACTATGACTTGGTTTGATCAAGTCATCATATAAACTCTTTGTGACCTATCTCTTGTGATCATATCTACAATAAACTCTTGACGTAACCTTGAATCTTAAAGTCAATAAATAACACAAAACTCCCTCGAAGACCAAACATCTTTCATACTTTTAATTACTAAGTGACTTCATGAAGCCTAATGGAGTTACCTCTTCTCTCTTGAGTACTAAAATAACATAAAATCAAGATATTCCTGGATCTCCATGTCCTTACTAGACTAAACTTCCTTCATGATCCTCTTAGGCTTGAATAGTCCTTTTGGCTTGACCTTCTCAATCTTTATTTGAACAACATTCTAGATTAGTCTATTGATCTTGACTCCTTCATCAACAATCTAAGATGATACAGAGAATTCTTATCACTCCTTTGCATCTTGACTATTCTCTACCATGACAAATAGTCTAATTGGACTTGTAGACTAGTTTTCAACCTTAGCTACCTTGGGTTTCCACTCACTGTCTTGTCTTCTAGAAGTCTCAACTTTCTTATTTTGGATTGAAAATCCATGCTTGCAATATTTTACAATATGACCAATACTTTGACAATTGAAACACACTATACCTTTTGATAGAAACATACCATGACCCATACCTCTTGACTAATGACTCTCCTCATAGTTCCATGCATATTCATTCTTATAGGGCCTTCTGCAATCCCTTGCTCTATGTCCAAATTGATTACATTAATAACAATATCCATTGAAAGGGTTAACATATCTTATAACATTAGGATTCTTGATACTATTAGCCTTCATTATTCCATAAACCTCATTCTTTTATTGATCATTGACCTTCTTGATCACAATAGTGTTCTTCTTTTGGTCTCTATTGAAACCAAGTCCTATTTTATCATTAGAAATATGTTGACTACTCAGAATGTTGTTTAGATCATTGATACTCTTTTCAAACCTCACAAAGGACATAACCTTACTTGATGTCTAATTGAACTTAGCTCTCAAGGAATCCACTTTAGTTAAATACCTTGCACATTCTTATTCTTTGGTCTTTAGACTAGTAGTCACAATTTCAAGTTGAGTCTCCACCCATTTGACTATTTAGTCTTGATCCTTGGAGTTGTTGCTTAGTCTAGCTTAAAAAAAGTTGATTTTATCCTCATAGTATTTGATAAGAAACCTCATCACCCTATTCTTCTTATTTACCATCTTTAGTTCTTATAGAATATTCATCAATTCAGCCTCAAAGTCTACCTTACCATCTTCTTCATTTGAATCACCAACAACACCTCCAATCCATATTGACTCTTCTTGATTCGAACAACTTGCTTCCTCAGCCATGAAGAGCAATTTATTGATAGAAGGACCAGCACCTTCATGGTCACTCTTAGAATCACTTATCTCACTCTCATCAGATGAGCTATAATCTTCCTTGGTGTAAAGGCTTCTTTTGTTTTTGAAAAAACTTTTTGTCATCATATCTTATGAATCTTTTCTTGTTCTTATCAAACCTATAGGACCTTTTATCATTATAATGACCTTCATCATCCTCTTCATCATCTTTTACCTTATGATTATGAGGGCACTTGTTGTCAAAGTGTCTAATATCTCCATAATTGAAGCATTTAAAGGGTAGCTTGCCTTTGTATTTACCTAAACCTATCTTCAAATTTCTTGCAAACATAACTATCAACTCATCATCATCAATATAAAATTCATCATTATCTTTGACTTTATTACCTTGTGTCTTCTTCTCTTTTGGATTTCTTTATAGTTTTATGGCATCTTCCTTCTTTGTAGGTCTTCCTTCACTTGTCCTCATATCATAGGCTATTAGGGTGCTATGAAGTCCATCAATCTCTAGCTTGTCTAGATCTTGCATTTATGAAACAATAGATATCTTAGAATCAAATTTGGGAGTTAGAGATCTCAAAACCTTTTGAACAATAATAAAATCTTTCAATTCTTCATCTAGGCCTCTTATGATGTTGACCGCTTCATCAACTCTCAATAAGTAGGATGAAATAGTCTCATCTTCATTCATCCTTAGGATTTTAAATTATCTTCTATGGGTTTAAAATTTAGCCAACTTAACCTTGGAGTCACCCTCATGAATAATCTTTAACTTGTCCCACATTTATTTAGTATACATACAGTGTATCACCTTCACAACTTTTACGTCTGATAGGCCACACAATACCATTCATTGCTTTTGAATTATTATTACTAGCCTTCTTGCCTATTGCATTTGTAGGAGGAATAAGGGGTGCAATATATCCATCTAAGAAAAATAGATAAACATCATCACCTTGAAACATTAGATATGTCCTCATCCTAACACTCTAAAAAGCATAATTAGATCCACTAAATAATGAAACTTTGCTTGTAGAAAAAACACCTTATGCTTGACTAGTCATCTTTGCTTGCTTAGGATCTCTTTCAAGTTATTAGGCCTCATTTAAAAGACATGCTCTAATACCAAATGTTGTAGTTACATCTACTGAGAGGGGGAGGGGGTGAATAAGTTGCCTTAAATTAATCCTTTAATTCTACTTATCATTCATAAAGCATTTATTCACATAAACATAGTAACCAATGCATAAACAAGCATTTATGAAAGAAAATAACATAAGAACATAAGAGATATGTGGGAAACCCTCTTGGAGAATAAAACCCATTGAAACCCCACTTACACTATAGTCTATTGGATGGTGGAGTCTAATCTTATTATAATGCTTGGTTTCTAATAAGGGCGGTGTGGGGGGGAAACGACCCCAAATATGGTCACCATGGGGATCCAGAGGGGGTGATAACCTACTTGGAAGCCCCCCTAGTGGGGGTTTAGGGGAAACACCCCCAAAGTATATTTTTTAAAAAAATGCATTGTAAAATATTGTAATTTCATAATATATCTAGACCATTCATTATTAGGACACATATCTAATGGTAGAAATTATGTTTGTGATTTTTTGTCCTAATATGTGACCCTCCTTTGATATGAGGGCATTGTAATCATGGTGGCACACAACATGTGAGTGAAGAGGATATTTTTGTGGTTGTATTGTAGTTTTTTTCTTTATTTATTAGACTAAATAATAAAGACTGGCTATTTCTATGTGGATGTAGCCCATATTTGGTGAACCACGTTAAATCTATGTCTCTATTATGTTGTATTTTCTAAAGTTTATTTCTCTTTTTAATTCATTAATATTGCTCTTTGTTCTGCATTACTAATAACTGGTATCAAAGCCAAAGGTTTATTTGATAGATAAACTCATAGGAAAAGAGGGTTCTTAATTTTAGTGGGAGTAATGGTAGAAGATATAAAGTTTAAGGTTAAGAAGTTTAATGACTAAAACTACTAGTTATGGAAGATGCAAATGGAGGACTATCTATATCAGAAGGATATTTTCCTACCATTGGGTGAAATAGCAAATAAGTCAATGACTATGAAGGATGAAGATTGGGAGGTTCTTGATAGAAAGGCACTAGGAATAATACACCTATGCTTGGCAGCATTGATGGCCTTTAAATATTTCAAAATAAAGGATAACAACAGATGTGATAAGGGCATTAACTAGAGGTTATGAAAAACCCTCAGCTTTCAATAAGGTATTTCTTATGAAGTGCTTATTTAATCTAGAAATGTTAGAAGGTTGGTCTATTTCTAATCATTTAAAAAAATTAACATGATCATAAATCAGTTAAGCTCTATAGGAGTAAATTTTGATAATGAGGTTAGGGATCTTTTTATTCTATGCCCATTACCATAAAGCTAGAATGGCTTGGTCATGGCTGTGAGTAATTCTATCTCTGATTCAAACACTTTAAAGTTTGATGATGTTATTGGTGTATTCTTAGCGAGGAAATGTGACAAAAAAGTATAGGTGAGACATTTGGTAATGCTTTAAATATGTAGAATAGAAGACAAAAGGATAGAGGAAAGGGCCCAAATGATCATGGTAAGTCTAAGAAGGGTAGATCCAAATCCAGAGGAATGTTCGTATGCTAGATTTATGGTAAGAAAGGAGACTTGAAGAAAGATTGTTGGTTTCAAAAAGGAAAATAAGGAGATGGATAACAAGATAAAAATAAGGAAGCAAATGTAGCAGGTGATGTGTTACAAGATGATTTAATCCTTTCTTTAGATAATGTTAATGATTCTTGGGTGTTAAATTTGGGGACTTCATTTTATGCTACACCCCATAAGAAATATTTTCAAGACTATGTTCAAGGTGATTTTGAATAGGTTTATTTGGATGATGGTGAACCCTATAAAATTATAGGAAAGGGTAAGATACAATTAAAATTATAGAATGGAAACAAATGGTTGCTAAAAGAGGTGAGACATGTTCTTAAGTTGAGAAGAAATCTAATTTTAGTAGGGTAGTTGGGAAGTGAGGGATGCATAGTTACATTTGTATAAAATTTGTGGAAGGTCACTAAAGGATCACTGGTAATAGCAAAAGGAGATAAGGTAGGTAAATTATATTTATCTAATGGTAATGTTGACTTTTTTATTGATTTAACTTCTACAGAAGTGGATACAAAATTATGGCACCATAGACTTGGGCACACGAGTGAGAAAGGGATGCAATTTCTCCACTCAAATAATTTGTTACTAGATTTGAAGAAGGCGGATTTAGATTTTTGTAAGCATTGTGTGCATAGAAAATAAAAGAGAGTCAAATTTCTCAAAGTTGGGAAGATAAAGAAGGATGAAAATTTAGAGCTTGTGCATACATATGTATGGGGACCAGCATAAGTATCATCATTTGGTGGCTCTTCTTATTATGTTAATTTTATTGATGATGTAACTAGAAAAACTTGGGTTTATTTTATACAAAAAAAATCTTATGTTTTTGATACTTTTAAGAAATGGAAAGTTTTGGTTGAGAATGAGTCAGGAAATAAATTGAAGTGTGCCAGATTAGATAATGGAGGTGAATACTACAACAAGTCATTTCATAATAATTGTTCATCCCATGGGATTCATATAGAGAAGATGGTTTTAAGAACACAATAACAAAATGATCTATCAGAAAGGATGAATAGGACAACCATGGAGTACGTAAGGAGAATGGGATTACATGCAGGGTTTCCCTTATAGTTTTGGGTAGATGTTGTGGATACTAATATTTACTTAATAAATAGAGGTCCTTCAAGTATTTTAGATGGTGGAATTATATAAGAAGCATGGATAAGGAAAAAGGTAGATTATTACTTTTTAAAGACTTTCAATTGTGAAGCATTCGTCCATAGTGATAAAGAAAATAGAACTAGGCTTGAAGAAAAATCCAAGAAATATACTTTTATTAGATATGGAGTTAATGATTTTGGTTACCATTTATAGGATTTTAAAAATTATAAAATAATTAGGAGCAGAGATGTGATCTGTAATGAGAAGGTCATGTACAAAGATCAGTTGTAGGGAAAGAAATAAGAAAAGCCAAATATAGAATACACAATACTTGATGAAATCATAGGAAATGAAATTCCAAAAGTGCCAAAAAATTAGAATGTGTAACAACAAAAAGAAGTACATCAAACTACTAAAAGTGTAGTTAGAATATCTACCAAAGTAGACTCCCTGAACGATACTCTCCTTCACTTTATTATTTATTATTTTTTGATGGTGGTGAGCCAAAAATCTATGAAGTAATGCAGGTAAAAACTAAAAAGAAGTGGGAGCAAGGCATGAAAAAGGAAATGGACTCCTCGGTACATAACCAAACATGGGATTTGGTTTAGTTGCTTGAAGGTAAAATAGGATTACAAAATACATGGGTCTATAGGTTGAAGGAAGAAGATGGAGGCAAAATGAGGTACTAGGCTAGATTTGTTGTAAAGGGGTTTGCACAAAAGAAAGGTATTAATTTTGATGAAATATTTTCTCCAATTATAAAAATGACTTTCATAAGAACTATTTTAAGTTTGGTAGTAGTAAAATATTTGCACCTTGAATAGTTAGATGTAAAGACTGGTTTCCTTCATGGTGATCTGGAGGAGAAAATATATATGGATCAGCCATAGGGATATGAAGTAAAAGGTAAGGAGAAAATGGTGTGTAGGTTGAAGAAGCATTTTTATGGTCTAAATCAAGTTCCAAGGTAGTGGTATTTGAAATTTGACATGTTTATAATAGAACAAGGTTATAGTAGATTTTATTCTTACCACTATGTCTATTTTAAGAGATTAGATAATGGCAGCTATATTATCTTATTATTGTATGTAGATAGCATGATTGTTGCAGGGTCTAACATGTAAGATATAAATGATCTCAAAAGAAAATTAGAAATATCTTTTACAATGAAGGATTTGGGTGTTGCAAAGCAAATCCTTAGTATGAGAATAACAAGAGATTAAAAAAATAGAAAATTGACATTGTCTCAAGAAGAGTACATCAATAAGGTGTTAGTCAGGTTCAATATGTAAGATGCAAAACTTGTAAGTACACCTTTGGGAGGGCACTTTAAATTAAGCAAGGAATACTATCCTAAAATTCAAAAAGAAATCAATTACATGTATAAAGTTCCATATGCTTTAGAATTTAGAAGTTTAATGTATGCTATGGTGTACACGAGATTAGATATTAATCATGTAGTGGGAGTTGTCAGTAGGTTTATGAATAATCTAGGAAAGGAGCACTAGGATGTAGTCGAGTGAAATCTTAGGTACTTGAGAGGGACCACTGATAGATTATTGTGTTATGAAGGTTTAGATGTTACCTTACAAGGATATGTTGATACAAACATGGATGGAGATTTAGATGGTAGGAGGAGCACCACAGGTTATGTTTTCATTATTGGTGATACAATAGTTAGTTGGATTTGAAAATTATAGAAGATAGTTGCTTTGTCAACTATATAGGTAGAGTATGTTATAGCTACATAAGCTAGCAATGAGATGATATGGATGTAATGGTTCAAGGAAGAGCTGAGGGATAAGTAGGAAGATTATAGGTTGTACAATAATAGCTAGAGTGTGATTCATTTATCAAAGAACTCAACATTCTACTCAAGAACTAAACATATACAACTAAGGTATCACTTCATTCATTCATTCATTTTTGGAGGATGGTCAATTGAAGTTGAAAAAGATCCATACAAGTCATAATCTTATAGATATGCTGACAAAAGAAGTCACAAAGGAGAAGCTGGAGAGTTGTTCAACTTCAATAGGTCTTTAGGGATAACAAGGAAGATGAGAAAAATTTTAGGTTCAAAGTTTAAAGAAAATTCAAAATAAGATTTGTATTAGTGGAGTTGTATCAGTTAGTCTCCAAGTGGGAGATTGTAGGATGGTGGAGCCTGATCTTATTATAATGCTTAGTTCTTGATAGGGGGTGTGGAGAGGCAATGCCCCCCACTATGGTCACCATGGGGGTCTGAGAGGGTGGTGACCTAATTGGAAGCCTTCCCTAGTGGGGGTTTGGGGGAAGCACCCCTAAATATTTTTTTTGTCAAAAATGCATTGTAAAATATTATAATTTCATAGTAAATCTGAACCATTCACTATTAGGTCATAGAGCTAATGGTAGAAATTATATTTGTGCATTTTTGCCCTAATATGTAATCCTCCTTTGATATAAGGGCATTGTAATCATGGTAGCATGTAGTGTGTTAATGAAGAGGATATTGGGGGTCTTTCCCTTCATTTTTTGGATTTAATAACAAGGACTGGATATTTCTATGTGGATGTCCCATATTGGGTGAACCACGTTAAATCTATGTCTCTATTGTGTTGTGTTTTTTGCATTTTATTTTTATCTTTAATTTATTAATATTTATCTATTATATATATTCCTAACATAGTATTATAATTAATGGATCAAAAATTTATCGAGGCACCAACCCCATAAGGAGCACTAACCCCTCACTAGTCAAAAACCAACTCAACTAGTCTTTTAGCAAACTGCAACTTGCAAGGAGGTGCCAACCCTCTTAGGTAAAATAGCAAAAACTAAACTACCTTGACTATTTGATTACCCTTAGACACCTATTTATCACCCAACTAAATATTACGACCTTCTTTTTCTCTTCTCACTCTTTTATCTATCTCAAACAACGTATTAGGACTTCTCACTCAACTAGCCCTTTTTTTGTCAAAATTAGTCAGATAACCTTGTTCATCACCTATATAAATATATTTAGATATTCATTGAATATTAATCACACATATATGATTATATTCAATCCATTTACCTATTTTAAAAAACTCTATATCATTCACTCATATGCTCAATATTCTAACTAGTAAAATTAGGGTTATTAGACCTTCTCTTTATACTTGATTCTTACTCTCACCCATATTGGTTAGAAATAAACCTATCCATAATTGGATCATACATGGAATAGATCAAAAAATATGTTTCACAAGTAAAACAAATACTACATAGGTTATTCATTACCTTTAAGATCCAAAACCATTATTAGGCCTAATAGAGACCTAATGCAATTAAGCCTTCTCGAAGCACACATTTCACTTAGGCCTCCTTGGAACACCCTGAGCCTCCAAAAATGGATGAAAAACTTAAATTAGACCCATTACAAGTTGAAATTATGACCTTAACACCATTTATCTCATTTCACTCCTTGAACCACACAATTAGGTCTACTCGCCATTAGGCCTTCTTACTACTAGAAAGTTTATCTTACAAATATGAAACATTCACTCAAATTTGACACATAAAAATACTAAAAAATCACATGGATGGAATATATATGACATTAAATTCAAACTAATGTTCCTTATAATTCATAAAATAGGGAAAAATACCTCTAATTGATCAACTTCATATGCTCACTCAGAACTGTACACAAGCCTTACGAACCTAGTCAAAATACTTTTACCTTTCACACCTTCATAGGAGTTTATAATGCATAAAAATGTGTTAAAATGAACCTTGAAACCTAAATAAAAACTTAATATGCATTTGATTCATCAAATTTATGCAAAAAAATTTAGGAAGAACATTCTCACTCATACATAGAAAATTGCATGGAGCTCTAAAAACACATCCAAGAAGATCAAGTA
Source organism: Torreya grandis (assembly GCA_037957365.1). Lineage (NCBI taxonomy): Eukaryota > Viridiplantae > Streptophyta > Pinopsida > Cupressales > Taxaceae > Torreya > Torreya grandis. Next base: position 7,461,402 of record JARHVA010000103.1, read on the forward strand.
TTAAAAAACATATGGGAACACTTTTAAGATATTAAAATCGTTTTAAATCTCACATCTTCACCCTACATAGACTTTAATCTTTTAGACATGTCACTTTAAGAACAAATTTTATCTTGTTTATGTGCATCAAGAAAACTTATAAGTAAATGGTATATGAGGTATATATATTAAAAACTAACCCATGAATTTGGATCCATCCCTAATCCTCTACAACCAATCCCTAATATCTTTCTCACTACTACCTAGGTTTTTCACCATCTTTCTCATTATTCCATTTTAACAATAGGCCAACTTACATGACTAGGTTAAAACATTTTAGGTTTAAAACCTCTCATAAGATTACATGGGCACAAAATACAAGTCTCACACATCATCCTCCATCTATTTACATGATTTGACTTGGTCAACGTTACCTATTACATCAAAATTCTAAGAAATAAGGGGTTTCCTATAGCTTATAATCACTCTTATTACAAACCAAAACCACATGGAGAAACTTGGAAGAGTCATTTACAATTTACGAACATCAAACTAGGTCAAAAAAGCATTCTGAGCTGTAAATGATAAGATCTTCCCTATTTGGTCATTATGAGGGTTTTGACTAGTTTACCTTCTTAACAATCATTCATAAAGGATTTCCATTCAACTCCAAAAATAATGCTAGGAAATTAAATATAGTAAAATTCCCCAACTTACATTAAGTACTCATGATCTCATGCAAACGTTGCCCATGCCAATGAACATAAGCAAATCCTTTTTAGGTCTATAATACCCCATTCTATGCACACAAAAGACCTTAATACCAATTTTCATGCTTTATCCTTCAATATATGACCTCAAACTTGGTAAAAATACTTAAAAAAACCTATCATATAGATATAAATTCTCTCAATAACTTTATCACGTTGGGAAATGAACTTGACCCTTCATAAGGCCATACTAGGTCTCTTTGCTTATTAGGTCTTAAACTACTAGTCATACCTAGACCTTGATCACATATTAAAACCTCTTGTACTATAACAAAAACCTCATTATCATGTCAAATTAACTCATCCCATGCTCACACACTAGTAACCTTCTTCACGAAAGTCACATACTACTGATGTTAACATGTTACCAAGCCTGTGCCTTCTTACTAGGTCTCTTCATGCAAGGGCTAAGCCTCAATATTGACCTTAGAACTCATTTGAAGGCTTATTTTTATCTTTATCATATTTACATAACTTTATACACTTTATCATGATTGTAGTGACATAATTCACCAAGCTTCACTATGTTTCATGCATACACTTATCTCAGAGCTAGACTAGGTTTCTCAAGACTAGTGCTCACCAATATGCTTCCCTTGGATCTTGAACTTTACCTTGACATATCATTAAACTCAAAATAATTATTAGGTTACCTTAAAATTATATCTCAATATAGAAACCAAAGGTTTCCTTCAAAATTTTTCTTGTCATAAAACCTCTTTATCACATACCATTTCACCATGCATGGCCTTAACTCTAACCTTGACATAAAAGACCTCTATCTTGAATTTCACATTAATGAAAATAATGCCTCAATACCAATAATAATAACATGCCTCAACACTATGTACTAATTATTATTTTCCAACTATGGAAGTAGATCCAAATGTATATGTGAAGAGGTGTGTCAAGTGTCGGAAGCATGCCAATTTGATTCGTGCTCCAAATAAGACAGTCAAACCATTAAAAACACCATGATTATTTTCAATGTGAGGAATCACCTTTGTAGGGAAGATCAATACCACATATGTTTATGGACATAAACATGTCTTGAAAGTTAATAAATACTTCACTAAGTGGGTGGAAGCCATTCTTCTCACTTACGTAACTGGTAAACAAATATCTAATTTCATATTCAACCATCTCATCTACCATAATGGCATCCTCTACAGCATTATATTTGATAATGGTAGATCATTTAAGAACAAATATGTGAAATCAAATTGTTCTCAATGCCACATCAAACAACATTTCTCATTTGCTTACTATCTGTAAGGCAACAACCAAGTCAAGGCTTCTAATAAAACTATTGTCAATATTCTGAAGAAGACTATCAATGATGTTGGTCCTAATTGGCACTTGTAGATATTTAACACCCTCTAGGCATATAATACCACATTTTATAATCTAATAGTGGCTACACCCTATTCACTTATTTATGAAACTGAGGCCATTCTTCTCATTGAGGTTGAGTTACCTTCTTTTTGAATTTCATTACAACACATCATCGATGATGAAAACTACATAGTAGCCTGCTTGTAAGTGCTTGACATACTTGATGTTAAATGATTGGAAACCCTAAATAATCTTAAATTTTATTAAAACAAATTAAAATTATAATATAATAAGTATGTTAGACATCATGAATTCAAGTTTGGTGACTTGGTGATAAATGAGAATCAAAAGAATGTAAATGTTGAAACCAAGAAAAATGATAAGTTATAACTAAATTGGTAGGGCCCTATGTAGTTGTTGATAAATATGGTTCTATGTATATACGATCACCACACTAGAGGGAGATGAAATTGATAAACCAATGAACATAATGCACCTCAAACATTTTCATGCTCGAGGGACTTAGATTATTGTCTATAAGGATAATCTAAGTTATGCCACATTATACCCATTATTTGTACTATACCCCCTTACTATTATATCATTCCATTAACACTTCACTATCAAGTCATTTTTACCTGAACCTACCTATCACATTTAGAATTGGTTCTAATTCATTTCTACTTCAGGCACATTCAATGGTTGATGATAGATTTAGTTCTAACAATTGTTGTAGAATAAAATGTTTGAATGACAGTACATGAAAGAAATATGATAGTGGTCTTGACAATTATATCCTTCATTTATTATTATATTCCCACCCCATGATACTAATTATAACCACCTATGGGAAAATTAGTACCACTAACCCATGTAAATTAGAATCAACACCTTTACCATGCATTACTACATCACCTTGCAATTACTATTGTTGTTTACCTTACCATTTACCTATGCTTGAAACTTTTTGGTACTTAGTCAGATGCCTTTTGTGTAGGTAGAACTACAGTTACTTGATGTCCTATGGGACTATGTAGGTAGTGCTCAATTAACGTTGAGGTTAGCTCAGTCACCCATTTTCCATGGTCTTATCATTTTATAAACATTTTAAGTTTGAACACTTTTGCCATTTTATGAGCATACCTAAGGCATGATCTCATCATTTTAAGAGTTAGAACATTTTCTATCTCATAATTATCAATTGATTTGAGATGCCTAGAAAATTAAAAAAATATTTGAAACATTTGAAAACCTCTAAATAATTGTAAAAGACCTATAAAACCTTGAAAATACAAAATCATGAAAATTGGCTTAGAATTTCCATGTGAGATATAAAGCCATCAAAATTTTCTAGGATGGACCATATTATCTATTCATTTTAATTTATAGACCACCTTGGTATTTTATCCTCCCATTTATGGGAGAACTACATTGACTTGAGGTCCGCACAAACAATGTAGGTAGCACTTGGATACATGGGGTATCTCAAGTTAGCTCAGCCACTTTTTTTTTTCAATCACTTCTTTGCCTTAACGATCCTGGGACTCTTAAATATTTCATGAGTAACAACTTTCCATTTAGTTTCTCAATTCTTATTGGCCTTAGCCATACACTCTCACCATTTTGTGAGTTGATGTTGTGAGCATTATGTATTCAACTTTGATGCATTACTGATCACTTGTATTTTCTTACACAATCACCATTTTGTGAGAAATTTAAGTAGAATGCTCTCACCATTTTGCAAGAAAATTTTGTTTGAACACTCACCATTTTGTGAGCTCATTCTCATTCCAAACCTTAGATGTAGTAGACACTATAAATTATCAATTTAATTGATTAGTAGATACTCATCTCTTGAATTTTAGTATGGTTTCATCCTAATCCATACTCTCATACTTGTGTGATTTATTTGTGTTGATGTTTTCCTAATTATGAAATATCATCTCTTCTTTTCTCATGCACTCACTATTTTGCAAGATCATTCATATTTTCCTCTACAAGTCAATCATGTTTTCTTATCATCCATTTTTTTCTATCTCATATCCTGGGAGAACTACATTTGGCCTGAAGTTTACATTAGATCTTATGTCTATAGAACTATGTAGGTAGATTCCACTTTCCTAGTGCATCTAGAGTAATCTTGGCTACCCCTTCTTTTTCTTCTATTCCCTCCATTTTGTTTATGTTATTTTGTTATATCCTATAGCCTAGGGGCAATGTTTGCACTATCTTGTTTGTGTCATTATTCCCTATGGCCTAGGGGCAATGTTGTCATCTTGTTTGTGTCATTATTTCCCTATAGCCTAATGGAAACATCGTGACTTTTGTTCTTGGGTTGTTTTGTCTGTGTTGTTGCTACCTAGCTTAGATGTCACCCTATCTCCAAAAGTAACACCTCTATTACACATACATGAATAATTTTTTTCTATTTGTACTAACATTGTGATTAACCATTGTTGTGTTTTATTTTTTGTTTAGATTAAATTGTTTATTTTTAGATGCTTAGATTAGTTTATTTTCTACTTTTTTATTTGTTTTGGATTGTTTAGTTGTTTTGTTTTATTTATTATAGATTTGTTTATTTTATGTCTTTATTTGTTATATTTGTTTTTATTTTTTATTTATTCACAGTTGTTTATTTTATTTATTGTGATTGTTTATTTATGTTGTTCATTTATTTATTTGTCAATGATTTATTTATTGGTGTTTTTTTGTTCTTTTTTATTTTTGTTTTGTTTATTGGTGTTTTGTTTGTTAGTGTTTTGTTGTCCACTTTTATTTATGTTTTGTTTATTGATGTTTTTTTATTTTTTATTTGTTTTGGTTTATTGGTATTTTTTTGTTTGTTTATATAATTTGTTTCTTTTATTGGTTTGTTTGTTTGTTTGTATAGTTTATTTATATTTTGTTTGTTTTTATCTATTTGTTTATTATTTTGTTTCATTATTGTTTGTTTTATTTTATTTTTTTTTTTGTTACCTTTTTATTTTTTGGTTGTTGTAAGATTGTTTCATTTTGTTTACACTCAAGTATTAATTATCTATATCATGTATTTAGGTTGTGAATTTTTATACTTAGTCTTACACTTAGTTTATTTGTTAAATTTACACTTAGAATTTAATTGTTCATATCTTATTCTCAAGTTATTTATATTTAAATTTAAACTAAGTTTTTCATGCTTAAGGTATAGGTTAGAATTTTAATTTTCCATAACTATCATGCAGAATATCACAAGTTATAACAAAAACATACACACAAAGTCTATTCTAGCAATGTAATGTCAATACTTCTCTAATATATCAAACTAGCCAAATACTCAAACACATGCCTTAATTCATGAGTAATAATCAAGATTAATAATGTTTTATTATGTGTTTATATAGATGTGCATATCTGAATAAGCATGCATATTAGTCATACAACATAATCAAATGATAACTAATATAACATGTCATAAACATGACAAGCAATAAATAAACATAACGTACAAAATCATTGATATTAACAATGTTAAACATACGTAATTCTAATTAATTCTAAACATTATATAAACAAGATAACAAGCATGGAATCATATAGATATCATAGGAATATCATATACATATACTTATGCATGCTCCAAGAAGTGTATTTTTCACACATGTGGTCTATTTTGCACGCCATTTGATCCTATGTGCCTTATTTTTTTGGCCATATTGTAACCAAACCATCTTTTTAGGCTTCCACTAAGACCCATTTAACAACATGATTTTTCAACCTATATCCCATGTTTGTCCGAATGTGTATCTTTGAATTCACATTTTAGGTTCGAAATGCATTGTTATCCTTTGCCAGCTCATTATAAATCCATTTTATAAATTTTTTACATAAACTACCCTTGCCAATTTGCCCCATTACAATAAATTCTCTATTTTTTTCAATTGATCATTGATCTATCCTACCTTTTTAGTGTGAACATATTTTAAATCAAGTGATTTAAACATACAAATAATTATAACCACATATAGGCAAATCATTATTTTTACATCCCATGCTAATGATTATAACTACCTTTGAGAAAATCATTATTTTTACCCGCTCCACTTTTTTACGAGGTAAATACCTATATCCCTGATTATAACCACCTTTGGTAAAATTAGTGACCCATTTTCCATTCCTAATTATAATTGGCTTTGGGCAAATTAGTGTTTCACATTCTGTTCTTGATTATAACTACCTTTGAGAAAATTAGTGTTTCCCACCTTCTTAATGATTATAAACACCTTTAGAAAAATCAATATCATCTCATAGCCCTATCAGAGCAAATATCCATGTCACTACTTATAACCTCCTTTAGGAAAATTGGTGTCACACTCTTTGTTATTGATTATAACCACATTTGGGCAAATTAGTGACTCTACCACCATTACTATTTATAACTTCCTTTGGGAAACTCAATAATTCCAACCCATTACCACTATATCATATCATTTTATTCATTTTGAGGAAATGTTACATGAATCATTTTTGTCATCCACTCCTCGAGGGGGGATCAAGGGCTTATCAACTACCCTTTGGGGTATGAACCATTCATGTTAATGAATTTATCATTATTTAAAAAGACATTAGTATCCCTGTGTCTTAAAATGCCTTCTCAAATAGGGGTAAATTATAGACATTTGGTTTGGCCATTTTCATGCCTAAATCAGGATTCAATTCAATTTCTAACAAATAATACAATCTAATAGAAATCACCTAAATTACCTAAATTTTTTTGTGTAAGGGATTTAATTGCCCATAACATGATGAGACTAGTTTATTTAGTGTATTACCTTATATGCATCACTCAACTAGTTTAGTTTTAACCTTAGTCAAATTATGACCTAGTAATTTGACACTTTTGGCATGTAAAACTATTAATTCATAACCTTTAAAATAATTACCAAAAGCTAAAAAATACTAAGAAAAATTATTTACATTGTAAATCTTAATTAACTCCCCAATTAAAAATTCTAAATTAAATTGGTGAATTTCATTTACCAAAAAGGTAATTTTTAGCCAAATATGAAGTCAAAGGTCAAAGGAGATAATAAGTGCTTTATTATTTCCTAAATATTCCAAAAATTATGAGTCACACCTCACAAATATCTAAAGTGAGTTGTCATGCCTCAAAAATATTTGAAATTGAAGTGTCAAGATTTCATGAGTGCTTTGACCCAACCTAAAGTTAGCCTGACTCAACCTAGGTTATTTTAGACTCAACTAAAGTTAGAATTTAACATAACCTCCCTATGGTTAGAGTTAATTCTTAGAGCTATAAATACAATTTCACACACCATATGCCAACAAGATTTTGTGTGAAATGTTATTATGATGGAATACCTTTAGGAAGACTTTTTGAGTGTAGTGTTATAATGCCCATTTTATGCCAAGATTCACACTAAGCCATAAGTGACCATTGGGGAGATGCTACCACCATAGAGAAGCATTTTTAGAAGACTCTAATTATCATATATTGAGTACTAACATCTTTATGCCAACAAATAAGCATCAAATTCAAAAAAAGAGGTAAATTACATGCTTTGTTTTTATCTATATTTTGTGATCTTGTTACTATATTATACACTCTTTAGTTCTTAGGAAAGAGTGTTTAGTCCTAGCGTATTATTATTCTTGATTTTTATCATTTGAACTAACAAGGGACTTATTTATGTTTTGTTTACTCTTCAAACACCTAAGAGATAGGTACTAAGACCACGAATGTCTATAATGAGGTAAGGAACCCACCATTTTTGGGCATACTTTCCTTTTTTATTATGGGTATAATATAATTTAAGTACTAAATCACCAATATTGAAGGTACAATCTTTGACCTTTTTATTATGTTGTTTAGCAATTCAAGCTTTATAATAGTGATTATGTTATAAAATACCCATATAATGGTCATCAAGAAGGTCTAAAGCATGAAAATGGGCCTCATGAAGTTTTTCATCAAGGATAATGTCATGAATAGATTCATAAGGAAAGTAGCTGAAATTATAAAGGTAAGACAGATTCAAATCCATATACTAAGGAGAAGAGTGTTGCCCCAATCGGGATATAATGCAAGTGTGATAAGTCTAAAGTGTAGCATAAATCTCAAGATGTCAGTTAGAATGAGAATATTGAATTAGCTTTTGAAATATTTTATTAAGTATTTTGTTGGTGGCCTCTGCTTGGAAATTTCATTAAGGATGATAAAGTGTGGAGAATTTGTGCATGATTTTGAATTTACCACACAATTGTTTCATATCCTTATTTTTGAAATTCCCACCATTGATGGAAATAATGGTGTGGGGAATTCCAAATCAAAAAATTATTTGATTAAGTATGAATTTGGATATAGTGATACTATTGACACTGACAAGGTGTTATCAAAGGTTCCTAGAGTTTCACTAGAACATGCTAATTACAGGATAACTTGCACAACAAAGAACACAATAGGTGAAAGAGAGATGGAAATTATGCATACCACATACAAGATCTTGAATTAGACCAAAAAGTAGGTTTCAACATCTACAAAAAGGAATAAGACCATAATTCATATTACATTATATTATAGAACAAATAAAAATAGATTACTCAACTGTGCATACACCATACATAAAAGATACTAAGAGAAAACCATAACAGGATAGTTTTTATTAATCTTTATCAACACATCGAACCAAATTCTATTACATCAAAGTAATATTTATAGTCTTTTACAATCTTGATGTCTCTACACCTTCTAACCTTATGAGAAACAAAATGAAAGACTCCTCACATTCTTGAATTATCTAATTAGACTTTTAAGGCTAAATAAGTACAAAACTACACAAAAGACAATTTCAAACACTTCACACATGTGTTTATCCTATATACTTCACAATTTTAGCAAGCTCCATTCTATGTCCAACACTTTCTCAAACTTAAATAATTATCTCATCCCAAGACAAAGGTGCAAGATGTACTGAACTGAAAAGATAAGTTCTAAATAAAAGTCATAGTAATCATTCTAGGTGCCATTTATCTATTTTCACCCTTTGTACATTACTTATCCATCCTTTCAAGTTTTCAACTAATTATCATACTATCCTACTACCTTTTTGGTTTTTCAATAGACTAGCATAACTTGGTGGCCACCCTTTATGGGTTTTCAACCAATCTAGACCTACTCCTAATGTTTGTAAAATTTTAGATTGTAAACCTTACTGCTATGGCTAGGTGGATGGTTCATTGGAGGTTTGCAAAATTGGTTATTATGGAGAAGTTGTTAGCTTATTGGATCTTGATGAATCCACTGACAAGGGTGTCTATGATGATTATGCATATGCCTTGATCTCCCTCTTATGTATGATTTGTATAAGTTTCTATAGAGGAATGAATAGGGGCTCATCTACTATCTATGTAATTATTGGATCAACTTGAGCCATATCTTATTTAAGCATTTTCTAATCAATAAGTACTTCATGTACCATTGAAAGTAGAATGTGCATTGGTACTTGGATCATCATCATATTATAAAAGTCTTCATCTTCTATGATTGTAATAAATGCCTTGGCATTAGATTATTTTTGATGCATATCCAAGATGAGTTCTTCTAATCTATCTACTGTCCTTTAAGCTTGAATGGATATGAAAGTGTTGTACATTATTTCATGATGTCACATTTGTAGTTTATGTGTAACAAAATCTTGTGAATCCAATAGTTGATCGAGTGCATTGCTTATATTCTCCATAGTTACCATTTGATCCTCCAACATGACTTTAGCTTTATTAGTAGTAAAAAATTTAGGTTACATAGTAGTCAAAAATTGATTCAAATGTTATCTCTAGTTAAACATATCCCGGAATAGATTATTATATTATGTTGTAATGGTGTTTAAGACCTACTCATATGCCTCAAAAAGATATCACATGGTCTCTATTTCTGACCTGAGAGCTTGCCCTTGTGTGCATAGTGCCAATTTTTTTTACAAAGCTCCCCAACTCTTTATAAGCTCTATCAATAGTGCCATGAGTTATTTATCTTCTAATATAACTTGATCACCTAGTACTTATATAACTAAGGTAGAATAAGTGTTATTGATTATCTAGCTCACATTCATCAAATTTTCCTCAGCTTTAGCCTTTTTATCTCATAGTATCATAACTTCTTGCTTTAAATTTGAAGCTCATTGAGCAATGGATTCCTAGAAAATGGTTGCTCATTCAATCTATTTGGAGAGTGATAGCTGGGTTACATCTAATGATGTTTCCATCATAGTGGTGGTAAGTGTCATAGATGTAGTGGTAGATGTTGTAAGATCTAGTGTAAAATGAGCAATTGAATCAAGAAGGTAGTTCATTAGGTATATGTAGCAGGTAGATCCTAATCCACTAACTAGGCATCTACACTTATTTTTCAATGCCTTTAGTGTGACTAGTGGATGGCCCCTCAACTTAGACTTGTGCATCCTTGAGCTCTTTGGCCTTAGTTTCTACATCTACCTTGACATTATTCTCATCTTAAACTTGTGATTTAACATCCTCTTTGACCTTTTTTTGAGCTTCTATCTGGGCTTTAGCTTTGGTCTCTACATCAACCTTGGATTTAGCTTTTGCTTTGGTCTTAGCTTTGGCTTCAGCTTTAGCTTTCACCTTGGCTTCTTTCTCCTTCTATGTATACTATGAAACTTGCACCTCTTGTTTTTGCCTTTGCTCTTATTTGATATATTTATTCTTTTCATATTATTATTCATTCTAGTTATGCATAACTTCAACTTCCTCAACTTTCTTCTTTTTGAATTTAGCTTCCTTGTCTTGCTTCTACACAACCTTTACTTCATTAGATTTCTTTTATTTCTCTATGGCTGCATTTTACTAATTTGATGGTGGACTCTATGTAGCTTGTTATTATGCTAAAGGTGGCATGCCTTCTTTTTCTTATGATTCCTTGATGCTTTATTATTTTTATCTCACCTTAATCTCAAGTGTACCCTACTCAAGTTGTTGTTCCTCCTCTTCACCAGGCATGGCTATATCTATGGGTTCCTCTTCTTCTTCGGTGTTCATGTTTGATTTAGTCCATTATGATGATTTTATTGCACTCAATTATTCTTTTTGTACCAAATTATTTATTTCATATTTGGTTGGAGGCTTGAGTGTCTATTTTTATTTCCTTGCTCCCTAAAGTTGAGGTTGTTGAGCTAGATGCATGGTACTTTATTTTATAGGTGGACCAAAAAAAACCATCCTTTCCCTCATTATTTATGAAGGATTCATAGATGGATGTGTGCATGTTCACTTGAATAAGATTTTTGTGGGGATATCTTCTGTAGATAACTCTATGACATGCATAAAAGATGATCCCATAGCTGGTTCTTTTAAAAAAGAGTTCAACTTCCAATTTACACCAAGCTTATTCTTATCCTATAGTGTGAACAATAATATAAGTATGTGGTTAAGTGATATCAACCAAAATATCTTGCCTTACCTAATTTCACACTTGGTAAGTGCACACTACTTTTCAAAATAAGAACTCATTTTCTTCCTCTACATCATAAACCTTGATGCCTATGTCTTCTGGCATTGATTGAAGCACTTATTTTTATTCTAGCCCCATCTCAAGTAGGTTACACTCAATGCCTATTCATGGAAGCAAGGGGTGTTCAAGCCCTGACTTCACTTACCAAGGTTATTTCTTTGGTGGAGGTGGAGAGGCTCTATATGCAAGTGCTTATAGTTGTGATGTTTGTTGTGTAGGTACTTGTTCTACTTATTATTTATATGACTATGGAGGAATGATTTGAAATGGAGGTACAAACATAGAAACTAATGATTTTTGTTGGTAGAATTTTGCCTTTGCTTCATTTATCAAAATGAAGAATGGCATCAGAGTGGTAGTGGGGTTAGCCAACTCACATACCTTTATTTGTATGCCATTGTGTATCTTGGTAACATACATATGTTGACCTAGATACTGCATGACATCTTATGGATTCTTGGGATGTGATCAAATTAATGTGAGGGCTTCCATCTACCATGCATTTATCCACCTCAATTATTCATAATATTGACTAGTTTTAGTCTCTGCAATGTTTATGAAGGTATTACTTGGCCAAAAATTGGTAGTGATATTTACTGACCCTATGGGAAACTTCCACTAGGTGAAACACAACAATAGGACCAAGAATTGATATTGAAACGTTTATGTAATACTTGTAAGTACCTTTTTAATATTGGTGATGAGATCAATGGCTGAGAATTTAGGCCAATTAAAATCTTCAAGCAACTTCATAATTTAGTAAGTAATGTTAATAATACCTCATGTTGTTTACTTTGCATGATTTGTGGTTTCCCAAAACCTCTTAGTAGTAAAATGAACCATGGTGTGAAGTTAAACATCTAAAATTAAATCAATAAGAATTCCTCTTCCTACTTAAGTGGTGTATTGTTCTCTAATATTTTAATAAAGTGGTGGTACTATAAACTTGTATTACATTAGAGATTTTCCCCAATTGGGTAGGCCATTTACTCTTGAAATTGAGTGCACATTAATCTAGATAGTAATATCTTGAGATAGATGAATAGCACCTTGATTATACCAAATCAATAATGTCATCATGAATTTATCTAACTGGCTAAACGTAAGTAGCTTGAACAACCTTTTAGTGTCATAACCACATAGTAGATGCTGTAGTGTTAGAGTTACTGGTTGTGCTATAGGTTAGGATTTTGGAGAAAACATAGTAGCTTCTATTCCATAAATTAAATCAAAGGGTTCTATATCATTGTAATTTTTTTGTTAGAACCCTAACCATATTCCCTTTTCTTCCTTTTAAGCATCAAATAGTGGGATCAATAGTTGACCTCTGTCCATGGTTGGATGAATAAAAAAAGATGATGATAAATTTGAGGAAGTACATTTTGGCAAGAGATGTGTTTGCAAATAGACAATGAAAAGGTTGATTGCAGAAAGCTTGTGCTAGCTAGAGAATGTAATGAATACCCATTGTCCACATCCCTTTATTTTATAGTTGTTTGGTGCCCAAATTCATGTTATCACCTCATTTGAATGCATTAACTACATGAGTATGAATTTTATCTTTACAATTAATATTAGATGTTGGAAATTATCTTGATAGGGATGTTTGGTGCCTGAGTTGTGTGCTTTAGCTCTATCAATTAATTTTATTGAGTAGATGTCCCTTCAGTTAATCAATTCACTTTATACATCCACTTATTAGTTTATTACCAAATTTGCTTCAAAACTTTTGCAATCTTTTGAGATACCATGTTGTTAATGGTCTAACCGGACTGTTGGCCTTCCATATATCATACCTATCTTTTCACTACCTTCTCTGACTTAATTACCAAGCTTGGTGTAGTGGTAGCCATCTATCCTAGGTGAGCTATCTCAACTAGGTGGTCATATATTATGATGATAAGTGGTCAAAATTATTACAATGTGTTATGAAATAATGAGAATACTAACAAAAATTCTAACCTATATAAAAAAAAAAACATCAAATAAAATCCTAACTATATGGTGCTACTCAACACCCACTCAATTTTTAGTAGCATGATAGAGATTGAAGATGATATGGATTAAACCTACAACCATTGATTCATCTTGGTAAAATGGCTCCCTAAAAATATTTTAACACTATGGTACCCTATGGTGATACTTTATGAATGATATAGGGTCCTTTCCATTGTTTGTGCAGCTTTCTTAGGAATTCTTTAAATCTACTCTCATAAAGAAATATAGTGTGATCTAAGTAGAATTGCTTAGATCATAGATTATGATCATGCCATGATTTCTAAATTTATTTATTGATTTGTTGGGTTTACAATGATCTTACCCTATTTTCTTTCATCTTAGTGAAATCCAAAAATCATACCCATAATGAGTCATGATCCCCTAACCTCATGATTATTACAATGTGCAAACTGGGTACAATGTACTCCATAGACATTACTACCTTGATGCCATATACTAATTAGAAGTGAGTGAATCTAATGGATCACTTATATTATGTGTGGTAGGCCCATAAAAATGTAGGAATGTGATCCTTCTAATCATCTCTTTGGACATTGAAATTTTTTGTCAACATCTTACCCAAAATTTTATTTGATGTTTTTGCCTTTCCATTAGCTTGAAAATGGTAAGTTGTAATTTTGTGGTGTGATACCATGAATTCTTCCATGAGAGTCTTAATAGTATTATAAATAAAGTGTGTGACTCTATCACTTACTGACTAAATTGGACATCTAAACCATGTAATGATGTTTTCATATAATAACTTGGAAGCATCCTTTACACCACAATTGGGAGTAACAACAACTTCTACCCATTTTATGAAATAGTCAGTTACCATGATAATATATTTGGCATGACTACACTTACTCGAGGGAGCTATAGGTCCAAAAAAATTGATTCTCCATTATTCAAAAGGCTTCTCTAAAATAATAAGAACTAAAGGTATTTCATCTCACTAATTGTACTTACCCATTTGTTGATAGATGTTGTAGTGTTTATCAACCGTATGCACATCCTAAAAAAGTTTAGACCATTATAAACCACTTTGAAGTATTTTTTTGGCATTAAAATCTCCTACAAAGTGTCCTATTGTAATGCCTTAGTGATATTATTGTAAAAATTGGGGTCACTCATGTTCTAGATCTACCGTACATAGTACATCATCTTTACCCAGCTTGTATAAGAACCCATTAATGAGGCTAAAAGGTATAGCTTTGGTAACCATCTATTTCTTGTCCCTCTCTATATAATGTACAATAAAACTTCCTTATTCCAATAGGTTCGGTATGCCGTCTATGTTATCAGGAACTAAAACATCTATAAATATATGTGTATTAAGATATTCATAGTTGAGTTCATCTAGTTCATCCCCATTACATAGTCTGCTAAGATGATCTGGCCCCATATTCTCCCATCCTAGTTTCACATTGATTCAAAACTAGAATTCTTGGAAGAGTATCAACCACCTAGAGATCATTCCCCCTAGAATTGGTTTATTGACTAGGTATCAAAATCCCTGGTGGTCCATGAATAATTTAAAATGAGTGGCTAACAAGTAATGCATGAATTTTTTTAATGCAAACACTATGGTGTTCTATTTTGATTGTTGTGTAATTATTTTCCATAGTAGAGAGTTTCCTACTTGAAAAATATATTGGATGGTCTAGCTCACCTTCATTAGGTTACGCTATGATGACTCCTACTATAGTTCCCAAAGCATCAACATGCACATGAAATGGCTTTTTATAGTCAGGAAATACTAATATGGGTATTGTTACCAACCTCTACTTTATCTCAATAAATGCTGTTTAGCACTCAAGTGTCCATTTGAATTTAGTGTCTTTGTACAATAGTTTTTTCATGGCTACTGATATAGTTGCATATCCTTTTATGAATTTCATAATATTTGGTATGACCTAGGAAGGTGCGTACTTTATTTGAATTTATATGAGATGGTATTCCTACTATAACAACAATTTTAGCTAGATCAACCAAAATTTTATCATTGCACACTGTGTGACCCAATAAGACATCAAAATATGTAAAGAATAGACATTTATTTAAATTTAAGGTGATGCAAAAATCCCTATATCACTCTAGCATCAAACTAAGATTTGATAATTACTCTTTAAATAGATAAAAGACTAATGAGTCATCTAGATACACCTCTAAGAAATCATGAAGTCCTTAAATGCATTTACCATAGCTCTAAAAATGATATCAGGTGCATTATTTAAGCTAAATGGCATTACCTTAAATGAAAATGACCCCCATTTAGTAGAAAAGGTAGTTTTGCCCTGATGTTCTTTCGTAATTGGAATTTGGTGGTATCCACTAAAACCATCTGTAAAGGAATATAACTCATTCCAATAATAGATTCTAATACTTCATTCATAAAAGGGATAGGAAATGGATGATTAACATAGGCATCATTGAGTGCATGATAATACCTACACACCTATATTTCTCCCATTTTCTTAGGTTGTACCACTATGGGACTCACCCATTCTACCTTCTCAACTAGATAAATAATTTCAGCTTCTTGTATTTGATCCAATTTAGCCTTTATTTTAGTTTTCATTTTAGGATTGATTATGTATGGTCATTTTTTAATCGAGCACTTGAATTATTTTAGCTCGATGTGTATCTCTCCCAAGGATATATTTACAACTTTGACCCTAAAAAATTTACTTGGAAACACATCCTAGTAGTTTCTTAATAGTTGCAAGGCTTTGGAGATCTACTCTTGTTCCCAATAATCTCCCATGGATGTAAGCTTAGGGGCCACTTCTATCCTAATATTTCCTTGCATCTTCCATAATGGTTCTTGATATATTTTGCCTAATCCACTCAGCATAGTGTCTTGTAAAATGTAATTTCCTTTCTTTTTTGGGATGTCAATACTATGCAATTTATCTTCTTCCACCTACTCTACACTTTGTATTGGTTTAGATTCATCTTCATACTATGGTTCAAATAACCCTTCTAAATCCATATCCTCATCACTACCACTATCACTAGACTCTATCAGATCATTATTTATTCTATTACAGGGCTAAATCTAGAGAGGTTATTTTTGATTTGCTTTGTAATTGTGTAGTAGAAAATCCAGATCTTGCATAGCTTCCCAATGAGAAGATGATTCAATAATGTTTGTTAAATCTTCTATAGGTTCGTGACATAAAAAACATTGATCTTTTGTAGGGTATTTTATATGAAATGATTATCGTCTTCAAATATAAAATTTTGGATAAAATCCTACTGAAATTTTGGCTAATGTTTGGTTTCTCTTCTATGCTCTTGATTCATGTACTAGGTTATTGGAAGAGGTGAAAGAGTATGACTAAATATGTGCACCCAATATCAAGGCTCTAATCCCTATGTAGTCATATGTCCATGTACTAATGTATGTGTAGTTTTGGATATTTACCTTCTTGAAAGAAGGGCCATTCTACTTTAATATTGAATGGTGGCTGAAAAATTTCATGCAAGATTTCACAAGCATCCTCCCAATACATATCTGTGTTTCTATGCATAACCCACCATGTTGCATTAGTTCCTTTTATAACATAGATGAGTGTACTAAATCATTTTTATACCTATGTTACATGGTTTTCAAGCCTCAAGATGAATGGATTAATATCCTTGATCATAAAATATTGAGGTATTTGGCATTTTTTAGTGAACACCATGCATAAAGGTCTCAGCTTATGGTCTCTACAGGACCAATTCAAGATATTTGCATTCAATTCACCACTTATGGATGAGGCTAAATCCCATAGTAGGATTCATTTAGGGGTAGGTTAAATATAATCTATAATAATTGTAGTATTATTATACAAAAAATCTACCTTCGATCTTTGGTAAATATACTAAAAGAGAAACACATTCTTCAATTTGAACTTGTCTGATCAATGAATTTTTGATAATTGGTTTAAATACCAATAATTATTCCTATTGCATAGTATTGGGCTTCCACTTATGACATTTAATAGTATGCACCCTAGTTTTCCTTGCATATATCCCTATAAACAAACAATTGTCCCTGTAAGCATAAAGAGACTCTAGTTCCTTAGGAATGATATTTGGATTTTACTCAAATTGGTTTAGATGTATGACTACTATTTTATCTTTCTGATGTACTTATAATTGATTACATATAGTGTTAATAGTCATTTAACCATAATAGGCCCATTTATTACTAATTAAGGTAGGGTAATGGGTCTTTGATATATTCATGTCAATAACTTTAAAGTCTCCTCACAATTTAAGTTTATCTACTTTTATTTTAACATCTTCTAGTCGAGCAATATGTTTGACTCTACCGTAATCCACTATGCTTAATGTTACTAGACTGTAACTCATGGTTGGCCAATGGATTCCCATGTGGAGCAAGGAATCATATTAATGGTACTTATAAATTCAAATACTACATCTATGATTTCATATTTAGCTAAATCAATGTCTAATTGTGAATTCACATCCCAAAGCTTCTTGATCTTGATGTACCAAACTATTTTATCAACCTGATCTATCCTTGCTATGTACACTCCAAAATATTATGAAGGAGGTTCATGATATTATGGGATATATCCTCATTGCACAATGTGTGGAGTAGTTTCATTGGATATATCAAAGTGGTCACAACACCTTCTTATTGCAAGATCCAAATAATTTGCCCATAAATTTGAGCATTAATAACCATGTTATCCTCATTAGAAGCTAGTTTTTATTGTATTTATTGTAATACCTATGTAACTTGATACATTAAATTATTTTTGGCTATAGGGTCAAGATATTTATCCCACTACACTTTTCTAGTACTTAGATCCTGAGGCATATCTAGTATAGGTAACCCTTGTTCATCCCTTTGTTGCCTTGTGACGGCTTACATAAATGTATTTCCTTTAGCTGTGCATTAATCATGTTTACATTGCACACTAGATTCTCCTTTATTTATTTTTATAGAATAGGGTATTATTAAATTTTATCTTTACCGTAGATCCTATAATATAAATAATAAACTTGCCTTTGGGGATTTGTGGGAAAGCTCTTCGCATAATGATTATATGCACCATAGAGATAACATTGTATGGGCAGTCAATTTTTATGATTATCATTATTGTGACCTCCTTGGTATATAACATGATATCCTCCTTAATATCCTCCTCTATATCCTCTTTTATTCTATTTATATCCCCAACCTTGGGATTTTTGTCTATTATATCCTCCCTACTAAATTATCTATGCATCGTATCCTCCATACTGATGCTGAGGAGAACTTGGGGTCCAAGTTTGATATAGGGGAATCTTGGTTAGTTAAAAATTTGGTTTTATTTAGGTTTTTAGGTTTCTTATAGTCATTATAGATTCTTTTTATGCTGTTATAGAGGTTTTATATTTCTTGAAGCATTTAAAAAACACATTTCCTGCCAAAAATAATTATTTAAAAATTTGAATGCTTGAGAAAGTTTTTGGATATTCTTAGCCTAGGTAATGTTTGTATAATATTTATGATAGGTATATAAGGGGTTATTATAGGTCATAAAATGTGTGGTAAAATTCCTTTAGTCATAATTCATCCACAATCCCATATAAGGTAGTTTTTTAGAATGGATTAGAGGCTTACAAGAATTAGTTTTGGTAGTTATTTGTGTTATAAGCTTGTAATTTTTGGATTTTGGAGTCAATTGTCACCATGTATTAAAAGAAAAAAGAATTTTATACTTAGGTAATAATGGATATAGTCTCTCAAAATATTGGTGAAAGTCTTATATCCTTGTTTTTCTATATACACACAAATGTTGACAGTGTTTCTCTTTGAATGCTCAATGAAGGCACATGTGACTTTGCTCTATTTTGGAATTGGTTATGAATTGGTGATTATTTTTAATTTAATTAAATATGATATATAATATATGTGGTTTCATGTTTTTTAAATGAAAAATTAGAAGAGATAAAGGAAACAAGAGAACCCCTGTTGAAAGTGGTAGAAAATAAACCCCTATTTCTATTAAAGGTGCTTGTTTACAGATTATGTAACAATATTTGATGAATATATGGATTTATAATCCATTTACATGTGTTTTAATGAATTTGGGTGTATTTTATTACTTATATTTCAATAAACAAGAATGATAATACCATTTTTAAGATTGAATCTATAAACCATATTATTTTCCTATATATTTCAAAAACTATGCAATGGACTATATGACTGTATAAGGACATAGAGGTTGGAACGCACTTACAATCATTGTTGAATGATTTGATAAGTATATTTAATTAATTTCACATTTTTATAACCTTTTTTTTTCCATAGATAATAGTGTGTGTTGTCAAATTGTGACACAGACATGTAGACCATATATTTTCTTACAAAGTCAATAACCTTTTGGTGTAAAAACCTTAGACAATGAATAGATAAGAAACATCAAATGATTGGAAGAATAGATTGATGTCAATACATACATTGGAAACCATTTTAAAAACATTTATACCCATTGTAATGATCAAAATTGAATTTTCTTTACTCTCGGGCTGAGATCGAGCCATGAAAGCCCTAAACTAGGGTTTCTTCCATATCTACTATTCTAACCATAAAAAATTGATACAAACTTATAGATCAACTATATTTGAGGTGATTTAAATGAATATAAATGTTTCATAGAGGTAAAAAAACTCCAATATCGAATTTTTTGAACTGTGTTAAATTTAGGCTTGAGGAGGCCTAATTAGAGAGGGCTAGTAGCTAGAAAGAGGGACTGCAAGTGGACTTAGACCTTGAAAATTGGTACACAAGTGGATATACATAGAGGTTATCTATAAATAATTTTTTTTCTCCTAAATCATTATAATTTTTCCATAAAATCTATAAATTAGAGTAAATAGGGCTACAAGGATTATGAGTAGTGTAGACAGAGTTTTGTTAAGGAATGAGTTGAAACTTGGAAAAAATTGGCAGAGTTGATGAGTAGGAAGAGAGGGTTAATAATACAATATTAAGCAATACAAAATAATTTAAAATTATAAGAGAACTAGAAAAATATCAATACCATGAAGAGTGAGCCTAAGAGACATTATCAAAGGAATTGGTTTTAGAAACAAGGTCAAGTGAGACAAGTTGTTGCATGCTCTGCATCATTTTAGTATTAAATATAACAAAGTTCTTAGTGTATTTTGAAAAAGATTAACATCATGTGTTTTGAGGTGAATTTAAAGATAGGGAATGAAAAACAATTTTCTATGGAGAGAGTTAGTAGAGATGAAGAGTTGGTCAAGAATATGATAGACCAATTGACATAGTTGATTGCCCCATTGGTCATAAAGATGGAGGCTATTAAGGATGCTCTCAGGGAGAGAGTAAAAAGAGTAGTAATAGAGAGAGAAGGAAATTTTAGGTATTAAGGTGAATTAGTACCTTTGTATCCAAGGATAAATGAGAGAGAAAATGAAGAGGTGGTTTAAGCTAGACCACAAATACAGGTAGCAGTAGTTCAAGAAGGCATGGAGTACAACACCATGCATGACACATCAGATCATTTGTAGATGGAAAATTAAGAAGAGATGAAGGTCACATGAGAAGTGGACCAAAATAATTTTTTCAAAGACAATGTTGGTATTGCCATAGAGAGGGACATAGAGAAGTAGAGTGTCTATTGAGCATGAGTAGAAGTATGCAGCAACAAAGTACAAGAGAAGTAAATGAGGAAAGAAGACAAGAAAGAAATGAGTCTTTACTCATGAGAAGGATATTATTTCAATATAGTAAGCAATTCAAAGAGCTAGTGCAAATAATAAGCCTATTCAAATTCAAATACAAAGCAAAAGGTAAGGATTGTAATTTAGTAATTGATGGAAGAAGCACTAATAACATTATGTCTCTTGAGATGGTGTAGAAATTGGGCTTGAAATGGATGCCAAATCCAAAACTATACAAGTTTGTATGGGTTCAAAAGGGACATCAAATCTTGGTAAATGATAAAATTTGGATTGAATTCCATATAGGAGGATATAGAGATAAAGTCTTGTGTGATATTATGGCCATAGAAGTTTGTCATTTGCTATTAGGGAGACTGTGGCAATTTGATAGGTTGGATATTAATGATGGTCAAGTTAATACATACACCATCAATTAATATGGAGAGATACACATTCTTATCCCATTAAAGGGTGAAGAAGGAAGAAAAGATGATAGGATAATGATGATGGCAACAAACAATATTGGAGTTGGAGCAAAGCCATGGAAAGTTTGGGTTTGGTCAAGGTACCAAATAAAGAAGCAAAGGTAAGATGTATTGAGATGGTTAGTATGAAGAGTTGTCAGTCCAAAAAGATGGACATGAGAGAGGTATAACAAGAAATCAAGGTGACAATAGAGGTCATCAAGAGGCATCAAGAGAGTGGTCTTAAAAAATAAGAAGACATAGAACTTATGAGAGTGCTTAATAAAGAAGAAAATTAGAATAAGTAGGGTAGTCAAGCCAATGAGAGATATGATAGCATAATAGTAATAAAATTTTCAGCTAGGATGGATAAGAAGTGGCTTGGGAATGACACCAAGTAAGATAAGAAGTTGGACATTGAAGTGCCCAAGGAGGCAACCCAAGAGAGAGCCATGAAGGATCCAAATTTTATTTATAATGAGTTGTTTTATGTTATAAATGTAGGTAAGGAGTAGATAGACATTAAACAAGAATGGGAAGTGATCAAGAAGATAGATGTTCAGGGTCAAGGAGCTGAAACTCAACCCATTCTATAAATATCTTGCCAAAAAATGAAGATTGAAGGACAAGAGCCAAGTTCCATAGTTTAAAATAGAGAAAGAGAGAAAAATTTGGAAAAAGTGAAGGATAAGGATAAGGAAAATATATAAGAACAAGTACAAGAGTGGTTTTATCAACATGAGCATAAAGAAGGATAAGGTGAAGATAGTGAGGTAAAACTGAAACACTCTCTCAATACATATAAGAGTCATTACCATTCAAATTGTTAAGTTGTAGTCCAAAAATGTATATGTCAGAAAATCACAAGTGAAGAATGAGCTAAAAGAGAGAGTTGGGGTCAAATTAATGGAGTCTAAAAGACCAAATAAAAGAATTAAAGCTCAGAAAACTTTGTGAGATCGGAAGAAGAGAAAGAAAAGCAAGCAAGCCACATTGAGCTTAGAGCTCAATATCTTCTACCCTTGGTAGTATGATGTAGGGGCATCTTGGTTAGTTATAATTTTGGTTTGATTTAAGTTTTTAGGTGTCTTAGAATAATTATAGGGTCTTTTTATGGTGTTATAGAGGTTTAGATTGATTGAAACATTCAAAAAACACATTTCCTGCCAAAAAAGCATTATTTAAAAATTTGAATGTTTGAGAAAGTTTTTGGATGTCTTTAGCCTAGGTAATGGTTGTTTAATATTTATGATAGATCTATGAGGGGTTATTAAAGGTAAAAAAAATTATGGTCAAATGCATTTAGTCATAATTCATCTGTAAGCCCATATGATGTAGTTTTCAAGAATGGATTAGAGGCTTGCAAGAATTAGTTTTGGTAGTTATTTGTGTTATATGATTGTCATTTTGGATTTTGGATTTAATTGTCACCATGTATTCTAAGAAACAAGAATTTTAGACTCAGGTAATAATGGAGAGAATATCTCAAAATGTTGGTGAAAGTCTTATAGCCCTATTTCTGTATACACACAAATGTTGACAATGTTTCTCTTTGAATGCTCAATGAAGGCACATGTGACTGTGATCTATTTTAGAATTAGTTATGAATTGGTGAGTCTTTTTAAATTAATTTAATGTGATATGTAATATATGTTCTTGAATGTTTTTGAAAACAAGACTTTGAAGAGATAAATGAAAGAGAGAATCCCTGTTGAAGGTGGTAGAAAATAGACCCTTATTTCTGTTAACGGTGCTTGTCCACAAATTGTGTAGAAATATTTGATGAATATATGGATTTATAATCCATTTACATGTGTTTTAATTAATTTGGATGTATTTGAGTACTTATATTTCAAGAAACAAGGAGAATACCATTTTGAAAATTGGTTTTATAAACCCTGCTATTTTCCTATATATTTCAAGAACTATGCAATGGACTGCATGACTATATAAGGGCATAGATGTTGGAACCTATTTACCATAATTTTTAAACACTTTTTTAAGTATGTTTAATTAAATTCACACTTTTATAACCTTTTTTTCATAGAGAATAGTGTGTGTTGTCAAATTATGACACAGGCTTGTAGAACACATATTTTCTTGCACAGTCAATTGCCTTTTGATGTAGAACCTTAGATAGTGAATAGATAGGAAAAATAAAATGATTAGAAGAATATATTTAGGTCAATACAGAACTAATAAACCATTTTTATAATTTTTAGACTCCTTGTAGTGCTCACAATTGAATTTTATTTACTCTCAGGCTGAGACAGAGCCATGAAAGCCCTAAACTAGGGTTTTTTCCATATCTACTATTCTAACCATCATAAATTGATAAAAATTTATATACAAACTATATTTGAGGTTATTGAAATGAATATAAAGGTTTCATAGAGGTAAAGGCCATCTAGTATGGACTTTTATGAACTGTGTTGTGTTTAGGTTTGAGGAGGCCTAATTAGAGAGGGCTAATAGCTACAAATAGGGACTATAGGTGGACTTAGACATTGAAAATTAGTACACAGGTGGGTCTCCATGAAGGGTATCTATAAATAATTTTTTTTCTCCTAAATCATTTTAATTTTTACGTATAATAAAAAAAGTAGAGTAAATAGGGCTATAAGGACTATGAGTAGTGTAGATAAAGTTGTGTTAAGAAATGAGTTGAAACTTTGAAAGTGTTGGAAGAGTTGATGAGTGGGAAGAGAGGGTTAATAAGACCCTATTAATCAATACTAAATCATTGTAAGTTATAAGAGAACTAGGTGAATATCAATACCATTACATGAAGAGTGAGCCTAAGATTCATTGTCAAAGGAAGTGGATTTAGAAACAAGGTCAAGTGAGATAAATTATTGTATGTTTTGCATCAAAGTTGATTATTATTGTTGAAGATTCATGTTATTCCATGGTTGCACATACTGACCAAAATATTGATACAATAGAGATGATGTATTACTCTAGCTAGCTAGGCCTTGTGGTTGGTACTATGGTGATGATGGCGTATGATATTTTGGTGATAAAAGTACCCACCCTGGACTGCCTTGAATTGCATTGGTCATCTCCACATATGGTTTTGGAATTACTTGATTCATAGTGGGTATCTATTGGGCCACAATTATGAAGACATTTTTTGTGATATCTTGCTTTAACTCCTTTAATGTATGATAACTAGTCTCATCATAATTTATAGATTTATAAAAATTATAATATAGGCTATGTGATGTTTGAATATATTTATGAAGGAGATGGCATTTGGATATAGGATGTCCCATTACCCTAAAAAGTTCACATAATTTTATTTTGGCTATCAGATAATCATTCCTATGATGTACCTTATGACCATACACTACACACCATAAAACTAATTTAGGCTTATAATTTTCATGCATTTCATTCATCCTCCTCATAAAATCATCTAACTTAGCTTCTACATTTGATCCTTCCAAGGGTAAATCTGCATAGTATTCTATCTACTCAACCTTGAGGGTAATAGATTGAGCATCAACTTTGGTGGAGAACTGGGTTTATGTGATAGCAAACCTTATTCTAGGTTATAAATCTTATATGAAATAATAAGGCTTATCTTTATCTTTGAGAATAAAATCAATTTTGTTCATTACATTGAAAAACTTGTGATCATATTCTCCAATCGTTTCTCTTGATTTTTTCCAAATCTCCTTTAGACTTAGATCACTCGACTGGAGCATTTTTTTACTTTGAATTCTATTATTAGCAAATATTTAAACTATTTTAAATCTAGGGTATTGACATTTCTTTTAAAAATAAACTTGAAAGCACATCCTCCCAAAGCTCTTATGATTTCATCCTTCTTCAGATCATCTAATTTAACCAATTTTACAACCCATTTCATCTTGCATGTGACTAAGTATTATTCTAGATCCATAGATCCATCATGTAGACATCCAATTCCTAACACCATTATGATGAAATTGTCAATCTTACTCATAATTTGTGAAAATGCATAATTTAGGGAAAAATCAATTAAACACACTAAATGCTTTGAGCTTATAGTATATACGTATCGATTTAGGCTAATGTATCAATAAATGGGGTAATGCATTTTATGTGATTATTAACTTTTCTCAAATCATTTTGAGTGAAAATGATGAAAATGTAATTTGATGCTCTAAACCACTGAATTCTTCTAATTCAAAGGCACATGACAAATGCATGTGTTATTTTGTGTCGACAATGTCCTAAATGGGGTATTAGTTTGTACACAACTGACATCTTCCTTTCATTCCACTCTAGTAAAATTCTAACCTAGTAATATGACATTTTGACCATTTTGATTAATAATGTGTAACTAATTTTGAAAGAATTATAGAAAATTGATTAATCTTACTTAAGCTAATTAATTCAAATCAAGAGCTTAAGTGTAAAATCCATGGAATTTATTGAGTATCTTTTAGTCAAAAATTGATTCTTAATATTTGCATCATCAAATGACATCATTTATGAGGTAGCATCTATAAGCTATAAATACAAAAAATATTAGGTTTAAGGTCTCCCATGCCTCTTTAATGCCCCTTCCTTCTAAATATTTATGAGTAAATTTATGGATTAATTCTCCAAAATTGAATTAATTCATGGCCACACATCTTGATCTCAAGATGGACTGTCATGGTTAATTTTGGTCAATCTCAAAAATCTATAAATAGGAGGGCTAAGACCACTATTTTAAGATTCATTTGTGTAAAATTATTATGCAAAATTTTCTCCACAAGTCATTTGTGTGTGTTGTCTATTATTCTTAATTTACAATAGGATAGCTTCAAGATAGGCACAACATTGATTCAAATATCACGAGCCTAGTGTCATTGGTGTACTTGAGATGATGGAGGAGTTTTGCCTTGCATCATTGCTAAAGACTTGATCACCAAATCAAGGGGAAAATCATATTTTGATCCACATTTTGATGATAGGATGCTCTTGAGAAGGTATTATGTATGTGCTTTCTTTCATTAGCTCTTAATTTCCATTTGCTGAACCACATCGAAGGAGTTGGCTTAGCTAGTTATGTTCTTATGCATTTTCTTGAGTTTTTCTTGACTAATTATTGATCTAAATATATTTTAATTCCATCTATACATATTGGCATTCCTAGTGGAACCACGCATCCTATTCAAGCAAGGAGAAAACTTTGGAGATTTTAGATTTCTTTAAAACTGCTTAAAAATCCTTAAAAATAAATTTTTTGCATCATTTTTCTTGTGTTTTTAGTACTTTGTTGACACATAGTTTACATAGTGATTGATATCCTAAATGGGGTATTGGTCTGTACACAACTAACATCTTATTCTAATTCCCTTCCAATCAAATTATGACCCAATAATATGATGTTCTGACTAGTTTGATTAATTATGTGTAACCAATTTCCAAAAAATTGCATAAAATTGATTAATATTACATAAGCAAATTAATTCAAATTAAGAGCTTAAGTGGAAAAGCTATTTTGAGTTGTATTTGGATGATGGGATGCTCTTGGGAAGTTATTGTGTATGTTATTTCTTTTATTAGCTCTTAATTGTCATTTGCCAAACCTTGTTAAAGGAGTTGGCTTAGATAGTTATGTTCTTACACATTTTCTTTAGTTTTTTTTGACTAATACTTGATCTAGCTATCTTTGTATTCCATCTATACATCTTGGCATGCACAGTGGGGCCACACATCCCATTCAAGTAAGGAGAACACTTTGGCAATCTTAGATTTCCTAAAAAGTCCTTAAAAATACTTAAAAATTCAATTTTTAACATCATTTTTCCTGTCTTTTTGGTTCTTTGTTGACACACAATTTACATAGTGACTAGTATCAGCTCTGTGTAACTGGCATCAGTCCTATCTAACTAGCATCAATTCTAGTGTAGGTTATAACATGGTAGGAAAATTGGATTTTTGAGCTTTCTTCAAAAAGTTATAAGTTGATATTTTGGTTTTCAACTCTCTGTCTAAACTTTTTATTGCATGATCTAGAGCTTTGATGGAGATTTTATACTAACCTTGTGCTAACAAAAGTTTTTTTGAAATTTTTTTTGCCTAAGGGTTCACAGGTAACTGGTATCAATTTTTATTGACCAACATCGATTCTTTTATTATCATCATTAGTCTTGTTATAACTGATATTGGTCACTATTGACCAACATCAATATTTGTGTAATAAAAATAAAGAACTCAAGAGCAAGTTTTCAAATCTTGCTTATTTCATTTATAATTATGCTTCAAATTAGAAGGAAACCCTCTAACATTTTTAGGACACATGCTTGGAAAAGTTTCGCCTTTAAGCTTGATTAAGTCTTGAACTTCCCCTTTGGTGTTTAAAAGGAACCTACATGTTTTTAAGTTAAGTAATTTTGTGAAAGTTTTTCAAAGTTTCACAACTAAGGCTAAGGGGCCAAAAAATTCATCAAACACTTCACTTTTGGTGCATAAAATTTACACTCACTTAATTTGTAATTTTTTTAAAAGTGTGTTATTTTATGAAAGATCATTTATTACGTGTTTGTTTTTTAAGAAAAATGAAGAGTGTGTGTAAGCTCTCCCCCATCCCCTTTAGGGAAATTAGGTGATCAAACGTGCCTTTTTCTTGAAATTTGTGCCTTTGTCTAAGGCATGAAAAAAATGTTGTCAAGGCTCTCCCTAAAGCTCATATGGTTTGGGTGATCTAAAAGCAACCTCTAAAGTATTTTCACTTAGTTTTATTTTATGAAATTTAGCTTGTGAGGGGGAGTTCATAGCTTCTTCAAAAGTTCTTTAGGGAAGCTTTGACCTAGGGTTTCATCTCCCAACATTATTTCAACCCCACTCCATGATGGAGTATATAAATTAGGGCATATATATTATAATTGATAGGGGTTGAAAATCTAACCTCTATAATTGCAATAAAAAGCCGAGTCAGGTCTGGTTAACCAGGGGATTCCACTAAGTAGTACACCAATGGAATCATTATGCAAAGGAATAAACCCTTGCATAGTAAGTTAATTGGTATAAACTCAAATGATGTGAGGAATCTTTAGTTTTAATCATACTTGAGACCATCTAGACAGTTAATAATTCAAGTTTTAGAATAACCCCACTTGCCATAGACATATTAGTGATGTAGGGTGGGTAGCCTAAAGGTCCATGTTGTTGTAAAATATCTTGGGAGAAGGGGGGTGTAAAAATTCCTACTACTTCATGAACTTTTATTTTTGGATTAACACTTCAAATCCTCCCGAGGTCATGTATATAGATAGATTTCAGCAATATGAAGCAACCTTTTCAGTTTAGGGCTTATGACATTATACTTAGTTGTATTTGTCTTTTCCTTTACTTGCTTAGTCTTGATTCGAGTATAATTTTTTTTGTAAACAAACCATGCCAACCAAACACATTTGTTGTCCACCATTTCATTTGAACAAAGAGGCATTATTTTGACCACATCAAAATCATCTTTGCCTTCTTCAAATCCTCATTTGAAACATTGTGTTTATCTTATCTAAATAATGTTATTATGCTATCCATTTGAGTCTAAACCATTTTTGAAAAAATCTCCAAGTCATTCAATTTCTAATTCAAATTCAGAATCTCACCTTTCTAAGTTTTAGGACAACATATTAATTAGTTTACCATTTACACTTGGTTTGAATTAACTTGGGTATGATTTCTCATTTGCATTAATGGCTATTTTATAGACTTATCATCATTTGATCATTATGAACTTACGTTATATTATGTATCACTTATGCTCTAAGTTTTAGAACACATTTTATTCTACCTCCTATTACAATGTGGTGGTGTTGTACTACCCATTTGGTTTTAGTTTTATACTTAGGAATTCTTGTGTGTTTTTGCATCTTGAGTTTCTTAGTTCACATTGTTACCTTCCTAATCTGAAGGACTTTATTCTAGTTTTATAGTAAAAACTCATCAAATTTGAACTAGCTTTTACTATATTGACGTATCTTTAAACCTAGATTTGGTGTACTAGTTTACACTATAGGTTTTTGAGTTATCATACCATTTTCTAATTTAATGATTTTAACCCACCAAAGTTAAGTAATATCATGAATCATTTCTTCTAATTATGTGGTACTATGCCACCTTCTTATTATTATAGTCTCTTTTTGCCTTGCCACTTGTTTGTATAAAATCAAAACACAGTTTGTTAATGTTTGCAAAACATTTTCTAAATATTTCCAAACATAGAGAACAACCTTATAGGCACGATGCAAATGTACACTCACAGTGGGGTCCCTTGCATTCTTAGTTATGAAGAGGATCACTTTTATGATGGACAAGACAATTCTATTTTATTTAAGGACATTCCCATCACTGTAGGATCTAAGGATGATTAATTTGAACATCAACCCTTAGAGCAAAATGATGAAGAAATCTAAGGTTGATTGAATCAGGTGCTAGATTACCATCATATTTTCCTATGGAATAATTTCATACCTTGGTTAGGTAGAATAACAATATCAAGAACAATACCTCACTCACATTACAAAAACAAACATTGGATCTTCTAGCAAAGGAAAGGAAGCGCTCATAGAGTCAAAACATAACAATTAAGATCTTGTCACCAAAATCAAAAAGATAAGTCAATGATATGCAAACCAAATTATCAAAATATTGATGGAATCTTTAGTTTCTACTTCAATAGACAACAACACTTCAAAGGTACAAGGGAATGTGGTTGAATGAACACAATAAACTTTAGTTGAGAACACACCTACGATGGACCAAGATTTATCAATTGAAAAACCTAAGTCCCAAGAGGTTCTACAACATGATTCATTAGACACAGAGCATACTTTTTTCAATCATCAAGAACCTCTTTTTACTTTGAAAAACTAGGTACCAAAACATTTAGTGCATATTGAGTAAATTATGTAAAACAAATTGGTTAGTTCATCTCAACCAATGTGTACTTTGGTGAATAGACCACAAATGCCCCAAAATCAATAGAACATTTATTCAAGGTGGCTAACTTTAAGGAATGTTAATCAACCTAAGAATCAAAATATTAATTACTCAACTCAAGGAGTGAACCAAAAAAAAGTTATGGATCGTAGGGTGTATATCCCTAACAAATCCACACAACAGGGGCACATACCACTCCAACAGAATGATATTCCACCAACCAATGCACTAAACATGCAAGAGTAGCATTCGATGAAATAAATTGTGTCATGATTAGAGATAGGAAAAAAATCAAGAAGTACAAATTTGATGAGATATTTCCATATCCATTCGATTTGAGTATTCTCTAAGTCCCTTTTTTACCTCATTTTGAGGTACCCAAATTTGAAAAATAAAAAGGAAAGGTTGACCCTCATAAACACATTCAAACATTTTTTGTGTTATGCCAAGAGGTAGCTTACAACAACATTTATTTTCTTCATTTATTTCCATGAAGTCTAAAGGGGTAAGCTTTAGAATGACTTCTTAATCTACCTAAGGGATTGGTTACATATTGGAACAATTTGTGAACTAAAAATTTGACTCAAGAGAGGATGGTTAGTATCATGTTAGTTTTAAAATGAAAACAAAATGAAAGAAACACATTAACTATCATAACATATCTAGACCAGACACTAGGGAGAGCTTAGTTAATAAACATTAATAAAACACAAAACTAAAATGCAAAAGAACCTTCTTTTACCTTCCTTGGATGCTTCAAAATGCTTATTGTAGTGGCTTGCTCAGTTTGTACTCATGAAGTCTTCATCAAAGGAGGCTTGGCTATCTCCTCTTCTCCTTAGCACCTTGTGGCTTTCTCTTAGATTAGAATCAATTTGACATGGTAACACTAATTACAATGGCTTCTTGAAGATATTTGTGCATTATAACTTTGTACCAAAATAGCTTAGAAATGATGTTCATGGCCTCTCTATTTATAGATTTTAGACAATGGCTAGAATCAACCTAAATTATCCATCTTAGAATTAAGATGCGTGGCTAAGGATTAATCCAATTATGTAATTAAAATTGATAAGTAGGCTCATCAATATTTGGGACAGAGGAGCAATTAAGAGGCATGGAAGGTATTGATGAGGCATGGAAGGCATGAATTTTAATATTTGTGGCATCTATGGCCTAGGGATGTCTTTGCTAAAAAGTGAGGTCACCTGATGATGTAGATATTCAATATTCATTTCTAAAAAATAAGTATTCGACAAATTTCCATGGAATTCTTAATTAGGCTCTAATTTGGTTTAATTATCCTTTATATATGATTAAGCATTTGGTGCACAAATTACTTAAATTGATCATTATGCCTTGTTATTGGCTCAAAATTTGATTGGATTAGAATTTGAAGTTGATGTCACATACATTGGATCTATTATCCCATTTAGGATGTTGTCAACACCAAATAACAAAGGCATATGTCTTGTGTAAGAGATTTGACAGAAAAGAGCAATCTAGAGCACCCAGGTGTAAAATTGGCATTTTGACTTGAAATAAATTGATTAAAGTTGGCTGGCCCATAAATTGCATTGCCCCAATTTATGATACTCTAGCTAAAATCAGAAATTGAATATGTTAGACTCAAATATTTTAATGCATTTTAGTGTTTTAAAGCCAAATTGTGCACTTTGGTGGAAATTGGTCAAAAGCTTGGTTGGAGGTCATTGGTGGCTAGATTTAGGTGTATAGTTTGCCCCTATTTGGGAAGTTGTTGCAAGCTATAAGCATAGTAACATCTTATCAAAGAATGAAAAGGTCTTGCATGCCTATAACTACAATTATGATAAACTAACTATATGATTCCCCCTCGAGGGAACTCTTGGCATAAGTAGGTCAGTAAACAGTCCCTCGAAAAGAAAGAAGTGAAATGAGGGGACTAAAGAAAGGAAAGATGATGGGGTGAAAACATAATGATTTTGAAAAATTAGTAAAATTCATTGAGAATGCAAGTGGGATGGCATATAATGGTTTTACCAAAGGTGGTTAGAAGCATTGTACCCTGATAGTGGAAATGTGGTATGATAACACAATTATTTACCCAAAGATAGTTATAATCATTAAGAAGATGGAGCTACCCCAGTTAGGACAAATAAACAAGATAACAAGCCCCTGTATGTGTAGAAAAAGTAAAGTGGTGACAACACAATGATTTTCCTAAAAGTAGTTATAATCATTGAGAAATGCAGGGGGGATGGTGTGCAATGATTTGCCCATAGGAGATTATAATAATTAGACTTTGATTAAGGAAGACATGATAAACTTGGTTTAGGATGATGATAACTTAACATAGAGGGTAATGATGAATTGGAAAAACCTACTAGTAGGGAGATGCTCATTCAAACTAATAAAGGTTGAAATTCTTTCATGGTTAACTTCTCTATATGGGATATGATTGGGACTAAATTGGAATATTGGTGCCAAAGAGATATTGATGCTGTAATTACTAAATAGACTTATTGAAGATAAAGTTTGTTATAACACATGTTGGTAGGTATCATGGTATAAGATCATGAAGACTTGGCCAAAATATACATAGGGACTGACTCTCATAATCCAATACTCAAATAGAAAACAATGCACCAATGATAAAAACCATGATTTCAATGTTAGAAGATGAATATGGATGGATTCAAGTATAGGTGCGCACAAGGAATCACCCAATGAATACACATAGATTAAATCAAGGAAATAGTGTTGAAGGTAAATAAAAAGGCAAACAAATAAACAAAATAAGTAGAGACAAATAAATAAATAATGCAATAAAAACCATACAAACATTGCCCTTAAAAAATAGGTGACAACTTAACAAATGAACAAAATGGGAGAATAGAAGAAAAGGAAGGGGGTGGTTGAGCTATCTCCATATGCACTAGGCAAGTGTATGTTGCCTACATAGTTCCATGGATGTAATATCCAATAAAAAACTTCAAGCCAAATTTAGTTTTCCTAAGGAATGGGAAGAATGTATAACTAATGAAAATAAATAGAATGGATGTGATAGAAGAATAGGAATGGTCTTGTAAAATGGCAAGTGCGTGAGAGAAAAGGCCAAAAAGGATAGGGAAACTAAGTGACAAGTGGTTTGATTACAACTTAGTAAGGGTTCCCAAAATCCTTAAGGCAAAGAAGTGGTCAGTGTTTTTATTATTTTCTATCAATTTTATAAATGTTTTTGGAATTTTTTGAAGTATCTCAACTCGATCAAGAATGGTGAAACACTAAATGGTTCAAGCTCACAAAATGGTGAGAGCATTCAAACTTAGCTTGCTCACAAAATAGAGAGAGCATGGCTTAGGTTGCTCACAAAATGCTAAGAGTATGATGGAAAGAGTGATTGAACTAACCTCAACAAGGATCAAGTGCTGCCTACATAGTCCCAAAGTAGGACCTCAAGTCACTGTAGTTCTACCCTACAATAGAGAAATTCAACTAGTTAGTAGTAAATTCAAACAAAATAGGCATAGTATGGCATAAGAAGTGTCAAGTTGGTATGTCAGGGCTCAATAAACAAATGTTGTCCCTAGTTTTACCATAGGTAGTTATAACTAGGACACAATAACATGGATCAATGGTATGAATTTTCCCAAAGGTAGTTATAACTAGTAGCAAGACCGGTTATAAGAAAGAAATAACAAACGAAGGATGCCACTACCAAAAATTATATCATACTACTCCCAAATATGATCTTTGTTTGAAGTACTTGAAATAATGATGAAATTGATCAGATTTATTAATGCTAAAAATACGTACTAAATGGCAAAAACGAAGGTCAAATGAGCTAGGATTTAGAACACATTTGGTCTATAGAATGAGATGGTAAAGTAGATATGACTAAGAGGATGAATAAGAATGATATTTGTATTCAAAAGAATAGTGATAAAATGGCACCACTAAAATAATCCTTAAAGACAATACACCATAGCACTCAAGTGTAGTACCACTTGAGGTGAATAATATTCATCGACTCAGGGAGTTCATCTCCATCTAGTGTGGCAAGCCTATATGCTCCTAATCCATAATTTATAGTAATGATGAAAGGTCCTATCTAGTTTGGTTTGAATTTACCTTTATGCTTCTTCTCAGCCATGGTATTATTTTGGTTTTCTTTAAAAACAAGATCACCAAGTTTAAATGTTCTATACTTGACACATAAATTATAGTGGCCTTTGAGTCAATTCTAATATGCTTGAAGATTATTGAGTGTAACTATGCAGTTTTCATCAAGTAGGTCTAGCTATTGTAGGTGAGCTACTCAACAATCATGATCAACTAGGACATGTTTGAAAGATGTACATAGTGAAGGCAACTTAAACTCAATGGGAAGGATGGCTTCTATACCATAAATAAGTGAATATGGAGTGGTTCTTGTTGGGGTACAATGATTGGTATGGTATGCCTAAAGGACAGGGAATATCTATAGGTGTTAATCATGACTGACATCATTGAAAATCTTTTTGAGAATATTGACAATGATTTTGTTTGATGCTTTAGATTGGCTATTACCTTAAGGGTAATATGCTATATAAAAATGTTGTGTGATGTTATATTCGATACATAGCTAGTCTACATTCTTGTTCTTAAATGACCCTCCATTATCAGATATAATGTCAGAGGGGATACCATAGTGGCAAGTGAGATGGTTGAAGATAAATTTAGAAATTTGATTTCTAGTCACATAAATGAGGGGTATATATTCAACCCACTTAGTGAAATACTTAGTGGTTGTAAGGATATGTTTATGGCCATCAGATGAAGTGGGGTTGATTTTCCAAATGAGGTCGAGTCTCCATGTAGCAAATGACCATGGTATCAACATTAGTTTTAGAGTTTGTGCTAGGGAATGAATTATATTAGCATGTCATTGACATTTGTCACACTTTTTTACATATGTAGCTACATCTACATCCATCATGGGCCAATAATAACTAGTATGCAAGAGATTTTTGGATAGGACTACCCCACTAGAATGAGTTCCACATAACCCTTCATGAACTTATCTTAATGCTAGTGTAGACTTTACCAAAGTTAAATAATGAAGTAGTGTTCTATCAAAAATATGGCAGTAAAGGGTGGATCCAAGTAGAGTATAGTAAGTGGAATGATGGATAAAGTCTTTGGTTTGTTTGTGAGATAGTTTAGGTGGTAGAACTTGGTCATGAAGGTAGTTGTAAAGATCTGAGTACCAGATAGAATTAGGATCAAAAATATCATAAATCATTGCCATAGTTGAAGGTTCATTAGATGGTGTGACCAAATTATCAATGAGAAATTGATACTCTCTAGCTTTGTCTATTTGTCAAATCAAAGAGTTGATAGTAGCCATGGAATCTATAGTTTTATTACTAGCCCTTGGTATATGCTCAAATTTTATATTTGCAATTTGCTACTTTAGGGTATCGACCATAGCCTTATATGGAACCAACTTGTTATCTTTGGTCTAAAAATGGTCTGTAACTTGATTGATGATTAATTGAGAATCACCATAAACTTGGAGATGAGATATGTTCTAGTAAACTACCTATCGAAGTCCTATGAGAATTGCTTCATACTTGGCAATGTTATTTGTACAAGGGAAACTGATTCTGAAGGATTTAGGGATTAGATCCCCCTATGCTGTAATAAATAAGAGGCCTACCCTCGATCCATGTATAGTAAATGAACCATCAAAATACAAATTTTAGTGCTACTCCTCAAGAGGTGTGTTGATGATGGTCATTATTAATTCATCAGGAAAATGAAATATGAGTGGCTTTGTGTCTACAAGGGGTATTTTAGCAAGTTGATCTATAAGGACCTATCCTTTGATTACTTTTTGATTGACATACTATATGTCAAACTCACTAAGAAGAATGATCCATTTGGCCATTCTACCTTGTAAAGTTATTTTAGATAGTAGATACTTGAGCATATCTACTTTTGAAATGACTATGGTCTTATTGTTCAACATGTAATGGCATAGTTTCTGAGTTGTGAAGACCATGGCTAGACAAGCTTTTTCAATAGGTGCATAGTTGTGTTCATATGTGACCAAGGTACAACTTAAGTAGTATACTGCATGATCTTTTCCATTGTTATCATGTTGAGTGAAAAGTGCCCCCAAGGCACTGTTGGTAGCTGATAGATACAATAAGAATGACCTTCATGGCATAAGAGGTAACAAAATAGGTGGATTAACTAAATAGTCCTTGAGTTATTGAAAAGCTTTTTAGAAGTGGTCATCCTAGTGAAATGCAACTCCCTTATTTATAAGATGTGTAAATGGATGACACTTATGTACTAACTAAGAGATGAAGCATTGGATTGACTAGATCTTGCCCTGTAAACTGTGTAGTTACTTTAAATTAGTTAGTGGTGACATCTCGATTATAGCATAGACTTTAGCTAGATCGACTTCAATGCCCCTATGAGACATAATGAAGCCAAGTAAATTTACTGAGGTTACTCCAAACACACATTTATTTGGATTGAGTCTAACTTTTTACACCTACAACCTTTCAAATATCCTACATAGCACTAATGGATGGTTGGCCCTAGTCTTGGATTTTCCTAATATGTCATCGACATAGTATTCAATAATATCATGTATCATATCATGGAATATGATAGTCATGGCCCTTTAATATGTAACTCCAACATTATTAAGACCAAATGGCATTACCTAATAATAAAATTTTCCCCATTGAGTGGTGAACACTATTTTATGTTGGTCTTCTGGTGCTATTCTAATCTGGTTGTATCCTGAAAAGCCATCCATGAGTGAAATAATTTCATAATGTACCATGGAGTCGATGATCATGTCAATATTAGGAAATGAAAAGTCATCCTTAGGACAAGCCTTATTGATGTCTCAAAAACAATATAGATTTGGATTATTTTAGGCTTTTGGCTAATAGGTAAAACATCAGATATTTATTCTGAGTAGTCAATCGATCATATACATCCTACTTCTAAGAGTTTTTCCAACTCTTTCTTTACCAAGACAATAATGCAAGGATACATCTTACGTAGATTTTGTTTCATTGATTTGGCATCAGGATTGACCACAAAGTGGTGTAGAACCAAGGTGGGGTCCAAACCTAGCATGTCAAAATAAGTCTATGCAAAGATGTCTATAATTATCTCAACAAAGCTATAAAGACTTCATCTTTCTCCTCAGTGAGGGACATGCATAATTTTATACATTTTGGGTTCGATAAAGTCTTAATGTTTACCTTTGTTTTATCTTTGACTAGAAGGGTCAAACCATCTTCTAGGATAGTAGGCAAAGACTTGACCTATTGGACTATATCAGGGTCTTTTGTTAAGACTTGCTCTTCAACGTCTCCCAAGCATGATGAATTTGAGTCCCCTAATGGGAGATCTAGCCATATGACAAAAATAGTTTTAGAATTCAATAAAATACTTGTTTTTTCTCAAAATTGAACTTGAATCCAAAGGCAAATTCATTATTGGTGATCTCTTAGTCTAAATTTGAAGAAGAATGAACACCCGCACTTGAAACAAGTTTTCACCATTAGACTAGCCTTTATCTTTACTTTTTACCTAGTCAAAAGGTGCCTCAAAGATGTTTTCACTTTGGGACCTCAATGTTTTATTTATTTGTTTTTGGCTAAGGGTGTTCACCCACTCTCCAAAATAGGCTTCAATATCTAATGTAATTGAGAATCTTGATTTATGATTTCCCAATGAAATGTTGTCTTTAAGGCCTAAAAATTCACATAATGCCTCATCATTTTGAAACTCATCAATCAGTGAATTGGATTCTTGTTGGTCCTAATTTGCTAGTTGGGAATAGTACAATGGCAATGGGTTATGATGAATGACTGGGGAAAGGGTTAAATTGTCATTATCATTGAACATGTTAGTCTCAACTAATTCATCAAAGGTGAGGCTATGATCAGAATCTACTTCACTGTTGGCATCATCATCACTAGCCACTGGTGATGGAACTTGAATAAGATATGTGGGGTCACCCCTAGGTGGTTTAAATCCAAGTCCATAGGGTCTTTTGTATTTAGTCATGGAGATTGGCTCAATGGTTCCTTGTTGATTTGGTTTGAGGCTTCTTCC
This sequence comes from Torreya grandis, assembly GCA_037957365.1. Lineage (NCBI taxonomy): Eukaryota > Viridiplantae > Streptophyta > Pinopsida > Cupressales > Taxaceae > Torreya > Torreya grandis. The sequence continues at coordinate 7,500,218 of JARHVA010000103.1, forward strand.
TTCATAATCTTGATGTTCCATGATCCTATTGGGAATAAGATACTTTGCACTTTTATAAAAATTAGGTTTGTTGTTGTTGTACAACCATGATTCATCCCCTTCAAGAGGGTCTGGTTCTAGGCTAGATGCTGGTACAAACATGACAAGTACCTTATCTTTGTTCTTTTATTGCTAATGCATGTGTGGGGTAATTTTAGGTCCTCCAAAGGTTTTTGGATTCCGAGGAAGATTAGAAATATGGAAGGTATCATGAGTCACATACTCCCCAAGGTGATTATCTAAAATAGTGAAATGATCAGAAGCTTTAGGAGGTGGCATGTGGGAAAGATAATCTAAGGTATTAGGATCTATGCAATTATCTTATGGAGGATCAATAAGTATGGCCTTTCCTTTATCCTACTTGAAACTTGGATTCATGCTATATTGGTAATTGTAGCTTTGAAACTTAGCTTCAAGATATTTGTAGTGTTCATATGGGTGTAAATCTCTTGGAATATTCACTTCTATCCCTAAGTGAGAGAACTTGATACATTGGTGCAGTGTTGATGGGACTGCATGAATATCATGTAACCAAGGCCTTCTTAGAATCATATTATATGATAATTTAAGATCAAGCACATGGAAAATTATATCATGGGTCAAAGGCCCAATGATAATTGGTAAGCTAATGGTGCCTTATGATTCTCTCTCCTGATTATCATAGGCTTTGATAGTTATCATTTCTGGCTGGAGATCTATGATTGTGTACCCAAGAAGCTTGATGAGCTTTAGAGACACTATGTTGAGGCTTGATCCATTATCTATAATGACACATTTCATTTTATGCCATTTTATATAAACTTATATATACAATGGATTATTATGGAGTGGGCCAAGGGAAGGCATATCACTTTGTTTGAATGTGACTTGTTGTATTAGAGCTAGGTGTCCAATCAAAGCTTGAAATTTATCAAGAGATATGTCACTGATAGTAGTGAATTTGGTTAAAAACTCATTCAAAATGTTCTTATGGATTGTGGATGTTCACAACAAATCTAAAATATAAATTTGTGTAGGTATCTTCTACAATTGTTTCACAATATCAAACTTCTTATCTGGGTCAATGGTGAATGATTTATTCTAAGGCTAAAAAATTGGTTGGATAACAAGCAAAGTGGTAGATGGTTATGGGCCTAGGATAGTAATATTTGACTTCTAAGTTTTAATTACACAATTGGTATTAGATGCTAGACCATAATTGCTAGTAAATGCTAAGAATGGTGTGGGACCATATATGATAAGTCTTGATTACTAGTGCACTTCTATGTGGTCACATGGCAAGGGTGAGTTATCAATATATGGTCCAAAAGTGGAATTCTTAATTTACTGGTTCACTTATGTGTAGTCCCATGTCAAAGAAGGATTATCCATGTAATTTGGTTGAATGGTATTATTTAGCAATGGTCTAGATTGATTAGTGCTTATTTTAGGATTAATGGAGATGGTATTAATGTTACCCCTTGCAATATGACCTATAACCCTATTGTAGTCATGTGAAACTGCATGGTAGGTTTATTGGTTGTTACCATTCTAACCTTGGTTTTATCCATTATTATAACATTGTGGGTTTTGCTATTGATTCTACTAGTTTGGCCTTTGATTTTGTTACTGCACCAGCCAATATTGTTATTGTTGTTGATGATTGTTATGCTACTACTATGTGTTATGTTGGGGAAAGGGGTTTTGATAAATCCCAAGAGTTTGATTGGAGGTGGAAGCACCATTATCCAATGTTATCTCCCCATTTTCCAACATATTCTCAATCAAATGCTTGATTTGCACACATCTTTGTAGATTATGCCCATTGACCCAATGACATTTATAAAATTCATTTTCATGGGACAAATTAGGATAAGGAATGCCTTGTAGATAATGCTTTGGTATAGGCCAACTAATCAGATTAGAAGTAGATTTTTTTCAAAATATAGACTCAATAGGCTCTCCTAGGCCACTAAAGATATGATGAGCAAGCACAATTCTTCTTAGAGGAGGGGTTGGCAGTGGTAAAGGTTGATGTATTTATTGTACAGGTCTTAGTTGTATTGCTTGAAACATTGGTTAGAGAGGTTGTTGGGTAGGAGTAAGCTGAATAGGTGGTGTAGATGATGTTTATATTGTTTGGACATGATGTGACTTGGTTACTCCATTACCCATAACATTTTGATTATGGTTGAATTGCTTTGGTCTATCTTGTTTGTTGGTCTATGTTGGTTATGATGTTTACACTTGGATTGGATGTTGATTTTGGTCACTTCCCTAATTGGTACATTGATTTTGATTAGTTGATGTAAGCTTGATTATCCCTTTATTAATAAGGGCTCACTCAATCAATAAGCCTTTATCAATAATCTCCTTGAAAGTATGTGCACATTGTAGTTTTGGATGATAAGCTATTTCATTATGCAAATTTTTAGTAAACATAGTGGCTAATTATTTATTTGGTAAAATGTGGGTAAATCAGCTTGCAAGGGCTCTCCATCACTATAGATAACTTGTAAAACTCTCACCAACCTTTTGTTTTACTTATGTTAAGTCAACCAATGAAATCTCTTGAAGAACTGGTTCATCAGTTGTGGATATTATAGCCAGGTATTGTGCAGTTTGTTCTTGGTCTTGTTATGAATAAGGTGGTATATTAACCAAATAGGTAGCCAATGGATCTTGGTTTTTTTCCCCTAATTGAGTATTATAATATGGATAGATATCCATCTCATAAGTAATATTATCTATGTAGGGGTCTTTCACCATTTCTTCTTACACAACCACATTACTAATCCTTGTATTAAACATGAGTCCACTACGAGTTTAGGAATACACGTTGGGATCCATAGTAAATGTTATTACAATAAAGGTCAAAGAGTTCTACAAACTCTAAAAAGACAATGTCTAAAAGCTAATGTTCAATCTTGGTCTATATTTCTCAAAAGGATCAAAAAGGTTTATGCAAAGATTTGTGATAACATAAGCTAACATTAAGTGTCTAACATTACACATCTTACACAAAAAGATTAAGTAAATAAATCAAAATGCCAAACTCTAAGGTCAAAGTGTTTCAAATCAGTCTAATCTAGGAAATGAAAAGTTGCTAGGTATTTTGGCCAAAATGTGACATCAAAAGCTAGGCTCAAACAAGGCACACACTAGGACTCTTGGCTAAATGGTGTCAAAAGCTAGACTTTAAACTAGATAAAAGTTTTAATATAAAAAATTTGAAACACTTCTAACAAACATTAGGCATTTGATTCTTGGAAATGGAATCGATCAAATAGGTATAAGGTATGAAATAAAAGGCACTTTAGAGATAGTTTGTTTTCTCACAAATAATGGTATAAAACTTGGCTCTTTTGACAAATAATCTAGACAAAAAGTGAAAAATGTAACTATGATAGATAAGGGTTCCCAAAGGTATACTTGGCTTGGTTTGAAAATGTAGGAACAAATTTGAACTCAATGCAAGGGGGCCTATGAAACAATATCTAAAATGCTTTGGGTAGCGTAACAATGCTAGACTACCCAGAAGATGTGATAAAACATTCATTTCAAAAACTCTCTAAGGCAAAAATAATTTCTCATAAATTTGATAGCATAACACTACCTTTCTTGGCTCAAAATGTTTTGGTGCATAGACTCAAAGCGCAAGTTTTTAGCACAAAATGACTTAAGTCTATCAATTGGTGATAATGATCATGAGTCTCTAAATGGCCTTCAACCTAAATTGGGAATTAAACCTAAGTTCTCTCAAGTTTAGTGAAAACGGCAAACCCACTTAACACATCAATCCTATAAACTTATAAAGGGGAAATTTTGAATTTAGATTATAAATGAAGGACTTAAACAAGTTTGGCAAAGATCTAGACTCAATTGGACAACATAAATGCACCAAAGTGGAGGATATGACTCCAAGTTTTGATGAATTTTGAATAGGGCAAATTGATGATTTCTCACAAATTTGACAACATAATACTACCTTGTTCAAACAAAATTGGGGACCATGTGTTTGGTTTGCATTGTTTATTTACACCAAGTTTTGAATCTAAAGAAAATTTTAATCTAGGACAAAACCAACTAATTAATCACCCTTAGATCCTAAATTGACAAGGTTGCTTGGTATTTTGGAATCCATCAATATACGTCATTTTAGAGGATTTTAAGTTTTCATTTAAAAGTAAATGTGCAATATATAGTAGATTTTCTACACCCCACTTCTCTCAAATGACAGTACTATGACATGGACCTTGAGGTATACCTTACACCAAAAATACTTTCATGGAAAGTGGGGATTTATCTAAGATATACAAGTTTTTGAATGTTCTATGGGAATCAATTTCACAATAACTTTCACATCAAATAGTGCAAAATAAAATCATGAATTTTGGGTTTGTATCACTTGGCTTGTAGTAAAAAGGTCTAGTCTTTTTTATAACCATTACATCCTATTGTTCACTCAGTGTAGTGCGATGTCTAAAGTGCCACTATATCCCATGTGCAACTCCAATATGGAGCCAAATGAAGTCAATGTTAGGAGATGAAACCCTAGGTTAAAGCTTCCCTAAAGAACTTGCGGGAGGTAATGATGTCCCCCTCGCAAGCCAAGTTTGCATGAAATAAAAGATATCATGAAATATAAAGAATTTAGGGTCAATGTCAAGGTCACCTAATACTTTTGTGAGTTTTTAAAGAGTGATTTAGATGATGTTATTTATATGCCTTGGACTAGGCAATTTGTAATAGGAATGGTGCTTTTGATTCCAAGGGTTTCCTAAAGGGGACAAATGTAAGAGCATACATGCAACACCCCTCTCTTTGCTAAAAAAATTAGATCAAACAACTATTGAAGACAAAAATTGTAATTGTGTTAAATTTTAAGCCCAAATGAAAGATTTGGTGGTGTTCATTTGACCCCTTGGTCTTAATTTGTAACTTTGAAAGCTAACTACAAGATTTAAGCAATAACACCCTAAATGATTTTCCTTTAAGCACCAAAATGAGAAGTTTGATTCATTTTAAAACACCCCAAAATAAGTTTAAAAGGATATATTTAAGCATGATTTGATTATTTTTTGAGTAAAACCTACAAAAAAAATGTTAGAAAGATGTTTAGCTTATAAGCACTTTTGAAGATGAAACAATCAACTTAGAAAAATGAGCTCTCAAGTTTGTGTAAAAAAAACACAGTGACTGTCGTCAGTTATACTAACCGATGATGGTGATGTTTATGCAAACTAATGATGGTTTTACTAATTGGTGATGGTTATGAAGACTGACATTAGTTTTATTAATGCTAATTGATGATGGTTGAAAATGATTGTCGATAGTTTACTCAACTGATGATGGTTACTGTGTAAACCTATGACAAAGAAAAAAGTGCCAAATGAAGTTTGAAAATCACTTAGAAAGAGTTTTAAGAATCCAAATTAAAATTTTAAAGTTTCATCATTCTTTCCTTCATACATGGGATGAATTGGGTCCCATCGGGTGTGCCATTATGTGAGCTACAAATTTGACTCAAGAGAGGATGGTTAGTATTGTGTTAGTTTCAAAATGAAAGAAACACACTAACTAGCATAACATATTTAGGCCTAGACACTAGGGAGAGATTAGTTAACAAAAATGAATAAAGCACACAAATAAAATACAAAATAAACCTTCTTTTACCTTTCTTGAATGCTTCAAAATGCTTATTGTAGTGGCTTGCTCAGTTTGTGCTCATGAAGTCTTCATCAGAGGAGGCTTGGCTATCTCCTCTTCTCCTTGGCACCTTATGGCTTTGGCTTGGCTTGGAATCAATTTATCACGGTAACACTAATTTGAATGGCTTCTTTGATATATTTGTGTATTATAACTTTGCACCAAAATAGCTTAGAAATGATGTTCATGGCCTCTCTATTTATAGATTTTGGAAAATGGCTAGAATCAACCTGAACCGTCCATATCAGGATTAAGATGTGTGGCTAAGGATTAATCCAATTATGCAATTTAAATTGATAAATAGGCTCATCAATATTTGGGATAGAGGATCAATTAATAGGCATGGAGGGTATTAATGAGGCATGGGAGGCATGAATCCTGATATTTATGGCATTTATGGCCTAGGGATGTCTTTCCCAAGCAATGAGGTCACCTAATGATGAAAATATTCAATATTCATTTCTAAAAATAAGTATTCAAAAAGTTTTGATGGAATTATTAATTAGGGTCTAATTTGATTTAATTAGCTCTTAAGTATGATTAAGCACTTTGTGCACGTATTACTCAAATTGATTAGAATGCTTTGTTATTGGCTTGAAATTTGATTGGATTGGAATTAAAAGTTGATGTCAGATGCATTTGATTCATTATCCCATTTAGGATGTTTTAAACACCAAATAACAAAGGCACATGTCTTGTGCAAGAGATTTGATAGAAAAGAGCAATCTAGAGCACCCAAGTGCAAAATTAGCATTTTGTCTCAAAATAAATTGATCAAAGTTAGCTGGCCCATAAATTACATTACCCCATTTTATGATACTCTAGCCAAAATGGGAACTTGAATATGTCAAGTTCAAATCTTTTAATGCATTTTAGTGTTTTTAAGCCAAATCATGAACTTTGGTGGAAATTGGTCAAAATTTTGATTGGAGGTCATTGGTGGCCAGATTTAGGTGTCTACACAATCTATCTAAAAAATTTATCAACCACTTCTCATATAATATTGAACATGAATTTATTGTTGTTGACTTGTGCAAATCCAAACAACAAGATGGAGAAAACTTCATAGCATATCTACAATGATGGAGATAATTATCTAGATGCTTTCAACATAGTTTGTGAAACAAATAGTTGGATAACATATTCACACATAATTTACACCCTCAGGTGGCATACAATATATGACTTACTTTCACAAATGAATTTGAAGAAATTATAGACAAGCATGTGCAGATTGATAAGGCACTTATCACTAAAAGCTTGGTCAATATTTATTCATAGGGTCAAATGTTAAATCATATCTAATTTCCTAGTTAAATTGTTGTAATAGAGAAACCCAAGGGGTTTGATAAAAATAAAAACATGGTTAAAAATGGAGTAATTAAATCAAGACACATACAAATAGTGTAGGCTCTACCAACTCCAAATGTGTAATTAGCTCTACCAAATCCACCAAACACTTTGTAGAGAGTCCCTCTATGATGGGTATTCAATAACAACTTTAGATTATTGAGTAAATTGGGAGAACCTATTGAGGTAGTGTTCCAAAATCCCATTTTAGCTAATTTGATTGTGTGACCAATACCAAAGCCATTTCTTAAGGATCATGCCAAACTTGATTAGTATCGAGCAAATGAATTTTACAACTTCCATCATGTTGTTGGTCATGGTACTTATCATTATGCTCAATTGTGGCATCTTATTAAATATTTGATTGATAGTGTTGAAGTTGAGATCAAACTTGTTCTATAGGAATCTAATCAAGATATGGGCATCTACAAAGATACATTTCCTTGACATAATCAAAAATTGACAAGGAACAATCAAAACTAAGGACAACATCAATGGCAAAATTAGAATCAAGGTCAAAATCATAATCAACAACCTAGGTTACAATAACATGCCTTATAACTACAACACTATCATGGGATGTATTTATGCAAACCACATCACCACTGTCACTGTTAAATCCCATAAACCATCTAATACTCTTCATAGTACTAGACCCATTATTATAGAGTCAACACCCTCTCCCTCATGTAATGCCCCATTGAGTTCATGCAATTATGTCATGCCTCCACTCTCATGAGTCACTATTTATGGATCCTATCCTTCCTCTAATTATAATTGGTCCTTGTCAACTCAAAATTTCTCAAATGTAATTAGATGCCCATGAGTCACTTTCCAAGGCCCTTTGCCTTTGTTCTCTAATTATAATGGCTCTTTTTCATCTCTAGATTATGAAATCACAACTAGACACTCATGGATTACTCTTTAGGGCCATTTTACCTTTTCTTTTACCACTAAACCCAATGTGAACATTATGCCATTAGATGCAAAGACAAACACTATGTTAGCCAAGACTAAATCATCTTGTCCTACTATTGAAAAGCCTTATATCTATCAGACTAAATGAGTAAAACCCCTATGCAAATTTTTATTTTAGATATCTTATGTACATCTAAAGTCTATAAAACTATTTTGAATGAACTTTTACAACAATCTACTATTCTCAAATACATTAATCCTAAATATTTCCAAACACTTGTAAGACATTTGTCTTCATTTTTATAGGTCATGTTTGATCAAAAAGACATGTCCACCCTTAGTCTGAGCCATAATAACCCCTTTTATATTGAGGTCATAATTGAAAACCAAAAGATCAAGTGGGTCATTATAGATAATGGTTCAGGGCTGAACATAGTGTCCCTCAAACTAGTACAAAGATTGGGTTACACTACGAAAGACATTTAACCAGAGATGATCACCTTAAAGGCTTACAATAATGCCTAAAGGGAATCTTTCAATTCAATTTATATGCCAATCATTATTAGGTTTGAGTCTCATCACACATTATTACATATTATTGATATTGAGTTACCTTATAACATACATTTTGGTCATCCTTATATCCATGAAGTCTAAGCCATTCCATCCACCTTGCATCAGTGCCTTAACTTTTTCCATGATGGGATCAAGGTCACCATTCTTGACAATCTATAGCCTTATCAGTATTGTAAAGATCTAGAGGCTGACTATCATAATTATAACTATTATCCTGGTTTAGAATTCATTACAAAGAAAAATAAGGAAATAGTTTCACATCCACCAAAATATAATTATAATAACCATAGTTGCCTTGCTTCCACTTTTGATGATGTATTTCCCACAACACTTGCAAAATAGATTGTTATAGAAGATGTGGGCATTTCCATGTATCGTCTTAAGTATGCCTTCCATTTTTCTAAGTTTTTGAAATCTTCCAAATTTTTTGGTAATCCCAAACCTTCCAAAATCCCTAATAGACCCAACATGATTTAGAAACAAAAGAAACAAAAAAAGAAACCATCGATGGTATTTTTACCTATTACTTTGACAAAATAGGGTCGAGATGCTTTTACTAAAGGAGACTAGTTATATTTTGATGATGTTGATTGTTTTTAGATTCCAAGTCATCCTATCCCTAATCAAATGATGGATAATTTTGATTATACAAGAAAAGGCCTTGGCCCATGAGTATAAGGAACCCTAGAACCTTTATCATCTAGTATACCTAATTTAAATCATGGTCTCAACATTATACCATTTAGGGATGACCTCATGACTTTTGATAGTGATTATTCTAAATCAACTAGCGATGAGACTTATAATAGTGACATAGCATGCCATTATATATTTTTGATGATTTTACTGACACATATTTATTTGATTCCAATTCCATTATGACCATAACACCCCATTATTCATTATGATTTTGTCATCCTAGACTCATTGATTGGGACCAACAAAGTTAGGTCATATTCCTTGATGAATTCTAGAATGAAAAATATATTGTAGAATACATGGGCCTCAGAGATGGATTGCCAATTGGGGATCATAAGCAAGGCTTTGATTTTTCATTAGATCTTTCTGCCTACTTTGTAGAGCAAGAAAATTTTATTGGTCATAACAAAGATAAAACATTGATATCTTTAGGTGAAAACCTCTTTGAGGCACTCTTTAGTCATGGAAAAAGTAAAGAAAAAGACAATCCCTTGAGTGAAAAACTATTTCAGGAACTCTTGGATGGGAAATTTTTCTCATCCCCAAAGGATGCACAAGATCGATCAAGTCCTAGATCTATAGATAGTAAAATCATCATGTTAGAATAATAACAAGTATTTGAGCATCTTGCTCTTGACTTTCTTGAGATTTTTGCTAGTTGGTCATTACCAAAATTGGTGGACTCAAATTTGTCATATTATCCAGATCTTTGGGAGGAATAACAAGAAATTGTAGTAGAAAAAGAAGATCATGATCATACATTTCCTACTATTCTTGAAGATAGTTCTACACTTCTTGTAGAAAACACTATTGAAGTGAACCTAGAAACATAAGAGGATCCCAAAATTTTTTACCTTAGAACTTCCCTTATTAAATTAGACTGAGAGCACATTATATCCATTTTGATGGATTTTCATTGATATTTTTTCACGGGTATATTCTGATATACCAAGCTTAGATTCTGACTTGGTTATGCATCACCTTGTTGTTCATCCAGATGCCAAGCTAGTCAAATAGAAATTGAGAAAAATGCATCCATGCATCATTATTTTGGTAAAAGATAAATTTTAGAAGTTATTTGGAGTAAGCTTCATTAGACCACTAGAGTATTCTGAATGGATATCAAACATAGTTCCAGTCAACAAAAATCCATAGGGTATATGTCTTTGAACTAATTTTAGAGATATCAACAAAGCATGCCCTGAAGATGATCTTAATTTAACCAAAATTGACATGATTTTACATTATAATATTGGGTATGAGATGTTATCCTCATGGATGGATTTTATGGATATAATCAAATCAAGATATCCTAAAAAAATCAACACAAGACTGCATTAACCACCCTATGGGAAACATTCTATTATCAAGTCATGCCATTTGGATTGAAGAATACTTGAGCCACTTATCAATGTGCCATGAATGTTATCTTATATGACATGATGAATGATATTGTTGAGGACTATGTTATGACATCCTATAAAAATCATGAACATGTGCTAGATATTCATATGTTCTACAAAGAATCTTTCAGATTCTTCATGAATATAAAGTTTGCTTGAATATTAAGAAGTGTGTCTTTGGTGTCATTTCAAGAAAATTGATAGGGTTGATTGCATCACAAAGAGGGATAAAATTTGACCCTACTAAGGTTAAATCCATTGTTGAAATGCCTCCACCTTCAAATCTTAAATAGCTTCAAAGCTTGCAAGGAAAGATTCAGTTAATTGTTAGGTTCATTTATCAATTGGCAGATAAGTGCCATGCATTTATGCATCTATTGAAGAAAGGGGACACATTCCAATGGGATAAAGAGTGTCAATTATCATTTTCAAATCTCATAATATATTTTTCCAACTCACAAGTTTTGAGACCACCAACACCTAGACAACCATTGCTTCTTTACATATCAGTGACTAAACATGCACTGGGGGTAATTTTGGCCCAACATTATTATCAATGTAAAGAACATGTAGTTTATTATGTAATCCACACACAGGTGGCTTATGAACAGAATTATATGCCTATTGAGAAGGTATTCTTAGATATGGTGTTCACATCCCAAAAGTTATGATATTATATGCTGAATAACAAAACCATTGTTATTACTAAGGTGGATCCTCTCAAATTTTTATTATCCAAAGTAGCTCTCATAGGATGCATGGCTAAATGGGTCATGCTCTTAAATGAGTTTGATGTTGAGTATCAAAATAAAATAACTATCAAGGAGGGGGTTATTACTGATTAACTTGTAGAAGCCCCTATTATAGACACTCAACCACTCAAATTCAACTTTCTAGATGATTCTATTATGATAGTGGAAGAAGTACAACATGAGCTTGAATAATGGAAACTATATTTTTATGGTTCCTTCACATATAGAGGATATAGATCCAACATATTTTTGATTACACCATATGGGGATCTGATTCCCAAAGCATTTCATATCAATTTCATTGTACCAATAATATGACCAAATATGAAGCACTTATTACAGGGTTTAGTCTTGTAGTGTAGTGGGATATCCATCACTTAATGGTATATGGTTATTCCCAATTGATTATAAATCAAACCACATACCAATATCAAATGAGAGATGACAAGCTTGTACCTTACAAACATATTATGGATAATATCAAAAATAATTTTAAATTTTTATAGTTTGAATAAGTACCAGGGCCAATAACAAATCTATTGATGCAATGGCAATAATTGGATCCATGATATAGATTGAAAGAAGTGCTAAAGAGTATTAGTTTCTCACTGAAAATCTCTTATATCCTGCTCATGTCTTGTCAAATTTAGAAAGGGTATGCACCATTGCTGGTCCCAATCTACCACTTGAACTGCCTTGGATTTAAGACTATTATAATTATTTTCATGATCATGTTTTTCCACCTGACTTTTCCAACAATCATAAATTTTTTTTCCTTCACTACATAGACTATTATACCCTCCTTGAAAACATGCTTTATAATAAAGCTATGATGGAATGCTACTTCAATTTTTATCTTCAGGAGAATCCAAGCTAGCACTTAAGGAGGTTCATGAAGGAATGTGTGTGGCCCACACCAATGGTGTAGTCTTAGCTAAAAATATCCTTAGAATAGGTTACTATTAGCCCAAAATAGAGACAAATGCTTGTAATTATGTGAGGAAGTGTGTTCGTTGTCAATAACATTAAAATTTGATATAAGCACCTTCCTTACCACTATAGTCGATCACTATACCATGGCCATTTTATACATGGGGCCTCGATCTATTGAGAAAATAAACCCAACATCTTTAGATGGATATAAACATATTTTAATTACTATCGAGTATTTTATGAAGTGGATTGAGGTCATTCCTCTCACTTATTTCACTAGGAAATAGATCGCTAAATTTATCCATTACCATATCATCTATCAATTTGGCATCCCATCTCACATTATATTCAATAATGGTGGTTCCTTTGTAAACCAATAAGTTAAATTTCTTTATGTAAAATTCAAAATCAAGCATAAGAAATCCACAACATATTACACACAAGGAAATGGACAAGCCAAAGCATCAAACAAAACCATTTTTACTATATTTAAGAAGATTATCAATGACACTAGCTGTAATTGGATCTTGTAAATTTTTCTTGCCCTTTAGGCTTATTACACTAATCACCAAATCCCCATAGGAGACACTCCATACTCCCTTGTGTATGGAATATAAGATATTATCCCGATTGAGATTGAGCTACCTTCATTGTGAGTTTATTTGGAGAATATTGAAGATGATGAAGATTATAGAATCTCTAGGTTGAAATAACTAGAATTCTATGATAGCAAGTGTTTGACTGCCCTAGAAAACTTACAAGCCTATCATAAGAGATTGTAGAGAAGTTACAAGTACATTCTCACTTAGTAGTTTGAGATTGGTGATTTGGTCTTGAAAGAGAACTAGAAGAACACAAATGCTAAATGCAAGAAAAAAAGGAAAGTCCTAACCCAATTGGCTTGAAACTTATGTTATCATAATAAATTATGGATCAGGGGCATATTGATTGGCCACTCTAGGTGGTGAATAACTTCCAAATCCCATGAACATTGTGAATCTATAATGGTTCTATGCTTGAAAATGTTTGAACCATTATCTACAAGACCCCTTACTTGGGGGAAAGTTGTGATAAAGTTATTTTATCCTACCATTATATCTTAGACCGTCCTCATTTGAAATATATTCATTATGTTTTGACCTGCCCTAGATGATTTTTTTGAGAACCATATTATTTTATGACTTTGAATAGTTTAAGATTTAGATTGATGGCACTCTAGATCATTTATATCCTAGATTGACTCATTTTATTCCACCCTAAACCATTTTCTTTTGGACCCTATTCATTCTAGATCATTCTCTTGTGAACCATATTATTTTCATACCTTGGGATATTGTAACTTGGACATATTTTATCCCTTGACCAATTTTGACCCTGATTAGGACTCATTGGCATTATGAATGCATTCAATATTAGTTCTACAAAATAGTTCAACATGAATAATATTTTATAGCTTCTTTTTATATAAAAGTGGACATGGATGCATCTTTAGCTCTAGATTTTTGCCTACTAGATGGTCCTTAAGAGTTATCTAATGATGCATATTGTTCTATTATCATTTTGCTATTGTTTGGTAGATATTATTTCCTTAGCAGTATCTCACTCTTGCTGATTTTCAAGCATAGGCCATTGCAACTGACATTAGATATTATTGGAACTACTACTCTGGGACATGCATCTCCTTGTTTAGTTGGTTGCCTATTCCATTTTTCATATTCATGATCACTATTAAAGATGGTTTAGATATTATTTGAACTCTTACCTATGGATACATATCTCCTAATTTAAGTATTTCCCTAGACATTTTGTTAATATTTCACTTCTATTGCTTATCCCAAAAACATAAAAACATTAGAAAATGATCGATAAAATAATAAAAAAATTATCTTCCATTTTTATATATTTTGATCATCTCCACGCTCTTGCCATTTTGAAAGTAATCATCCCACATACTTACCATTTTGCAAGACCATTTACTTTTCCTCTATAATATTAATCATGTTTCTGATCCTCACTTTTCTTCTATCCCATTTCCTAGGAGAACTACATTTGGCCTAAAGTTCATGTTGGATATCACATCCATGAAACTATATAGGCATTGCCCACTTGTCTTGTACATCTAGAGTGCTTGGCCATCCCCTTCCTTTTCTTCTTTTTCCCCCATTTTCTTTTGTGTTTTTTCTTTGTCACTTGGGAGCAAATTTGTGTCCTTGTTCTTGTTACACTATTTTAGAAATTAATGCCTCTACTACATGTATGCAAATAATTATTTCCAAACCACACTAAAATTATGACTAGCTCTTGTTTGTGTGTGTTTATTTGATTTTTATTGGTTTCTTATTGTGCTTTCTTACCTCTTCATTTATTCCTTTCTCTTCCTTTATTTAATCTTGATCTTTTGTTTTACTATTTGGTCTTGTTTGTTTTATTTTTCAAGTACATCTTGATAGTACACATGGAGATTGATTATTCATATCTTGCTTTCATGTTGTTTATTAAATTATTCTTGCTTTGTTTTTATACATTCTTGTTCCTACTTCAAATCTTGATTGTTCATATCATAATTTTGAGTTAGGTTCATTTATGTATTTTTCTTTGTCTTTGTATTTGTCTTTATGTAAATAGTTTTAACTCTAGTTTTGATAGTTCTTATCATTATCCTTATTTATAAATATTCACATTTGAACTGGCTCATCACAATTAAAATCCAATGTCATTATAGGTTACTCATACTTATGATGCCTAATTTTATTTTTATATAACAATCACTATGTGATTTGGATCCAAGTCTCAAAGTCAATGTAGCTCCAAAGATTAGCTCTCCAGTACAACAATGAAACTAGGTACTGATGACTGTGTACTCAAATTTATGCAAGACGTGCATCTCTTGGCATACATTATGTGTCTAATCGAACAATGGTATATTTTATTCTCTTCTTCATTCCTCATTATATTCTCTCCCACTTTTGGGTGAAATACATTGGCTTGAGGTCCATTTAGACTATGTAGGTAGCACTTGGATACATGATGTATGTTGGGCATGCTCGACAAGCTTCATTTATTCTATTCATCTCTTTCATCACTTTGTGCATCCCCATATGCCTAGTTTCTTATGGATATTTCAATCATTAAACCATCACATGTACATTTATGCCCACTCTTATTTAATCATGCATTAAGTTATATCCTTGAGCTATGCTTACTAATTTTCCCTACAAAGGCACAACATTTGAACCAGTCATAATTCTAAATCATCCCTACTAGGGCACACTTAATTATCAGTGATCGAAATCAACCCTACTAGGGAAAAATTGATTTATCAAATGATCAAATTTTCTCTACTAAAGCACATTATTATTTACTCTCTCTGGAGTAATGCTCTCCTATTTCTTATAATTCCAAGCTCTAAAGACTTTTTCCCTCATTCTAAAAATTTTAGAGTACAACTTGTCTCGAGATTAATTAGTTCCCAAGCATGAAACTTGCACCTCAACTTTGAGTTTGTTTAAAGTGTGTCACTTATATTTTTGGATTTTATCCTTCCCACTTCCCCCTTTCCTTGGGACACATTATATTTTAATTATATTTTGATCATTGAGAATCAGTGTGTGCAATCATTAGCTCAATATGGATTTAATCTATCCCAGAAGTTAATTTCATCTCTTTTTTTTCTCTTTTCAAGAGTCTATCCTTTTCTTTCAACCTCATATGTACTCTCAAGGGGGAATTATGGCTTATTTGCTTTCAACTTCTTCTTGACAAATCTTTTCTTTGAAAAGACATTGCTTCATCTTGAATGTCTTGCTACATCTTCTCAAATAGGGGAAATATGTAGACATCTAATTCCTAACACCATTGTGTTGAAAATGTAAATCTTATTCATACTTTGTGAAAATACATAATCTAGGCCAAAATCACTTAAATGCACTAACTGGTTTGAGCTTGTCGTATATAAGTGTCGATTTAGGCTAATGTATCCCTAAATGGGGTGATGCATTTTATGTGATTATTTAATTTTTTAAAATTATTTTGAGTCAAAATGATGAAAATGCAATTTAACACTATGAACCATTGAATTCTTCTAATTCAGAGGCACACAACACGTGTTATTTTGTGTCAACAATGTCTTACATGGGGTATTGGTCTATCTGTAACTAAAAAGTTAATTTAATTCCACTCCAGTCAAATTAGGACCTAATAATATGACATTCTAACCAATTTAATTAATTATGTGTAACTAATTTCCAAATAATTGCATAAAATTGATTAAAATTAAGCTAATTAATTCAAATCAATATTTTAAGTGGAAAATCCATGGAATTTATTGAATATCTTTTATTTGAAAATTGATTCTTAATATCTGCATCATCAAATAATATCATTCATAGGGTGGCATCCATAAGCCATAAATGTAAGAAATATGTTGTTTAAGGTCTCCCATGGCTCTTTAATGCTCCTTAATTCTAAATATTTATGAGGGTTTTTATGGATTAATTCTCCAAAATTGAATTAATTTGTAGCCACACATCTTCATCATAAGATGGATGGTCATGGCTAATTTTGGTCAATCTCAAAAATCTATAAATAGGAGGGCCAAAACCACCATTTTAAAGATTATTTTGTGTAAATTTATTATGATAAATTCTATCCATAGGTCATTTGTGTGTATTGTTTATTATGCTTAATTTGTAATAGGATAGCTTCAAAATAGGCACAACATTGATTCAAATATTATGAGCCTAGTTTAATTAGTGAACTTAAGATGATGGATGAGTTTTGCCTTACATTATTGCTAAAGAATTGAGCACCAAATCAAGGGGAAAATCACATTTTGAGTTACATTTTGATGATGGGATACCCTTGGGAAGGTATTACATATGTGCTTCTTTCATTAGCTCTTAATTGTCATTTACCAAACCCCATCAAAGGAGTTGGCTTAACTAGTTATATTTTCTATGCATTTTATTGACTAATGCTTGATCTAACTATCTTTGGATTCTATCTCTACACATCATACAACATTAAGGGTACAAACATTCCTTCATGAAGTGCCTTATTCTAAGGATTGTTAGTTATTATTACAAGTGTCTGAATGCTGGTAACCATAATTGGTGGTGTTTACACACTAGTCATTATGTAGTTGAGTGACTATGTAGTGGTTACTAGACCTATAGGATGCTTCACACTATTTTTTTCAAGGGTAGCTAAGAATTATTCCTATTGTAACTTATTTATTTCTAATGCCCATTTGGTTTCTATACCAATCCTTCCAAACTTATCAGTAAGAGAATCAAACTAACTTGAGTCAACTTCTCTCTCTAAACTTTTTCTACCTTATATAATTAAAGTGGGCTTGGGGGATGGATACTCTTGAAATGAATGACACTTATTTATAGCTTCTTCTTACTTTGAACTTGAACCTATAATAGTGATACCTTCAAATTTAACATCTTTCTAGGAACTTTCCTTCCTGATTCCAACAAAAATCCCCTTGGTTAACTATGACTTACCTCTATTTTCTAATTGCTCTACCTTAGCATCTTGACTTATAGCATCTTATTTATCATCTAGCCTTTCTTCATATTCAACATACCCTTCTCTTTCAGTAGATTTCAAACCTTTTTTCAATAACCTTTTTTCTCCAACAACTTTGCCTTGAAATTCTCTAGATCTAGCAACTTCTAATTTACTTATAGTCCTACTCACAGTTACTTTAGGGTCAGCTGTCTTATTCCATCTTCTTTGATGTCATAGCTCTCTCTCAAGTCCCATAATTTTATTTTCACTCAGATTCTTTTCACCTTTCATTTTCTTAGATCAATTTCAAGTTCTTCTTACTTAGTTCCTCATCATCCACTTTATATTGCATGCACCCCCATGGTGCTTGAAGCAACTACTCCATGTTTTTTGGCATAGGTACCGTGGGATTTTCCACAACCAACATTTTGATAAACAAGGGTAGTTACTACAAAAACTTCCCTCTAATTCATTTAATAAATTGATCTTACATAACATCAAAATCTATGTTTCTTTATACTATAAACTCTGTGATATAGCCGTCGATCATAGTCTTCACCTAGTAATCTACTACTTGAGACCAATCAGTATCTAGATTATGAAATATCTATAGCTTCTCCTCAGTCTAATTTATAAACTCTATTTTCCTTAGATTAAAGAAATAGTACTTTAATCTGGATAGCCATGTAGGTAATAGTCCAGGAAATTTGCACTATAAAATTTCATATATTTCACCATAGATATGTTCTTGGATGATATCCTCGGTAGTCTTTTTAACTCTTCATGCTGCTTCCTTTGAAAAATTATTAATTATCTCATCTATCCATCATTCTATGTCTCTCGGTCTTGACAACCATCTCAACATAGTTCATCTAATTTGGTTCCATGCTCACCACAATATTATTAGCAAAGGTTCTTAGAATTTCACTAGAACAAGCTAATTACAAGGATAACTTGCATAGTGGAGAGCACAATAGGTGAAAGAGAGATGGAAATCATGTAGACCACATAAAACATCTTGAATTAGACCAAAAAGTAAGTTACAAAATCTATAAAAAGGAGTAGGACCATAATTCATATTGCATTAGATTATAGAATAAATCAAAATAGAGTACTCAACTACATATACACATACATAAAAAGATAGTAAGGAAAAACCATAATAGAAAAAATTATATTAATCTCTATCAACACATTGAACTAAATTATATTACAATTAAGTACTATTTATAGTCTTTTACAATCTCTATGTCTCTTCACCTTCCAAACTTTCAAGAAATAAATTGAAAGACTCCTTACATTCTCCAATTATTTGATTAGACTTTCAAGGCTGAATATGTACAAAATACACAAAAGAGAGAATAAAACACTTCACACATGTGTTTATCTTATATACTTTGTGGTTTTAGCAAGCTAAATTCTACATACAACACAATGGGTAGAGTTTCAACCCACTGAGTGAAATACTTAGTGGTCATGATGATGAAGACATGACTGTCTTGAGATCAAGGTAATTTATCGATGAGATCTAATCACCATATGGAAAAAGGCCAAGGAGATACTAGTATTTGGAGCTCAATTAGAGGAGAGTGAATAAGATCATAATTTATTTGGAAACTATTGAACTTATTAGTAAATTTGATAGCATATTTTATAAGTCTTATCTAGAAGTATCCCATGCATAGGCATTTTTGGGTTGTAGCATGTGTACTATAGTGACCATTATAAATGCCCCCATATGATTTTTATATAAGATAAGGGAATTAATATTAAGTGACATAATAGATAAAAGTATCTTCAACATTATGATAATACATGAAGTCATATTATAAGACATATTTGTAAGCTTGTTTATGAATTTGAGTCTTTGCATGAGAATTAGTGACAATAGGATAAGTGTGATGCTTGATAAATTAGATTATATTATTGTACCACAAGCTTCATGAAATAGTGATAAATTTTATGTGACATATAAGATAATCATTTATGGTTGGCATTAAATATGGAAATTTTCATATGTTGATGAGAAATTATGAATCAACTATGACATTCTACTATCATGGAATTGGTTTTATAGTTAAGGAATTAAATTATTTAGCAAGAGTGGTGGAATTTTGGTGATAAGCGATAACATTTTCACTTTTAAATTGATAGTCACCATTGAATTGATGATAAATGAGTTGGGAGTCACCTAAAACATGTAGGTAATGGACATCTAAATCGATACTAGATTGCATACCTTGGATGAAAACTTCATAATCAACCATGTTATTAGTAATGTTGAAGGTTAACTAGAAAGAAATAGGTATGATTTTGATGTTAGGATAAATTAAGACACATCATGAATCAAATTTTTTAATACATTTAACACCATCAAATGGAGTCTCCAAGTATCTTCATGCAGATCAATTGTAATTTTAGGTAATTCTTAAATGATGATTTTGGATTTTGGTTTAGAAATGGAAATGCCTAGTTTATAAAGATTATTTATCCCAAGGTTAGCTATAAAATTGTGAAAATAATATATTAGTGAAATAGATTGATTAAGACCTTTAATGTATAGGATTTATACATTAGGAAGAGTACCTTGAATATGATTAATGACTAGTATAAGAGTGGTATCAAATTTATTAGTAATTACTTGGCCTTTAATTAATTTTTGTGTAATGATTTTCAAGTCAATTTATAGCAACATAACTATCCATTTACCAATTCTATCACTAAGTATGAAATATTTGGAGAAAAAAATGATGAAGAGGATCGAAATGGATTATGACACAAGCTTTTTGATAAAGCATGTAGTGGTGAAGTTTTTCAGTTGTGAAATAAATAACAAGACAATCATGCTTGAATTTAGTATAACATGTCTCATAGTCTATTAGAGCATGGATGATATAATATTTGACATATTCATGACCTATTTAATATTGTCAAGAAAGTATTTCCCCAATTGATATGGGGTAGATGAAGTATACAAGATGAGAGGTAAATCATTGGAAGGAGGTTGAAGAGTGGAAAGATACAAGAGTGATTATTTCATGCTGCTGAATGATTTTTGACATGAGTTAGTCCATTCTAGAACTATGCCTTTTTTGATAAGGGAATTAACATAATATGGTAAGCTATATCAAGAATAATGTTTTGAATTGCCCCAAGTTTACCAAGGCATGTTTGTATGTTTGGAATGGAATGAGGAATATGCATGTTAAAAATGGCTTCAATTTTAGTAGGATATACATCAATTCCACGTAAATAAACTAAAAATATTAAAAGTTTTTTGAAGGTGACATTGAAAACACATTTGTAAGAATTGAGTCTAACTTTGAATTCAATGACATGATAAAAATGATAGTAAGATCATGAAGATGATTTTCATAATGTTTGGGTTTAGTGATAAGATCATTTCCATAAGTTTCAACTATTTTATGTATGATATCATGAAATATATGGGTGACCCATTCTATTGTAAAGTAACAATAGGTGCACCAACATTTTCAAGACCAAAACACATTTTAAAGTAGCAATAGGTGCCCTATTCTATTATAAAAGTGGTTTTATGTTGATATTCATGAGTGATATGAATTTCATTATATCCTAAAAACCATCCATGAGAGATAAAATTTGATATCTAGTGGTGGAGTAAGCAATAACATCAATTGATGGTAAAGGAAATTTATCTTCGGGACACACTAAGTTAAGATTATGAAAGATACAAATAACTATGGTGACTTTCTTATGTACAAGAAAAATGTTGGTAACCCATTTGGAGTAATCTATAGTTTTGATAAATTAAAAATTCGAGAGCTTGATGATATCATCATAACATAAGGTATAAATTTGAAGAGGAAATTTATGTTACTTTTGATACACAAGTTTCACATCAGGATAGGTAATGATATTATAGACCATAATAATAGAATCAATACTGAGCATGTCTTCATATGACCATGCAAAAGTTCATGATATTTATAGAAAAATAGACTAAAGTTATCATGTTATATAGGATGAAGTTATTTGTAAACAACAATAGGTTGAGGGATGGTAGTGTATCCATAATAGATTGTAATTATTTCCTTAATAAGCATAAAATTTCCATTGTAGAACTGATATGGTGTAGGTGTTATCATCAAAAGATGCACCCTTGATAAAGTTTTTCAATCCTCCTCACTTAAGTGATAAAATGGGAACAATCCTAGGTTGTGGGTAACCTAATGAGTGGATTAAACCTCTAGATAGGGCTAGCTCCCTTAATGAATCACTTAAGAACTACAAACTAAGCTACTACTTGCAAAGGAAAAGGGAGAGAGAAACTAAAAAATAACTAACTATAGAGGTGATTTGCCAAATTGTTGACCACTACCACACATCTACAAATGAATAATGGACATATAATTGATCCATTCATATAGTACTACTAATCTACTCCCCTCACATTAGTATTTTAATATGAAGGTGATAGATGATGATTAGATAACGAGGGCTAGTTTTTAAGAGGTCTAAGGGACACTAATGAAATATTGCCTCACTTAACCTTCACAAGACTACTTAAACACTTCATATAACCTACATGAGTGATTTCAAACTACATATAGGTGAGAGAATGAGACAACATGTTAAGGAGAATCAAATCAACACTAGACAAGATCAATCATTCTTGCATAAACACTAAAATATAGTTATAAGAGAAGGTAAAACCAACTTATCTATTGCTTCAATGGCTTAAAAAAGGAGATGGGCTTCACCATACTCAAGTAGAGGATCCTTATAGTGCCAAAATTAAGCACATATATAGAAGAATATGAGAAGGAGAGAGAATACATTAGAGGAGATCCCATAATGGCTATAAAGCATCATGAAACAAGAAATAATAAGAAGAGGTTCATGATCTAGTTTTACATGTGTCAAGTTACCTTAAATAAGCTTTCAAAAGGTGGAAAAGAGAAGGTGAAATGGATTTAATGATACATCTTAATATCTCCTAAAACTTCCACCTCCTTGAGTAAGAGTTACAAGCTTGAGACCCCTTACTCTAGCTGCCTTGAGCCTATTGACACTTGTTCATGATTTTCTATCTTTAATTGACACCTTTTCTTTAGCCTTAGTCATGATATAGATTCTTTTTCATTGTCTATATAGGTTTGTTAGTCAATTAGGTCTAATTTGTTTGATGTTAGCCATTGGAATGGAAACAAGACCTCTATGATAACTTTATATAGGGTTGAAGAGCATATATCAAAGCTTAAAAAACCATATTATTGTATGACTCATAGCTTAAAAGTGATCCTACCATGCCACTTTATCTCTCTTAGGTGACCATATCATCTTTTCACAAACACTTGTACACTACCTTTGGAGTTTAGACATGTAGAAACACTTTTAGAGGTATAAGAGTGGAGTTTTAGGTTTGAGAAGGTATAGGACCATCCAAATCACCCTCACCAATTATTTTCATTTGTTCATGTACTCAAACACCCTATTTATAGCTTAAAATCCTACAAAAGTATAACATTAAATGTATCTGTATAGGTTAAAGTACAATAAAGTTACATGGTAATGGAATTTTGATAGTGTATAATGTTTTTTGGGCCAATTTAATTCATTTAGATCCATATATCTCACTTTCTTTCCTATCAAGCTCTTATTAGGGTTTAAACAAGGTTTATGGGTGTTTACGTTCTTAATAATCATTCATAGAGCTCTATCCCTTAACTTGAGAAAAAATGCCATTAAGTTGAATTCCATAGAACTCTTCAACATCCATAAAATCCATTTTCTCCCATGCACATTGATCATTGAATTTTGAGAAAAATAAGATGACCTTCAAACTGAGAAACCTATAATTATGCATCCAGTTTGAGGCTTTAGGCCGAAATGACTTGTATAGGGTCTAGTATTACAATGTGGAGCTTCATGGTGTCTTGAAACTCACCTGGTAACCATTTTCAATTGGTTTTGAATCATACTTAGTGACCTTCCATCATCTTAGACTAGTTTACCATAGAGAAGGGTTTAAGACGGGTAGTAGGCCTAAAGGCCTAATTATTATTTTTTGTGCATAGGATACCAAAGGAGATATTATTAGAACTTTGTGACTTCTATGCATGCATATCCCACTTCATCATATATTTTTAATCACTTAGGTTGGATTTGGAAAGTCATTTGACCTCTATTTTCATTTGATATAGCCCATTATCATCATCGTTTGAATTTATGAGAGTTACATGTAGATATAAATGCATATTAACAAATTCAAGAAGAGGAGGACTATTGACGTGAGAAATTAGGAAAGAAATATTGAGATTTTGGATTTGGAATTTGGACTGTCCATGGATTAGGACCAGCCTCATTTTTTAATGCTTTCCATTATGTATGAATTTAATATATTGGCTTATAGAAGATGCAATAGTTCTCATAGGATGAGTCCATGGATGACCTAAGAGCATGTTATAAGATAAGGGAAGATCAAGGATGATGAGCTTGGTTTGGATTGTCTTAGGTCTAATGGTAAGAGGGAGACAAATGCAACCACATGGGTTTTAGTTATTTTTATCAAATATGTGACATGTTAGTCAGGTTTGCTTGAGATTTCTTTGGAATATATGATTTTTGAATTAACCAAAGAGAAGTAACATTGATACTAGATCCTTAATTGACTAAGAGTTTTCTAATTAGAGTATTATTGATATGAATTTTGATAAAAAGAGGTGGGTCATCAACTTGAAAGATAATTTCATCATTAATCATATCTTCTTTTGGGAATTCTATGGAGGATCTAGTAGATGTAATTATTTTGATAACATGCACTTATACAGGTTGAGGAGCATCAAGAGGTAGTTTATATTCATTAGACGAGGGTTATTTTATGTATTGTAGTTGTTGGATAAATAACTTGTGATGATAAGGATAATTTATTACTAATTCCACGAGAAGAATTTTATAAGGTGTAAAATTGAGTTCATATAAGAAATTCCAATGAGGTTTAGAAGAAGAGTGAGAAAAAGGCTTAGGTTGATTAGCAGGTACATTTTGGAATTATTTGAGGGTCCATTGGTGGAGATGGATCATCACCAGTGGATGGTTTAAAATATGCATACTTAGAAGTGGTAGTCTCTAAGTAGTTGATCATCAATAAATGGTTTCTTAGGTCTGGTAATAGGGTCTTTATGAGTAGGTTTGTGATGATAACTGACTTTAACTACATTCACATATTGAGAATTGGTATAAGATTGATCATAATCAACATTGATAACATAAACATTATCATTAAAGTGTTGTGCATTGATATCTGAGGAAGGTTTATGAGATTTTAAAGTTGTAGGTTTGGAAAAGTTTATCTTTTGAGATAATTATGATGACATAATTTAATCATAACATCACGATCAACTTCATCTCCTAACATGAAATAAACCATAAATTTTATTAGACCATGACACATTTCATGAGAATGACCAATGTTGGCATGGAAGGGACAAAAAATATTAGGATCATACCATGATGGGGGAGTAGTATTGTTATAGTTGAAAGGATGTGATGGAGATAATAAACTTTTAATTTATAAAACTATTGAGGGTGCATGGGATGGAGTTTGAGTAATTTATTTGATTACTCCTATTTTTATGAGAGAGGATTTAAATTGAGAATTTTTGCTAGTGATTAAGTTAGTTGAAGTTTGAAAAGATTCCTTGATTGAATTATGAGATGGTTGAAATCAATTCATAAGGAAGTATTTTCTTTTATATTGATAAAAAGCCTCTTCCAAGGTTTGAGGAGAAAATATTCATACCTTGTATTGAAGAGAGACTTTAAGGGAAGTAATGAACAATTTGAAAAGATTATCATTGCTCATGTTATCATCAACTTTATGATATAATGATTACTTTATTTTGATAAAAGTATGAGCAAATTCAATAGGTAATTGTTTGGCAATGATGAAGTTACTAAGACAATTTTCAAGAAGATTATTTTTTTGAAATTGTTTAACTAGAGAATTTATGAAATCCTATAGTTTCCATATGTTGGGAAAATTGGTTATAGCATTCTAAATCATCTCCCATTAGAATTTTGATAAGAAGTTTAGTGGTATCAAAACATTGGTTTGGACCCATTCCTTATAGAGATTGATAAATGATTTAAGGAAGATAAAAAGGTCTTTAGTTCTATCATATTTAATAGTTGGAGAAATATTTCCTTTATATATGGATATGATTCATGGAGCTAAAGGTTAATTTTAAAGATGTTGAAGTATTTTTTTATGCATGGGATGATATTACCATTGACATATCTAAGAGGAGGGGGTATAATTTTATTATTATTATTTTGAGGTATGATAACAAGGGATTGACTTGCCATTTGTAAGATACGATTTTACATTGGGAGAATTTTAGAATTATTAGTTGTTTGCATAACATTATTTTTTTAAACCATTTGAGCAAGAATGTTAGTGTTGGTAGGATGAAGAATGTGAGTTTTGGTAGGCGGATCATTCCCAAGATTAGGGATAAAAATGTTCCCTATAGGATGGTTCCTTGTGTGAGGTTTCTTGATGTTGGTATCAATTGCTCTAATGGTAAAGTTAGGAAGTTTGGAAATAGCACCATTTAGTTTAGGATCATATAGATCATAATTTTGAGTAATGTGGATCATTTTTCATTCCACTGACCTAAAAAAGGGTTGGGAGCAGTTTTACCATGAAAGGATATCCTCTTGGGTGGCTAAGGTAGGTAAGAAAGAAACATCCATGTAAACTCAGAATGGGTTGAGGCTATCAATCAATAATTTTATAGGTGATTTCATGATGAAAATTAGTGTGGGAAGAGAAACAATAGGCTAGAAGGCTAAAAGAGAAAAAGGCTAATAAAATAAACTAACTCAACTACTTAATGGACTAAATCAACTAGGGTAAAAAATTATCTAGAATTATTCTAAGTTTTTTAGGAGCCAGAGGATCAAACAAGTTGATCTTATGGTATTTTGGAATGAAACACAATTGTTGAAAATTATATTAGGTCAACCATTAATTGCAAAGTCAACTAGGTTGATCTAGTTTATTTTTAGAAAGTTGAAACATTAGTTGAGTATTACTAGGTTGGCTAGGACCTACAGGGTTGAACAAATTGATATAGTTTATTTATGAGAAGGGGCACATGAATTGAAAATTAAACTAAGTCAATAAGGACCTACAGGGTCAACCAAGTTGATTAAATGGATTTATATAAATATGAAACATTAGTTGAAAATTATACTAGGTTGGCCAGGATGTATAAGGTTGACTAGGTTAATCTATTATAATTTTGGAAATTTAGATTAATAGTTGAAAATTATACCAGGTCATCTAGGATTTACAAGGTCAACTAGGTATATATATTATATTTATGGAAATATATAATGGTTTAGAGAACTATTGGGTCGAACTAGTTGACCTATTTGGGATGATAGGGAAAAGTAATAGTTTTAAAACTTATTAAGTTGATCTAGTTAACCTAGTTAGGTAAATAGGAAAAAATAATATTCTAGAAATCTACTACGTCAAGTTGGTTGACCTAACTGGGCAGACAAGGAAAGATAGAGATTTGATAGCATACTAGATTGAACTAGTTGAATTAGTTATATAAGTAGTAAAAGGTAGAGTTTTTAAACTATTAGTAATTCAAGCTAGTCTACTTAGTTGTATACATAGAAAAATAAAGGTTTTAAAGCCTACTATGTTGAGCTGGTTGACTTAGTTGTATAGGTAAGGAAAGAAAAAATTAGACTAGGTCGATTTGGTCAACTTAGTTATATTTGAATTTTTTTAACATTAAATTAGATGATGTAGTTTGGAAACATAAGTAAAGTAGATATAATACAAAATAATGAGTTGATCCTAACTAACTTAGTTTGTTCACACACTTCCAATACTATATCAACTTGATCAATACAGTTTGAAATATAATAAACAATAGCAAGTAACAAACAAATAATTTAATTTTATAACTACTAATGCTAGCTAATTATCTAAAAATAAGGTCAAAAAACTATATGAAAAGATTTTTATTGCCTTTTAGGCTTCTAAAGATACTTGTTTGTCCTTTGGATAGTGATGATCCAATGTTTCAGAGCACTAGTTATGGATAAAGTATCATTCCCATAGCCTAATAAAGCTAGTTTTAAGGGTAAGTTGGAAGTAACTTTTTGGAACTAACCACTAATTGATGCACCATAAAATAAAATGGATGGATAGATTCCTAAGGTTTAATACAAAGGGAAATCCTAGGAAATTATAAAATATCATGAGGTATGTAGAAACTAAAGAACATGTTTAGTTATATACTATGACTATGAGTATTGGAGTTAAGCCCTTCATACCATGATATCTATAAATGATAGATAAATACCATAAAAAAATTATTTCATAACCCTTCATGACATTAGATAATTAATTTTAAATTTTTTGATACATAGTTTCTATGGAAATTAAGACTAAAAATAAAGGTGAAAATCAAGTGTCAAAAACCAATTTGTAGTTTTAAAAAGTAAATAAATAGGTAACCAACTCTTTTCAAAGCAAAAGTGAGATTAATTACTATAAAAAGAAAGTGAATTGCCTTGATTATAATGAAAGTAAAACATAAAAAATAAGGTCAACCATGTCGATCTAGTTGACAAACAAAACAAAACAAAGTCAGGTAAGGCCATCTAGTCTATTGTGAAAGTAGGGCTAAAACAAACATAGTTGTGCAGGTTAACTTATTTTATTAGTAGAGAAAACAAATGCAAAACTAAGTTGTCTAGGTCAACTTAGTTGATAGTGTGTTATAAATTTTACATAATTTAAAAAATTGGTAAAAATAGAGAAGAAATTTAAAATACTGAGTAATTTTACTAAAGCACAAAAATTACAAATTGAGATAATTAATAAAAATTAAAGTATGAATCTAGTTAGAATGAACCTGAGCAATATAAATAGGTTAACCATGTTGAATTAGTTGGTTGGATGAGATTGTTGAAAATTTGACTACTGATTAGGTCATCAAGACTTGATTTAATCATGTATAGGAAAAAATATGAAAAATATAGAGGTTAAATAGGGTTAACTAGGTCAATTTAGTCTATAGAAATCTACAAATTAAAAATGGTAAAATAAGACTAGTTAACCAACATGATCTAGTTAGTTGAAAGTTTAAAAATAAAGACTACATAAATGAACTAGGTTGACCAACTTGACCTAGTTAGCTATAAAATAAAATTCATAAAATAGGAAAAATAACTAGGTTGACCAACATGACCTAGTTAACCGGGGATGAAACAATGCAGACAAATGACAAAACTAAGTTAACCAATGTAACCTAGTTGACTATAGAACATGGATATGCAAATAAAGAAAATAATTAGGTTGAATAGTGTGACCTAATTAGCTATAAATGAGAAAATTAAAAATAAAGGATAAAAATGAGTCAACCAACACGACCTAGTTGAATGTAGATCTTAGATATATAAATAAAGGAAATAATTGAGTTGATTGACATGACCTAATTGATTGTAGATGAGAAAATTGCAAATAGAGGTATAAACTAGGTTGACCAACATGACCTAGTTTACTGTAGATCCTAGATTTGCAAACAAAGGTTAAAACTAGGTTGACCAACATGACTCAATTGACTATAACTAAAGAATTAAAAATTCCAGGGTTAGATTCACATTGGGCTCACCAGAATGTATAAAATAGATTAAGATAGATATATCACTTAACCTACTTAGTAATTCTAAGTTTGGAGAAGCTAATCAACTAACATCTATTGTAATACCTTTTATTTTTGGGGTATGACCAAATTAGATCCACTAAACCTAATAAAGGGACCTCTTATCACATGATTCTAAATGAGAGGGTTCCAAAGCGTCTAAGAAAATAATACTATGAAATAACCCTATATAAGTCTTCTAATACATAAAATAAAACTAATCTAGTGCTCATCAAAGCCTGTGTCACAAATGGGGATGGTTTAACACAAAAAAACAATCAAGGGATAGTGGTAGATAAATGGGGGCCTAAATCACCTAAGATGGAAGATGGTAAGAAAATAAGACCCTATATGTATACTAAGTTTAACTATAGATGCAATCTAATCAAGAGCTTAGATATTCAAAACCTATTACTTTATGCAATATCTATCTATCAATTGAAATAACTTCTTACATTTGGTTGAACCTGTCGAGTCTCAATCTCTCCCTTGGTTAATGGTACTTTAAAAGATATTATTGTGGATTTATAAGAATAACACTATATAAATAAGCTCTAGGCTAAAAGAACCCTACTTTGCATCCAAGACTTCTGTTGGAGCCTAAATCTACACCAATGAATTTGTGCCTTGTTCAACATTAAAAGCTTTGGGAGGTTGTAAATTTATTGTGTTTTGATATCTCTGTTTAGGGTATTTTATTGATTTTCCAAGTTCTATGAGATCCTTTTGAACTTGTGTTCTACTAATGATTTAAAATTCATTCTATGCTTTGAAGTAATAGGTTTCATGGTGGGAATATTTACTATGAAAATATAGAAATATATGCAAGTCTCTTTGCATATATTGAATTTCTACCTTGTGCTCAAAGGAAAAAAGTTTTGGGGCCCTAGATGAAATTGTTGAGTTGCATCTTCAACATATTTTGATGAATGAGGTCAAATTCATCAAACTTACAAGGTCTAACAACTCTCACTTCATTTCACCTCTTGATCAAATGATGTAAGGGAAGCCCAAAGATCTTAAAGCCTTAACCGAGTGGACCAATCCCATGCCATCACAAAGACAATGATCAATGAATGGTTCTTAAGTGGGGCTAAATATCTAATGATGTGAGATTGCTTGAGGTTAAGTGGGGGTCCCATTAATTAAACATAAGATTAAGCCTAAGTTTTAATATAAGGCCTCATTGTATTTTTCTAAAAATACAATGAGACCTTAAGTTAAAACTTAGGTTTCAAATTTAATTACTTGAAGGATCCAATCATGTACAAGCATCTTGGATCTTGATCAACAGTTTGTAGGCATTTGTCCAAAATGATTTGACAGAGTGAGGATGATGTTGAAATGTCAAAGGCCAAAGGAGTCTCATGAGGATGACAAGTGTCATCATCTCAGGGACTCAAATAGAGATCAATGAATCATGAGCCCTCCCTAAAGATTAGCAAGGTCAAATCCTAGAAGCCTCATAAAGCCTCCATATGGAACTCTCACAATTATCAAGATCGAATAAAAAAATGGCATGTAATCACTTGGAAATTGCCATGTTGCATATTCAATGTGTTTTGATGAATGAGGTGAGGAATTGTTGAATGACCTGAATGAAAGACACATGATTATCTCAGGGGACTTCTAAGATTTTATTCCATGAAAATTCTCAAGTCAAATTCATCAAATTTACAAGGTAATGACTTATTCATTTCCTTTTACAAGTAATGAGTGTATTTTTAGGGATCAGAAGGATCTTGTACCCTTCCCCATATCAAGAAGGATGGTGCAAAGGTAAAAATTTGGTTGAGAGTCTGATTTAGCATCTAGTTGGACACGTGGTAGGTCCTCATGGTTTTATAAGCCTTTGGGCCTTTTTGAAGATTGCCTCACTTACCTTTCAGTAGGCAAAGTTCAAAAGGTCTCCAGGGTTGAACACCCTGATTTGTAAATTAAATTAATGACACATGGTATTATCAGAT
This sequence comes from Torreya grandis, assembly GCA_037957365.1. Lineage (NCBI taxonomy): Eukaryota > Viridiplantae > Streptophyta > Pinopsida > Cupressales > Taxaceae > Torreya > Torreya grandis. Next base: position 7,531,777 of record JARHVA010000103.1, read on the forward strand.
CCCATGGGTAGCTCAAAACATATTGCACTACTGTAACAAAGGAAATAACAAGTGAATAAGTCCTCAAGGGCCCAAAAATTACCAAAATGTAAAGTTTTCTTATATGGATGCATGTGTTGCAAGGAGGATTGACTGACATGAAGGAATTATTTTCACCTTCTCCTTCTTCTTTAGAAAGAAACTCAAATGACTAAAGGGGGTAGTTGGTAATTAGCCATTATATTTAAAATCATTAATGGCAATCCTAATTTGAAATGTAAAGGATTATAACTAAGGTATTTGCCTTCATTCACATTTACCTTTTGCATTCAAGAGTGTCTACTTGCATCTTTGAGCTATTTGTGTGCCCTAGCTATGTGCAGCATGGAAGTTATCTATCTAGCATGTGATTATGATAAAATTTTTAAACTTTTTTAGCTTCAATTACATATAGTCCTCTAAATTATCAATAAGTGTTCTTCTAGCTCCTTGTATTATGCCCTTTGAAGGGGTTTAAAGGTATTTTGAGGGTAATTAGAGTGAAGAATTTATTCAAGTTTAAAGTATTACAATAAAAAGATAGGAAATAATGGCATTTTCTTCAACATCTATAAAAAACAACATCATTTCTATTCTTTTTGGAATCAAGGATACATATTTTCAGGGGTTGGACTTTGTAGCTTTATTGAATGCCTTATAACAACCAAACCCTCAACCAGTAATCTCAAATCTTGGCATGAGTTATATCACCCCTACGACATCATTTCCCTTGGATACCCCATACCTAGAACTAGTAATTTCATGTGCTAGAGTGCATCAACTAGATACCATGACTATTGTCGATGAAATTCAATAAGTTGTTTACTCTTTCACTCTTTTGGCCCTCAACACCATGCTTGGGATTTCTCCCTAGCTTGAAATTACCATGATTTCCTTGGAGGAATGTTATGAGTATGCAAGACAAGAATGATAAAATGATATGGGACATTCTCAATTCCTATTGGTTGGTCAAGCAAAGGCAAAAGGTGTCACTAATGAATAGGAATATAAAATTGGTGGAATTTAATGAATTACCCTCATACGTGATTGCCATAGAAGGAAACATTTATGGGATGCCCACTGCAGATAAGTTTGAGCCTTTGATGTTCATAATTTTAATCTATGTGTTAGAGCAACAAAATAAGTTGGATTGGGCCACCATCTTAAGTGATAACTTGCATAGGAAAATGATCCATCTTTAGGTTACAATCCACTCATAGGAGGAGTTCACATGTACATTCTACATGTCCTCCTACCTAATGTATAACTTGGTTCATAACAAGACATTCCATGGGCTCATAAGGAATCCCAATAAATGAGGATATACGAGACTTATCCAAAAATAACTCTAGATGGATTAACACAAACTTTTGAAAAGTTTATAATTGTTTCTTCAATATTATGATGAGTGTATTCTATCCTCTAAGAAGCATTAACAAGATGTCTAAGGTATCCAGATAAATAATTGATAAGTATGGTGCCTCATATATTCAATTTAGAATGTTAACTTATATTAGAGTAAGTGGTTTCTCGAGGTCTCCATATAAGCTACCAAGATACTTAGATGATTGACTAGCAATGATGGAGTTGAGCCAACAACTAGTGCCCCCATATGAAATGATAGTGGCAAAGAAGGTAAATAATCCCTTCAAATTTCCAATTGAAATTGGACATTACTCATGTCCTTCTATTACTAAGGCTAAGGGATTGGAGCAAGAGATGAGCCACTATGTGATTGATAAGATTCCACCTAGGATGAACTATGATATCAAATGGTGGGTGAACACAACAACCAATGTGATTCTACATCAATCACATTATGAGGACATCTAGTTTGATTGTACTACTGAGGAAGATGTCAAAAAGCTAGACTTTATAAGGCTAATAGTGCAAGAAATCATCACTTATAATATTGATTCCATCCTAAAAGGACATGGATGATGATAATAAGACATTATCTATAGTTTAAAATAAGTATAATATTGAAACCCATGCTATTTCATAGGTGAACTTCACTACTAGGGAAAATGATTCCATATCATCGAGGGCCATAGCAATCATGAGAAGAACCTTTAGATGGTTGAATGAACATGGGGTTCATCTTAGTGCCTATGACACCCTTGCCTTCCAAGAACTCAGACAAGTTTATGAGTTAAAGGGTTTCCTCCTAGCTTATAGTGGTGTTCCCTTGGCTCTACCATTGGTGGCAAAGGGCAAAGGAAAAAGCAAGGTTGGTGATATTGACTTCACCAAACTAACTGATGTGGAGTCTATATCTACATCATAATCTAAGGAGGGACTATATTTCTTGAAGTTAACAAGTTTGGTTGAGAATTGGGATAAGATTACCATTGGGGAGGTTATATTAGCTAATACCACCCCAATATCCATTGCATCAAAGGGAGCCCCAATGATACCAACCACCTCAGCTACCATCCTAGTAGTTAATTTAGCTATTATTCCACTTGATTCACCCATGGATCCAGCAGCACAATAGCTAACATCTATCTTCCTCCAATGACTTACACAAGGAAGAAAGGAGGTGAAGAAGAGGTAGATCAGCCCAACCATAAAAGAGTTAAGAGGGCTTTGTAGCCTCCAGTTAGGAGTCCTAAGAAAAGAAAGGAGGTTGTATTCAAGGATCTACCTTCTAAAGAAGTTCCCTTGAAAATAAAAGATGATCAATCCTCATATGCTCAAAGGTTAAGAGGTATGAGTGAATAAGAAAAAGACTCAAATGAAAATAGGCTTATTACTGAGGTTATGAAGAAATAATGCGAATTCACTCCTCCACAACTGAAAACTAGGTAGAGAACTATGAGGGAAAGACCCTAGACCCTAGTAAAGGTCCCAATGGTTAGTTTTTTTATAGAAGAGGGTCCCTCAGGAGTGAAAGGTAAGGATAATGAGGAAGAAAATATAACCTCAAGTGATCCTCTTTCTTTTGAAGATGTTGTGTAAGTTAGGGTTGAGGTGACCAGTCAAGTTTAGGCCCCTCAAGAAAAAGAAACAAACTCATCAGATAGAAACATTTGTTAAAAATGTCATCACCCAACCACCAAGCTAGGATAAAGTTGATAAAGTTAAATAAATGAATAATTTTGATGAGAAAATTGACATGGAGCCAGAGTAGAATATTCAATTCATCACTAATCTTGAATTGATGGTTGAATAAGAAGGCCCACAAGCAACTCCATAAGTATCCCCAGTTATCCTTTCCCCTCTAAAGGTGTCAAGTTTAGTGCAAAAGGAGAAGACAAGTATAGAATAAGGTGGGGGAGCAAACATAAAATGGGTATGCCAACCCATATAGAGATAAATAAGGAATTAGACCAATCTAATAAAGGTGTTGAGGAGGGTACTTTAGGTAGTGTTAACTTAATTAAAGTACCTCAAAGTCTCCTTCCTCACATCAAAGTTCATGATCCAATCCAAAATAAAGGTCCAGAGGCCATGATTGGTGGAGATTTTCCTAAATGCAATAAGGAAGCCATCATAGCCTCATCTCTACCTAAAGCTTAGGTGAATAAATAAGGTGAAGTAGTTATAAAACCTTCCAGTTAATCTTTAGCACAAGGGAGCTCCATTAGGAAAGTGCTTAAGGAGTCTCACCAATTTGAGCTAGATTTTGAAGTATTGGAGCAAGGAGAGACAAAACTTGAAGGACCCAAATCAAACATAGAAGGTGGCAAGGAGTTGAAAAGTGACAAAGAAATTAAATAGTTTATGTTGAGTCCACAACCCATTCTTATGGCATTTCCTACACCAAGTACTCCAATGACACCACCTTTCACTATTCAAGGCCTACATCAATGTCTACTACATCAATGGGCATTTAGACCAAACCCCTTCTCTAAGTTGAGAAGTAGGTCAAACAAAAGGACATCGTGAGCAAAATTGGGGAAATTGATGTAGTAAAGATTACTCAGGTGTATAAGGCCAAACCCCCTAAGAAGGCCAAGACACACTCCAAAACCACCTTCACTATTACAAGAGAAAGAAGTGTGGAGATAGACACCCCCCCAAAAGATGCTTTAAAGAAAGATGCTCCATTTGAGAGTTACACTATTTATAGCTAAAAACTAGGGGAGCCATCAAGGACTGAGCTAAAGCACATCTCATAGGTTTTGGCAAATATGGTGGCTCATCGAATGGACAAGGATAAAGCCACCATGGATAAATTAAAGGCATAAAATGAGGCTATGTGTAGACACCGAAATCGTGTCGACTCCCCTGGTCCTTCCCCGTCTTAGTCTTCTTCGCCTATCGAACCCTTGTCGATCACTTGTTTCACCAACCTTGACCCTGGCAGCATGTAAAGATGAGCATAGAGCTAAAACTAGACTCTATACCCATTATGCATCTGCCGACGTCGGTCTTTACCCGACCGATGTCGCCGACATCGGTCACCTATCGGCCGACGCCGGCAATACTGCCGACGTCGGTCACCTTCCCTTGGTCCGTTATCAGTTACCATTCGGTTTCCTGAAACGGTTGACGAATCGTTTCTGGAACCGTCCCCATCCCCCGCCTTCATCAACCTCTGCCAGCCATTTGAGCTAGGATCCCCAAACGCTATTCAGAGAAACGCTAAGCAACCAAACTACGAACTCCTCCATCAACCTGCAAACTCTGAGCAATCATCAACACTACGACATCAACTAATCTGCACACCATGGCTTTCATCGCGTCTTCTACCAGGTAAGTATTATTCTGTTTATTTCATTTCTTTCTTAGTTATTATTTATCAGTTCTGTTATCCTTGCCTCTGTCCCGACTCCCCCAGACTCTCTCAGACCCTGTCCCGACTCTCCCAGACCCTGTCCTGACTCTGTTCAACCCTACCCTGACCTTATCAGACCCTGTCCCGACTCTGTTCAGCCCTGTCCCGACTCTGTTCAGCGCTGTCCCGACTCTGTTCAGCGCTGTCCCGACTCTGTTCAGCCCTGTCTCGAACCTGTCCAGACTTTCTCAGAACCTGCCCCTACCGACGCCGGTCACTACCCCGACCGATGACGGCACCTTAACCGACGTCGGGACCTTCCTAACCGACGCCGGTACCACAGAGACCGACGCCGGCGACTGTGCAGAACAGTGCTGCATATCAGGTACGCTCTTTATTTTTCTGTCATTTATTTCTGTCATTATCATCTACTTTCGTCCAATTTTCTACTCTTTTTTATCAGTGGGTTGATATCCTTCTAGGGAGTCTTCGTACTTCTAGGATCGGGCGTTCGCCTGACAGCCCACCATATCTTTGACTAACGTCTCTCCGTGTTTTAGTCTCTTTTCCGCAGGTGTCATTCCTCCACAGCCAAAGAGGAGAATCTTTCAACGTCTGATTTCGGTGCGCACGACTTTATCAGGTACTTCTAGCCTTGACCATCTTTCAGTTTCTTATTTCTTCTTTGAATGTAGAAAGCAATTTTGCATTAGAAACATTTTGGCATGCTCGGTGGGACCCTAGGTCCTCCTTGGGTTCTTTCTTTCTTTCGTTCATTTAGGCATTAGGTTTCTTCCTTTTCGCCTCCTTTCGTCTCTTCTTAAACGACATCATAAGCAGAACTAAAATGAACATTTCTTTCTTTCTTGCACTTTTAGACTAGCTAAACTCATATTCTTCGACTCTTTCTCCATTCGTCTTCATACGAACAAACATTTCGACTTGGACATTAAAACACTTTGCATTCATTTCTATTTGCCTGCATCTTTTAGACCACACATAGCAATTAAACCGCATATTGAATTAACCTAGATCACTTCATGTTACACGACCAAACCACCTGCACAAAACAAACATTTTAACTTACCTGAGACAAGGCCCGACTGGGATTTCATCCCCCAGCGGATACCTTACCCGTCCCGGTGACCCTACTTGGATTTCATCACCAAGGGGGAAGCCCACTCCGTTCTCTGGTGGAGTATAATCTCTAGGCGAGGTATATCTTGGCTAAGCGAAACCAGCTAACCACTGGAATCGTGAAGTGAGGGGAGCTTGCTCCTTAGCACCAGGCCACGTACCAGACCCTAACACAGACTTCTTGAGCACCATAACAAAACCCGAAACCTTCCATAGACTGCTTCTTCTAGGACCTGACTCACAAAGCCAACCTCCCCAAACACACATTCTAAGGCATAAGCCACTATAATCCTAAAAATTTTTACTTTTAGAATTTTAGGATCTGCTTGTGTCTTCATCTTTTTAGTTCTTATCTGCTTGTTTGAGAGTGTAAGGACGTTCTCTCTTGCCTTTTATGGTTTTGACACACAGTCAAACCAAGGCCCTTTTTGACCACTCTAGCCGTCAACTACTTTCGTCTACCTCATCACTAACCCGTCCTATCATGGAGTTCCACTCGGAAACTGAAAGAACTCCTACAGGACCGACCCTGACCCCGACTCAACTTCCCATCATCCCTGAAGGGGACCAAGATTTCAAAAAATTCTTGGACCTCAATACCGCAGCCCTCTATAACTATCTCGCGAGAAATTCAACGCGAAACCTCTCGGGTGACATGGCGACGACATCGACACCATTCACCTCCCAACCTTTTTTGACTCATCCTTTCGCCTCAACCGTTAACTCAACCATGGCCAATACGAAAAGTTTGGCCTCTTCATCTATTTTTAGACCGACCTCCATCGGGGTTTCGTTACCCCCTCAATCATCTACAAATCAACCAAGTTCTACATCGTATCAGAACTTGATTGCCTCGACCCCTTACACTCTTGCACCCACAAATGTAGGAGTGCCAACCTATCCCTCTACCAGTGCCGCTATTCAACCACCTTTGGCGGTGCCTAGTCAACTTATACCTTTGACCTTCATGATGCAACCACCCTTAACCTCTACTTTTGCCCCTGCAAATAGTCATCCGTACATTGCACCCTTACTGGTACAATTGACTACGTCGTATACCTCCTCTAGCCTCTTTCAAGCGCCTTACAACTTAGGAGGTGCTCAACCCACCAATCCGTCAGCAGACGTCATCAAGATGCTGATGGATAAAATGTCCAGTCTCGAAGCTTCTATCTCCGGTTCAAATATTATCTCTTCATATGACCAGATTTATAACGAGCCCATTCATCCTTCTGTCCCTATTCGACCATACCCCAACCATTGGGAGCTTCCTAAATTTACTCGCTTTCAGAGTAAGGAAGACCCACAACAACATCTACGGGCATTCAGACATGCCTGCTATCTTTTTGCCCATGACGATACGTTACTTTTACGCACGTTTCCTATGTCTCTTTCTGGCCCTGCCCTTGACTGGTATAGCTCCCTTGCCAGACATTCTATCTTTTTCTTCATTCAACTCTCTCAACTATTTCTTGACCATTTCTCAATCAATATCACTAAACAAGTCTCGATTACAGACCTTTACTCCATTAGGCAATTCGACGACGAATCAGTAGTTGATTTTGTCGCCCGTTGGAGAGACTTGATTAATCAGCTCTCTTTCTCCTTGCCTCAACCCGAGCTCATTGAGCTCTTTTCTCGAGCATGTGTCAGTCACATCTCATCCACCTTGCGGGTTCAAACATTCCACACTTTCGACGAGGCCTTCACCATGGCCCGAAAGCTTGAACTCCGCGCTATTGAAGAAGATAAGGTCAAATTGTGTAATGCTAACACAAGAACCAATGACCATTCTTCTTCCAGACCTTCTTCTACCCACTCTCAATCTAAGGAGTTGGTGAACACTGTCATCTCTAGACCATCATCTTCAACAATAACCAACCGACCAACATCTTCAACATTAGACTACATCAATAAACATTTTCAACGTCAATCCATACAGCGTCAATTCACTCCAATTGGAGAGTCATATGCCTCTATCTTGGATAAACTCGTCAAGCAGGGGGTCCTCAATCTCCCTTCAATCTGACCACATCAATTCGACCCCTCAACACCTATCCCTGCATGGTACAGGGAGAATCACTTTTGTAACTATCACCGTGTCAAAGGCCATGATACGGATCACTGTCAAACTTTTAAAAACCTCGTCCAGAACATGCTAGACAAGGGCGATCTTATCTTGGATAACCCGGACGCACCGCCCAACCAAAACCTCAACATCTTCAAACAACCTTTTTCTAATCACCTGACTACTCAAGACAACATCCAAACCATGATCAATGACCCTCAAGACCATATACACACCGTCAACACTATCTTACCTCTTGTCCCTGACCAACCTTCTTCACAGGATGAAGAACCCTCTTCTCCTATTAGTCCTCCATCTATTTCTCTTATATTGGAGGACGCCTTGATCACACCTACACCATTAGCCCTACCTTCATCCAATGACCATATCTTGCCTACTCCTCAAGCACAAGCAGAAGGCACGATCATCCCTACCATCTGCCCACTTGAGGAGCCACCCTCTCCTATTTCTTCTCCACCAAGAGAAGACCCTATCTCTTCACCCATTTCGATTGAGGAAGACCCAGCCACGGTTTCCTCTTGCCCTTTGCCTGAGATTGTTACATCTCACTCACCTCTGTCCACATCTAAACCCAAACTCGTATCTAACCTCGCCTCACACAATAGTGGCCCTCGACTCAAACCCACGAAGACCATTAGACCACACCGGAGGACTCCTCCCCCACCTTCGTCATTACCTTCAATCCTAGGCCCACATCCGTCCACTTTAATTGGAGTGCTTCCTACTCCCATCCTTCACAGAGGCACGTCACCTCCATTACTCTATCAACCTGTCAAACATATATCTCCCTCAAATCATCGACCAACATCTCTTACACCTCTTAAACCAACGTCATCAACCCTCACTGCAATAAAATATCCAGACCCGTTAGCAGGTTCTTATACCTTGCTGTTACGGCACTTGTTGCAGTCATCTCGCCTCAACCTTCCGCCTCTCAAACCATATCATTCTCTCGGACCTAAACCACCTTGGTTCAACGACACTCGTATTTGTGCATATCATCGCACGCCTGGACACGACACGGAGCATTGTTATGCCCTCAAGGTCGCCATTCGCCAATGTCTGGGGAATGACACCTCTCTTCTTGACCACGTTATCAAGCCTTCAACACCACCCCTCTCATCAACTCTCGGATCAAGACCCTCTTGGTTCGACAACTCTAAATACTGTCACTATCATCATACTCCGGGACATGACACTGAGCGTTGTTGCACTCTTAAAGCTGTCATTCGTCACCAACGGAGAAAGGATTCCCTTCTCATCAAGGATCCTCTAGACCTTCCCTCCCACAAATCATCAACACCAACTCATACCTCTCCAACCTCATCACCTAAATCGGGATCTCCACGCCAGGTTCTGGTTCCTTTGTCGCCTGTAACCCCCTTATTCGACATTAACACAGTCCATCTGACCACTAAATCTCAACCTACCTTAACCAATCCATCAAACATTCTCCCTAGCCGCTGGGGGAATTCAACCTTCATCCAAACTTCGACCAATTTTTCAACACAGTCTCGACCACATATCAATCACTCTTTCAAATTAGCCTCAACCAGACTAGCAACCAAACATTTAACCCGACCTCAACCAAACATTCAACCCAACCAAAGACCAAATACCAACCAATCAACCCTCGACCAACCATTGACCAACTATCAAACGACCAAATCTCAATCAAACATTGACCAACCCTTTTTATCCACACACTCAACCAGTCTCAATCAATCAACGACCATATCAGTTAACTTCACGTCCACTCATCAATCAACACGTGACCAATATGGAGCGCAGTAAACAAGGCAAGTTTGCTCCTAATTGGCTCGGACCTTTTATTATCACGCACAAGTATGGATCAGGGACTTATCGTCTATCTTCTCTTGATGGACGCCCAGAACCTGAGCCTCTTAATGCGTTGCATCTGCGACCGTTCTATTGCTAGTCGAGTACTCGTCCACTTGACACTTAACTTGAGCTCGTCCCTTGAGCAATCCTCATCCTCTTAATCCTACTTCCTTTCAACCCTATTCCTCTTAACAATTCCTATAACCCTTTTATGCGGTATGGATGCTTTGTCCTCATAAAAGGGAGCCCTTGACCTTCTACAGTCTTGTCCATGACTCACATTTCTATAAAAACAAATCAAGATGTCAAAACATATCCATGGTCACTATATCAATATCAAAAAAAAAAAAAAAAAAATAGACTGCTCCCTCGAAGGACAGCTGTACTATCATTGCTGTAATAAATAGACTACTCCCTCGAAGGACAGCTATTCACAAGCCTTTATATTAAACAAAAATCTAGACCACTCCCTCGAAGGATGGCTATGACTACTCTGGCAATAAACAGCATTATTTTAGAAGCTTCCCGCATCGATCAGCTTCACAACCTGACCACTACAGCAAATGACATCTCTATGCAGGCTTCCCGCATTGATCAGTCCGCGCGCAAAAAAAAAAAAAAAAAAAAAAAAAAAAAAAAAAATGAGTCACGGACTTGACTTGTAGTTGTCTCAGGGTCTCCTATAAAAAGGGGCAAAGTTATCTCTGCTCCTAAAATGGGTTACCCTCTTTCCTCCTCCTATTACCTACTCAAGGGACTTCGAGCTCACTTTAATGTCTCAGTGATTCGATTACCGCTCTAACATAACTATGGTCAACGACGTCACGCATGAATGGGGCTCTTGGTTCTCATAACCCCTATCTATGCTATATTTTTGGTCCTTGTCAATGAAAGAGCAATTTGCCTTTCATCTTTTCTCTTCACTTTGGTCACATTCACCTTCATCACTTGTCAATCAACTCAGCTCAACTCTCTTTTCAGACCATCAACATGACCTACCCTGTTCCCCCTAGTTTCTATGGACACCAATACACATGGAAACTATCGACTCGACCCAATTTATGTTAAGCATAAACCAATACTTGCTGAAGCATAAATAGACCTCAATTCATTTTTAACATACATCCATCACGCATATGGAATATTGCTAGGGATGAAAAACCCCTCAACCAATGTTGCAGAATACACCATTTGGAAAAGGCTGCAACATCTTTTTTTCCTCACCATCCCTTTGACCCTTCCTCCCTTCTAGGGAGAACTACATCGGCCTGAGGCCCTATCACCAGGGCTATGTAGGCAGCACTCAATTGACATGGGGTCTTCTGGGGTTAGCTCGGCCGCATCCTTTCGTCCTTTCATCCATCCATCGACCACCAACCATTGGAGATCATGCCTATCTCTTCCGACCTCGACCACTTCCAAGACGTTGTTGCCTTGGTTGTTTTTGCATGTATGCTACCTCATGACTGGTTAGCAGAATTGTGCGCAGACCTTTTTGGACCCTCACAAGTATAGGATCGCACACCGGTTGATCCGCACTACTTGTGGCTTTTTCGTGTTTCTAGGAGCACTTCCTGAGCCCGGGATACCTGGAACGCGACGACCCATTTGGAGCTTCAGCTTAGATTGAGTGACCCGATCAGCAGATGACTAAATGCTGGGGCTCAGTTACTTCAATTTTGGCACTCCTCGACCCTTGACCTGCGACACTTTGGCCTGACCATCTCGTGCAGTGGTATGCGCACAATCACGACCTTTGCAGCGTTCACCCTCACCCCTTTTTCATCCGCTCTTTATCAAATCAGCACCCGATTCCCGGTTCCCTTCCCTCGACTCTTGCTTTGAGGGGGAATACCTCATCCTTACTCGGGGCATTTCGCTTTCTATTTTGTCTTGCAGTTCATTCGAACAACCAACAAGATGAAATCAACCTTATCCCTCCCCTGGGGCACTCACTCCTATTTTTGTCTTGCAGTTCGTCCAGAACAACCAACAAGACAAAAAGGGGCAAATGTAGACACCGAAATCGTGTCGACTCCCCTGGTCCTTCCCCGTCTTATTCTTCTTCGCCTATCGAACCCTTGTCGATCACTTGTTTCACCAACCTTGACCCTGGCAGCATGTAAAGATGAGCACAGAGCTAAAACTAGACTCTATACCCATTATGCATCTGCCGATGTCGGTCTTTACCCGACCGATGTCACCGACGTCGGTCACCTATCGGCCGACGCCGGCAATACTGCCAACATCAGTCACCTTCCCCTGGTCCGTTATCAGTTACCATTCAGTTTCCTGAAACGGTTGACGAACCATTTCTGGAACCGTCCCCGTCCCCCGCCTTCATCAACCTCTGCCAGCCATTTGAGCCAGGATCCCCGAACGCTATTCAGAGAAATGCTAAGCAACCAACCTACGAACTCCTCCATCAACCTGCAAACTCCGAGCAATCATCAACACTACGACATCAACTAATCTACACACCATGGCTTTCATCGCGTCTTCTACCAGGTAAGTATTATTCTGTTTATTTCATTTCTTTCTTAGTTATTATTTATCAGTTCTGTTATCCCTGCCTCTGTCCCGACTCCCCCAGACTCTCTCAGACCCTGTCTCGACTCTCCCAGACCCTGTCCCGACTCTGTTCAACCCTACCCTGACCTTATCAGACCCTGTCCCGACTCTGTTCAGCCCTGTCCTGACTCTGTTCAGCGCTGTCCCGACTCTGTTCAGCGCTGTCCCGACTCTGTTTAGCCTTGTCCCGAACCTGTCCAGACTTTCTCAGAACCTGCCCCTACCGATGCCGGTCACTACCCCGACCGACGACGGCACCTTAACCAACGTCGGTACCTTCCTAACCGACGCCGGTACCACAGAGACCGACGCCGGCGACTGTGCAGAACAGTGCTGCATATCAGGTACGCTCTTTATTTTTCTGTCATTTATTTCTATCATTATCATCTACTTTCGTCCAATTTTCTACTCTTTTTTATCAGTGGGTTGATATCCTTCTAGGGAGTCTTCGTACTTCCGGGATCGGGCGTTCGCCTGACAGCCCACCATATCTTTGACTAACGTCTCTCCGTGTTTTAGTCTCTTTTTCGCAGGTGTCATTCCTCCACAACCAAAGAGGAGAATCTTTCAACGTCTGATTTCGGTGCGCACGACTTTATCAGGTACTTCTAGCCTTGACCATCTTTCAGTTTCTTATTTCTTCTTTGAATGTAGAAAGCAATTTTGCATTAGAAACACTATGATCTAGTACTTGTAAAATTTACTGAATGAGCCTATGGTAGTAACTCCAACTACCGGTATTGCTCCACATTAACATCTTTTCTCATTATAATCATTTGATTTTGATCAAATCGATGACTTAAAATCTAGAGGAAGGGAAATGGAAAAATGACAAGAGCATTTATGCACCAGGGTCAAATAAATAGTCCACTTAACATTGAAATGTTTGAATAATATAGTGGATAATAAGAGGGAGTGAGATGGCTAAATGTTTATTTATGTGGAATATATTAAGAATTGGGAAAAAATCTAATATAAAATAGATGAGATTTGTAAAATGGGCATAGATAATTTGATAGCAAAAAAGATCATTGCTATTAATGATCACAATAAGCCCAGAGAATGTCAAATAGACATCAGAAATTGATTGGTGATGCTCAAAGATGGTGTCTTGAACTTAAAAGGAGAAGAGCAATTCCTCAAGACTATAACAAGAGAGATATATGTTGCACTTAGGAAGATGGCAAGCCTTTATGGTGTAAGTAATTTGGAGAAAGAGATAATATGCACTACTCTAAAAAGCCTTATTGATGCACCACAAGAGTCCTTTGATACTAACAAAATAAAGCAACTGGTGTCATTTGAGAAGTCTTATTATCAACTTAAGGAGCTCATCAGATAAAAGCAAAACATGCTTTAAAATATTGGTGCTTAGATTAAAGAAAGCTAAGTAAAATTAAAATATCAAGCAGGTTCAGACCAAGGGAGTCTTAGCCCTATGCTGGAAGGATATAAATTTTCTGTCATCCAAATCAAATCTGAAATATAACTAGATATTTTGGTTTTTTTGAGTTGGCACCACTTCTTTCTTCTCTTCCCTCCCCTCTTCTTTCTTCTTATTTCTTGCTGGAAATCCATTGTACTTGGCCCATTAGTGGCATGCCCCTTTTAGTTAGTTTTTGTGTATTCATGTGGATAAGAAAGGGACATTTTTGTCTATTGTGCAAGTGGACAAAGGTTATATTTTATCCCTTATGAGATTTTTCTCCACATGGATAACTAGAAATATTATACCAAGATGGAGGATCAATATTGAAATCATCATAGGATCATGAACATATCTAAGGAATCATGTTTGTTACAAGGTTTAATAGAATCCATGCCTGTGAAAGAGTTTTCTAGCTAGAGCATCTTTAGGAAAATGCTAGGATTAGCTCAATTGTATAAGTAAAGGTGGTCTATCCCTTTACAATGGTTAGTTAAATTTTGAGTCAAGAGCTATAGCCTTGAAGAGTTCTCTCTATGTAGTATTTTTGGTGCCAAATTGATTTATATTATAAAATCATTGGCAATATTTGAGACCATTAGATATGTCTCCCTTGTTATAGAATTGTCTTGCATAGTGTTAGGTTGTATGTTGTTCAGAACACATTATATTAAGTTTCCATTCAATTGATTAATGAAATCCATCCATGATCATTCTCTTCCTATTGTTGAAGTGCAAAAATATATTTTACATGCTTACTAGATTGGTTATTTTGTGTATTCATATTTATGGTAGTCATTTATAGTCTATATCTAGGTTGTAAAATCCTTTTTGCTCTGAGATTTAGGAATAGGGTTGTGATAGCATTTTTAAGGGTAGTCTTGGGCTCACAGATTTAGTTAGAAGGAATTTTTAAAGGATTATTTGAAGTATTGATTTTTAGAATTTGAGGATAATTTGTTCATGATTTCATTTCACTTATTTTTGATCTACAATGCATTTGTAGGTGAAGATGATATAGCAGTTTAGTGAATTTATTTTTACTCATTTGTTAACTCTCCACATTATATTATATTAAATGTAAAATCTTGTCCTAACCTATCATACCCTATAGATTCAACCTCCTTTGATTATTATGAAGTGGGTCTAGATGCAAGTGATGTTACCCTATTACATATTTTATATGTCACTTGCACTTAGATACACCTTGCCATTGTATATCAATAGTGTGTTTGAGCTTGTTATTCCAAAGAATTATCATTGAATTTTCCATCTACCTATATCTACTTTGATCATATTTTGAAAGCATGAAATCTACAACCACTTTCCATCATTTGCCTTTACTTTTAGTAGTTTGTGTTTGCTTCATGACATGTGTTTAGCCTCTATGACAACCTCTCTAAGTGGGCTAAGCAAGGGTGGTTATGTCCTATTTAAATTTTCACATGTGTTCCTAGTCCTAAGGGAAATAATTTATTGTAAACCCTTTCCCTCTTCCCAAGATACACCCTAGGTACTCTCACCTTGCCCCAGTCAGAGCCAAAAGATGCCAAAAGCCAACCACATTTATAGTAAGCTACTTTCCAACTACCATCTTATCCTAGGGAGTTGATGACAACACCCCCTTCCCCAACTAAAATGATGATCCCTTGGGGTATTCTCATCCTATGCTTGCCACTCCAAAATCTATGTAGATCTAAGACTAGTAAGGTGTAAAGCTAGGAACCAACAATCTTTCTAGCACCATTACTGGGGATAATATTTGTTTCCTATATTGTCAGGGACTCTTGCAGAGAGCTATTATAATTTTAAGGTTCTTTGCCTATTTGTGATATTATGATTATCTTTGGTTCATCAATGTTACAATAAATTTTTTGGTGACTCTATTAGGGATGTTCACCCCTATGCTGTAGGAAGTTTTAAAATGTTCTTAGAATTATCTTTAGTATTTGAAAGTTTTCATTTTATTAGTTATTGTTAGTAGTTCTATTTGTTTTGGTCTATAATTTTTTGCTTCTAGTGGTGACTCTGTTACATTAAAAGTTTAAAGATTAGTGCCTAGTATATTTACTCTTCTCTATCTTGAAGAGTTTTATTTCGATTTGCAAATCTGAAGTGTACTAGGTCTTCCTTTCAAAAAGATCCATCTAAAAAGCTTGTCCCTAAGTTAGAAGGAGACAAGTGTGGAAGCTTATTGTAGGCCAAAACTCAAGCAATCAATTAATACCTGAATAGTTTGTTCCCCATCTTATTTAACCCCTTTTCTAAAATATCCCTCTATTTGAAGGATATCAAAGCACTTCAGAGAAATCTAGGCTCCCTACAAGTCAAGCTCCTTCTCCAGGAAGAAGTCTTTCTCCTCTTGTAAAATCATTAAGGCATTATTATATTTATCCTTTTTCAAGTCCTCATAGTATTCATTCATAACTATCCACTAGTTCATATTCATCTTTAGATTCAAAGATGGGAGACTATGATCAGAGAAGGAAGTTTAATGCAAGTAGTGATAATAATGAAGAAGAAAATCAAGGTGTAGCTAATAGACATAGACCATTTATGATCCCAAGGTTCAAACCTATAGAATTTACTAGTATACCTAGTTTCCCTAATGAAGTTCCCATTAAAATTACAAATATATTGTTTAAATTTCAAGGGACAAATTCCATGTCTGGGGAACATCATTTAAAAGATTTATTAAAGACTATGAAATTGATATATAAGATGTGTGAATAAAGCTCTTTATGAATACACTAGAAGAAAAGGCTTAGGTGTGGTTTAAATCCCTCCCTAATGGACCCAGAGACACAACAAAATCCATGATTAATGCATTTAAGATGCAATTTGGTGATAGCATTGATCCCATATTCTTGCTTGTTGAATTTGAAAACCTCAATAAAAATCCTAATGAGTGTGTTAATGATTTTAATTATATATTTAGTAAGGTATTAAGAAAGATACTAGAGGACATTAGACCCAATGGTGCTTTTTATTTGATCAAATATTGTGATGCATTTGACAAGACAACAACCTATTATCTCAGAGATAAAGCTCTCACAAATTTGAGGATGGCCTTTAATTTAGATATCCAAATAGAGAATAATATCAAAGCTATGGGTAAGCCTTTGATCAAGAAGGCTAATGTCAAAATGGTGAATCTAGAAAAGCCTCAAGCCTCCTATAACAATGTAGATCTGGAGGAAACTATGAAAACTCTAGCTATTATTATGAAAGAAATTTCTTAAAAGTTGGCCAACTAGAAAAGGGGCTATCTTAGGGTTCTTCTAACTATGATGATAGGAGGGATCACAAGAGAGAGGAAATAAATCATGCCAAGGACCAGGGTTAAGGTTGGTTAGCTTTCCAAGGTAGGAATAATGATAAAATAAAGGGGATTGTGAGGGATGACAAGGATAAGAAAAACCAGAACCATGGAAGTGAAAGGGAAGTACTAAATCCTTTAGCTATAAAGGTCAATGCTGTCGACTTTGATATTGACTAGTGTGACAATTGCTTCCTTCCTCATCCTCCATGTAATATAATTGATAGTGATGGTCAAGGTGTAGAAGGTTTTGAATTTACATTTGATGAAGATGACATTTATATTGTTTAATCCTAAGAGATGGAATGTTACACCTTCCAAGAGGAAGCTATGAGTGCTTCAACTATTCTTGATTATGAAGACACTCTGGCTTATGAATATTTTACTTTCCAAATTAATGAACCAAATATGATGGTTACCTCTCCATCTATAGATTTGATGAGTGCTACCACTGCTCAAGCCTTCTGAAGAGTAGTTAAAGAGGTAAGGGTCCCAACCCCAAATTTCATCTATGAGATAAATTTGATGCATGAATATAAATTACCTACTCATGATTTTGAGTTTATGTGATCAATGATGAAAGAGAAATATAGAGATTCACCTCCATTGATTGAGGACCAATAATTGATGATCCATGCAGTAATTGCCTAAGAGGAGTATAATTTGAGAAGTAAAGATCAATTTTTTTGAAGGATAAAGACTCTACTAACCCTAAAGTAGAGACAACGGAGAAAGAGACCAAAAGGAGTAAGGAGGTCCTAAATTCCACCAAGCCTAGTTTTGAACCTTACAATGCTAAGCCAAAAGGTACTTAGGCCAAGAATAGAACTCACTTATTATCTAGTATTACTAATAAGGATGAACCTAGGAAGACTCCCTTGAAGAGTGAAGTTAAAAATGCTTGTTTTCCTACTTCTTTTCCCTTAACTCTTGAGGGGTTATCCCAAATGAAAATGTCACAAGTCTACCTGCTAACACTCCTTTACTTAAATACAATGTTTGTGACATGGCCCATGTATTGAGTCAACTAAAGGTCACATTACCCTTTATGGAATTGCTCAAAATTCTAGAGCATAAGATAAGAGCTTTTAAATATTTTGGATTCACTAAGAAAATTATTACCATTGAGATTTTTGAAGCTGAGCCTTCTCCCACTTCCCCTATGGAAAGTGAGAACACCTCAAAATCCCCTAAACATCACTTAGAGGTGTATTTAGGAATAAATTTGGTAGAGATTCAGATGGATGTTGACCCATTCTATACCACCCTATTGATTAATAATTTAATTGTTCATAACTACATGTTTGAATCTAGTGCATCTTGTAACATAATGCCACTAGCTATTCTGAATGAACTCTATCTAAGAATAACTACAACATATGAATGATGCCTCACCATGGATTCCATAGAAGTACATGTTGTTGTCATGGTTAAAGGATTGGTGGTGCAGCTTGTATAATACCTTAATAAATTATTGAGTATGGATGTTGTTATTGTAGGCTATTCATTAAAATGGGATATGCTATTATTTAGAAATTGGGATACTAGTATTGGGGGTAGTGTTTAGATGGACCTATCCTATGCCACTATACCTTTGGATGGGAAAATAGTTTACTTGAATTGGGAGCCACAAATGTTTCATGTCCTAAAAGATCCTAAATATCAATTGAATAAAGTGTTATATGTGGATACAAACATTGAAAATTTTGTGGGGAGTGTTGAATATGAAAAATTACCTCCTAAATTTGGTATTATGGATGAAGATTCCATCTGGACTAAGATTTTGATGGAATATGTTTGAACATTAGAAATGGAGTAGGGGTTGTATTCTATGCCCCTAATGGCCAAGATTACAAATACTCCTTCTAGTTGTCCTTTACGTGCACAAATAATATTGTAGAGTATGAATCACTCTTGATTGGCCTCTAGATCACCCATGAATATGGACTCAAAAAGTTACTAGTCAAGGGTGATTCAAAATTAGTGGTAAAGTAGGTCTGAGCTATTTACACCACAAAATAAAAGAGACTAAATGAGTACCAAAATATTGTATGGGACTATTTGGAATGATTTGATGCTTTCAATATCAAATATCATGCCCAAGATTTTAATCAGGTGGTAGATATACTTGCAAAGAGTGATGTAGAGTTTAAATTTGAAAATAGAAATCCCTCATGTGAATATGAAGTAGAGGTGATAATAAGGCCTTCTATCTTGGATAACATTGGTCATTAGAAAGTTTTTGATGATGATGATCAAATAAAAAGGTTTCTATGTTGTATAAATGAGTTTGAAGGAACCATTATAGATATGGACTCCATGGTATAGGTATGTGATGGAAAAGAAACCTTGTATGGAAAATAAGTTATCTAGTTGAAGACTAATACTATCCCTAGAGGTTGGTTAGTCTTGAAACATCCTTTGATGGAGCTGATAGAATTAAATCTAGAGATATTTTTATATCAAAAGATGTAATTGAGATTAACATCAGGACTAAGGATAATCCAAATAAAATCTAGCTCGACATTCCCCTAAGTAAAAAAGAGAAGGAAGTATTTATTAAGCTTTCAATTAAGTACTAGGATTATTTATCGTGGTCATATTCAGAGCTAAAATCCTATAAGGAGGACTTGTTCTAGCATGTTATCCCCCTTGTGCCTAGTACAAAACCATTCCACCATAAATAATAGCCTTTTAATCCCATCTTGGACACCAAGATGCAAGAGGAACTAAAGAAATTAAGGGATGGTGGGATCATTCAACCCATCATATATTCATCATGGGTGGCCAATATAGTCCCTATGAGAAAGAAAAATGGAGACATCCATCTCTATGTTGATTTTTGGAATTTAAATAAGGCTTCATTGAAGGATAACTATCTATTGCCTAATATGGATAACATGCTTCAATATATTATGGGTTTTGAGCTGTTGTCAACTCTAGATATATTTTCTAGCTATAACCAAGTAGTAGTGAAATAGTCTAAAATGTCTAATACTACTTTCACTAACACATAGGGCACCTATGTGTATATCTAAATGCCTTTTGGCCTAATGAATGTAGGTACCACCTTCCAAAAAGTAATGGATGTAGCATTTATCGGGTTAATCAAATAATTTATTGCTATATATCAAAATGACATTATATTATTTTCCAAGAAAAAGGATGACCACTTAGGGCACTTAGAGTAGATGCTTATTAGATGTAGGGAGTTTAGAATCTCCCTCAATCCTTGGAAGTGCCACTTTCAAGTATAGAATAAACAATTACTTGGGCACATTGTGTCTAAACAAGGTGTGATGATAGATCCTAAAAGGGTAGAGGCCATTGACAAGGTATCCATCTCACAGACCAAGAAAGGTATTCAATTTTTTTTTGGCCAGATTAACTTTGTTAGAAGGATTTTTATCAAATTTTTAGAGATTACTCTACCCATTACTTTAATGTTAAAAAAGGATCAAACTATAAGGTGGGAGGAAAAAGCTATGAAATCATTTCAAGACATCAAGGCAAATTTGAAAACTACCTCGATGCTTGTTAGTATTGACTATAGAAGATATTTATAGATCTTTTCATTTGCATCCAAACATACTATTGCTACATTACTTATACAAAAGAATGACAAAGGTCATGAGTAGCCATTTGCCTTTTTTAGCAAGGAATTGTAGGGATATGAGATAAACTATACCATGATGGAAAAATAATCCTTTGCTCTCTTAAAGGCTATCAAATAGTTCATATCCTACATTATGAGTTAAAAGATCATATCCTATGTTCCTTACACTATGGTGAAGGACATATTAACTCATAATCAAACCACCAAAAAAGGATGCTGATGGGTCAATAAAATTCAAGATTATGAGCTAAAGATACAAACTACTACGTTGGTCAGAGGCATGGTTCTTGCCAAGATGATGAATAAAGCCAACTTCTAGGTTGTAGAGGTGAATGATATAAAAGGGGTTATTTATATCCCTATATCTAAGTACAACCAATCTCCATATTACAAGGATATAATCTATTATTTGAAGACTATGAATTTTCCTCCCCACTTAGACAAAAATCAAAGGACCTTGAAGTTAGTATCCCAAAAGTATCTTCTATTATAGGATGATCTGGGTTAGAAGAACCTAGATGGTGTCCTCTTTAGGTGCTTAGTGGAACATGAGATTTTTGAATTAGTCACAAAGTTTCATAGTGGTGTGTGTGGTGGTCACTTTGCTCCCAAAGTCACTACACATAAGATTTTGAGTGGTATTTATTGGTGGCCCACTATATTCAAAGATGTTGTTACTATGGTAAGGAGATGTGAAGAGTGCCAATAATTATTTGAGAAAATAAAAACATCTAGATCACTTCCCCTGCAGTGAGTTTCTATTGAGGGACCTTTCAGGTAGTGGGGAATATAATTTATGGGTGAAATATAATATGATTCAAGTGTTAGTCACAAATGGATCTTAGTGGCCACTGATTACTTCACAAAATGGGTTGAAGTAATCCCTACCAAAAAAGCATCCCATAAGGTAGTCATTGATTTCCTTTTAAATAATGTGATTTGTCAGTTTGGAGTGCTAGTCAAAGTTGTCTATGAAAAATCCATGTGATTTAGAGAAAAATAATTAGTTGTATTGTGTGAAGACTATGGGATTGATCTAGCATATGCCTCCAATCACAATTTGCAAGGAAACTAACAGGTTGAGTCTAATAACAAGAATTTATTGAAGATTATTAGGACTCTGAATGCCAACAAAAGGAAATGGGGTGAGCAATTAAAGTTTGTTGTATAGGCTGATAGGTTGACTCCTAAAAGTTCTACTATAATAATCCCATTTGATCTTGTTTATGGAGTTTAGGCTATTTTACCCCTTAATCTACAATTACTTACTTACCATTTTATGCAATAGATAACTGATGATGAAGTAGAAGTAAACCACTATAAGGAAAGAATCAACTAAATTATAGAGCTTAATGAATCTCATAGACAAAGCTCATGAAAAGAACTTAAATTTCAAGGAGAGGCTCAAAAATATTTTTGATAAAAAGGTCACCTTGAGAACTTTTCAAATTGGTGATCTAGTCCTACTCTAGGATAGCAGACATGAATATAAGGAAAAACATGGTAAATGTTATTCCCTATGGATGGGTTCCTACAATATTAACTATCAAATAGGGAACCATACATTTTATCTCAAAGATATTGATGGAGAAATCTTAGAACTTCCAGTTAATGGTAGACACCTCAAGCACTTTTTGGATTAAGTCGATGTTAGCATGTGTAAATATTTACATGTTATATAGTCCCTTTGTGTTTTGTTTCCCTATTTAGGGTTGTGTTTGTATAGCTTGTGTTTTATCCTTTTTCCTTCCTTGTTATCTTCAAATTCCTTATTATATTTTTTTCACCCATGGTGTGTTTTCCTTTCCTTGTAAATTATTTGACTCTATGGCCCAATGGATAAACATTTGGTCTAGTGTTCTTTATGTACCCACTAGGGGTATATATATCCAAACAAGAGCTGATGTTGGAGCTTAAATCTACACTAAGTAATTTTTTCCCTATTGAATATAAAAAAATTTAGGAGGTTATAAATCTATTATGTTTTGATATCTCTATTTGGGGTATTTTATTGATTTGCCAAGTTCTGTGAGAGCCCTATGAACTTGTGTTATACTAATGATTTAATGTTTGTTCTATAATTTGAATTAATAGGTTTCATCATGGGAAGATTCACTAAGAAAATATATAAATTTATCCAAGTCTCTTTGCATAAATTGAATTTTTTCCTTGTATTCAAAGGAAAAATTTCTAGGCCCTAGATGAAATTGTTGAGTTGCATCTTCAACGTGTTTTGATGAATGAGATCAAATTCATCAAATTTAAAATATATAATAGTTCTCACTTAATTACACCCCTTGATTAGATAGCATGAGGGAATCCCAAAGATCCTAAAGCCTTCACCCAATGAACCAATCCCATGCCATCACAAAGATCATCATCAATGTCTCATGCTTAAATAGGGATGAAGATCCAATGACACAAGATTCCCTGAGGTTAAGTGGGTCATATTAATTAAACATAATCTTAAGCCAAAGTTTTAACATAAGGCCTCATTGCATTTTTTTTAAATACAAAAATACCTTAAGTTAAAACTTAGGTTTTGAATTTAATTACTCGAAGGAGCCAATCATGTATAAACATCCTAGATCTTCATCAATGGTTCATGGGCACTCACCCAAAATGATCTGATGGAGTGTGGATGATGTTGAAATGTCAAAGGCCAAATAAGTCCTATGAGTATGAAAAGTTTTATCATCTTAGGGACACAGATAGAGATCAATGAGCCATAGGCCTTCCCTAAAGGTTAATAAGGTCTAAACCTATAAGCCCTGTAAAGCCTCCATGTGGTAGTATCATAATTATGAGGACCAAATGAACCAATGGTGAATCTATTAAATTAAAAGTTTAAAGATAAGTGCCTATTATATGTACTCTTATTTGTCTTGAAGAGTTATATTGATATCTATAAATTTTGAGGGTACAAGGTCTTCCTTTCATAAAGATCCATCTAAAAAGCTTGTCCTTGAGTTAAAATATCCATCGAGTAAGACTTGATAAAATTGAGGGCTAGGATAATTAAGGCAAAGTTGAGGGACAAGATAAAGTTGAGAAAGTTGAAGAAATTAATAAATATAATGAGAAAGTTGAGGTGAAGCTAGAGTAGAATATTCAAGTCACCACTGATCCTAAAGTGGTGGTTAAACAAGAAGGCCCACAAACAACTCTAAAAGTATCACCAGTTGTCCCTTCCCCTCTAAAGGTGTTAAGTTCATCACTAGAGGAGAAGGCAAGTACAAAAGAAGGTGGGGGAGAAAACCTACAAATGGGTACCTCCACCCATATAATTATAAATAAGGAATTAGACCAATCTAATAAAGGTGCTGAGGAGGGTACTTCAGGTAGTGTTACCTCAATTAAAGTACCTCAAAATCTCCTTCCTCACATCAAAGTTCATGATCCAATCCATAATAAAGGTCTAGAGGTCATGATTGGTAGAGATTTACCTAAAGGAAATAATGAAGCGACCATAGCCTCATCTCTACTTTAAGCTCAAGTGAATAAAGAAGGTGGAATAGTTGTAAAACCTTCCAGTCAGTCTATAGATCAAGGGAGCTCTTTTGAGAAATTGCTTAAGGAGTCTCACCAATTAAGCTTAGATTTTGAAGTATTGGAGAAAGTAAAGCCAAACCTTGGAGGACTCAAAACAAACAAAGAAGATGGAAAGGATTTGGAAAGTGACTAAGAAATTAAATAGTTTGTGTTGAGTGCACATGCCATTCCTATGACACTTTCTACACCAAGTACTCTAGTGACACCACCTTTCACTATTTTAAGGCCTGCACCAATGTCTACTACATCAATGGGAATTTAGACCAGACCCCTTCTCTAGGTCAAAGAGCAAGTAAAAAAAAAGGAATTCATGAGCAAAATTAGGGAAATCAATATAGTAAAGATCACTTAGGCATATAAGGCCAAACCCCCCAAGAAGGCCATGACATACTCTAGAACCACATTCACTATTACAGGAGAAAGAAGTGTGGAGATAGCCATCCCCCCACAAGATACTTTAAAGAAAGATGATCCCCTTGAGAATTACAATGCTTATAGCTATAAACTATGGGAACTATCAAAGATTGAGATAAATCACATCTCACAGGTTTTGGCAAACATGGTGGCTCATCAAATGGATAAGGATAAAGCAACCATGAAGGAATTAAAGGCACAAAATGATGCTATGATCTACTACTTGCAAAATTTACTAAATGAGCCTAAGGAAGTAACTTCAACTACCAGTATTGCTCCACATTATCCTCTTTTCTCATTAGAGTCATTTGATTTTGACTAAATTGATGACTTAAAATCCATCGAAAGGGCAACAAAAAAATGGTAAGAGGATTTATGTACCAGGGCTAGAGAATTAGTCCACTCAACATTGAAATGATTGAATAATATAGTGGATAATAAGAGGGAGTGTAATGCCCAAATGTTTATTTATGAGGTGGATATTAAGAATTGGGAAGGAGTCTAACAAAAAATGGATGAGATTTGCAAAATGGGCATAGATACTTTGATATCAAAAAAGATCATTACTCCCAATGATCATAAGAAGCCTAGAGAATGTCAACTAGCCATCATGAATTGATTGGTGATTATTAAAGATGGTGTCTTTAGCTTGAAAGGAGATTAGTCCTCAAGACTACAATAAGATAGATAAATGTTACACTTAAGAAGATGGTAAGCCTTGACCGTGCAAGTGATTTAGATGAATAGATAATATGCATTGCTCTAAAAATCCTCATTGATGCACCACAAGAGTCCTTTGATACAAACAAAATAAAGTAGTTGGTGTCACTTGAGAAGTCTTGTGACCAACTTAAATAGCTGATCGGATAAAAGTAAACCATGCTTTAAAATATTGGTGCCTGGCTTGAAGAATATTGAGTAAAATTCAAATATCAAGTAGGCCCAGACTAAGGGAGTCTCAACCCTATACTGGAAGGATATAAAAAGTATAGGAACAAGTTGGCAAAATATTCCATCATCTAGATCAACTCTAGACTATAATCAAATATTTTGGTTTTTCTAGGCTGGCACCACTTCTTTCTTCTCTTCCCTCCCCTCTTATTTCTTCTTATTTCCTATTGGGAAACCATTATACTTGGACCATTAGTAGCACATACCTTTTAGTTAGTTTTTGTGTATTTATGTGGATGAGAAAGGGATGTTTTTATCTATTATGCAAGTGGACAAAGGTTCTATTTTATTCCTTATGAGATCTTCTTCCACGTGGATAACCAGAAATATTCTACCAATGTGGAGGATCAATCTTGTAATCATCATAGGAGCATGAGTATATCTAAGGAATCATTTTTATTATGATGTTTAATAGACTTTAGGATTGTGGAAGAGTTTTCCAACTGGAACATCTTTAGGAATATGCTAGGCTTAGCTCAATTGTATAAGTAAAGGGGGTCTATCCCTTTACAATGGTTGGCTAAATTTTGAGCCAAGAGCTATAGACTCAAAGAATTCTCTCTATGTAGTTTTTCTAGTGCCATATTGATTTCTATTGTAAAATCATTGGCAAGCTTTGAGAGCATTAGATATGTCTCCCTTGTTAAAAAATTATCTTGCATAGTGTTAGGTTGTATATTATTTAGAAGACATTATATTCAGTTTCCATTCAATTGATTAATGAAATATGTTCATGGTTTTTATTCTCTTCCTATTGTTGAAGTATAAATCTCTATTTTACATGCTTATTAGACTAGTTATCTAGGGTATTCATCTTTATGGTATTCATTTAGTGTTTATATCTAGGTTGTAAAATCCTTTTTGCTCTGAGATTTGGGAATAAGGTTGTGATAGCCTTTTTAAGGGTAATCTTGGGATCATAGATTTAGTTGGAAGGAATTCCTTAAATATTATTTGTAGTATTAATTTTTAGACTTCAAGGATCATTTGTTCATGATTTCATTTCATTTTGTTTTGATATGTAATGCATTGTTGGTGAAGATGGTATATTAGTTTAGTGAATTTCTTTGTGCTCATTCATTAATCCTCCAAATTATTTTATATTAATTGAAAAATCTTGTCTTAACTTATCATACCCTATAGATTCAGCCTCTAATTATTATGAAGTGGGTCTACATGCAAGTGATATTACCCTATTACATATTTTACATGTCACTTGAACTCAAATGCACCCTACCATTACATATCAATGGTGTGTTTGAGCTTGTTATTCCAAATAATTAGCATTGACTTTTCCATATACCTACATCTACTTTGATCATCCTTTGAAACCATGTAAGCTGCAACCACTTTCTACCATATACCTTTACTTTCAGTAGCTTGTGTCTACTTTATGACATTTGTTTAGCCTATGTGACAACCTCTATGAGTGGACTAAGCAAGGGTGGTTATGTCCTAATCATAATTTCACATGTGTTCCTTGTCTTGAAGGAAATCCTTCAATGAAAACCCTTTCCCCCTTCCCAAGCTACACCCTGGGTACTCTCACCTTGGCCCAAGTAGAGCCAAAAGACACCAAAATCCAATTACATATGTAGTAAGCTACCTTCCAGCCACCATCCAATCCTAGTGAGTTGATGATAACACCCCCTTCCTTGAATAAAATGACACTCCCTTAGGGTGTTCTCATCCTCTGCTTGCCACTCAAAAACCACACAAAGTGAGGACTAGTGAGGTGTAAAGCTAGGAACTAAAAACCTTTTTGGTGTCATTACTAGGGATAATCCTTGTCACCCGTGTTATTTGGGACTCTTGTAGAGAGATGTAATTTTAAGGTTTTATACCTATTTGTGATATTATGATTATCTTTAGTTCATCAACACCATAACAAATTTTTTTATGACTCAATTGGGATGTTCACCCCTATGCTATAGGAAGCTTTAAAACATTCTTAGAATTATCTTTAGTATTTGAAAGTTTTCATTCTATCAGTTATTATTAGTAGTTCTATTTATTTTGGTCTAGAATTTTTTGCTTTTAGTGGAGGTTTCATTACATTAAAAGTTTAAAGATTAGTGACTATTAAGAAATTTGAAGTTGAGGGATTGACAAAGTTGAAGAAATGAATAAATCTAATGAGAAAGGTGAGGTGGAACTAGAATAAAATATTCAAGTCACCATTGATCCTAAGGTGGTGGTTGAACAAGAAGGCCCACAAGAAACTCCAAAAGTATCACCAGTTGTCCCTTTCCCTCTAAAGGTGTCAAGTTTAGCACTAGAGGAGAAGGCAAGTATAAAAGAAGGTGGGGGAGCAAACCTAAAAATGGGTACCCCCACCCATATAGAGATAAATAAGGAATTGGACCACTCTAATAAAGGTGTTGAGGAGGGTAATTTAGGTAGTGTTGCCTTAATTAAAGTACCTCAAAGTCTCTTTCCTCTCATCAAAGTTCATGATCCAATCCAAAATAAAGGTTCAGAGTCCATGAATGGTGGAGAGTTTCTTGAAATCAATAAATAAGCCACCATAGCCTCATCTCTACCTAAAGCTCAGGTGAATAAAGAAGGTGAAACAATTATAGAACCTTCTAGTCAGTCCATAGCACAAGGATGATCCATTGAGAAATTGCTTAAGGAGTCTCACCAATTTGGTCTAGATTTTGAAGTATTGGAGCAAGTAGAGCCAAAAATTGAAGGACTTAGAGAAAATAAAGGTGGAAAGGATTTGGAAAGTGATGAATAAATTGTAAATTTTATGTTGAGTCCATAACCCATTCTTGTGGCACTTTCTACACTAGGTACTCTTGTGACACCACCTTTCATTATCTCAAGGCCTACATCAGTGTCTACTACATCAATGGGAATTTAGATAGACCCCTTCTCTGGGTTGAAGAGTAGGTCAAACAAAAGAAGGACATCATGAAAAAAATTAGGGAAATTGATGTAGTAAAGATCACTCAGGTGTATAAGTTTAAAACCCCTAAGAAGGCCAAGACACACTCCATAACCACATTCACTATTATAAGAGAAAGAAGAGTGGAGATAGCCATCCCCCTATAAGATTATTTAAAAAAATATGCTCCCATTGAGAGTTACACTATTTATAGATACAAACTATGGGATCCATCAAGGATTGACTTGTACACTTAGATTTAAACTTAGTAGGTTCCTGCAAGAGAGAAAGCATCAATAAATTATAAAGTTTAAAAATATTGTGTGTATGCATTATTTATCACATGTTTGTAGATGGAATATAATTTTGATACAAAAATAAATTTCATAGTATGTAAGTGCAATACATGACATATAAGTTACACATGGACATATAAATGTTGAATTATCCTCTACCTTATGGCCATGCTAATACTTGGGGAATCTTATTCCATATATTATATCTTTCTAAGACCTCTTTACCATGTTGAGATATCTAGATTGCTTACATGTGTTAGTTACTCATTTCTTACACAATGTTACATAAATATGCTTTTTACGAAGATGTGACATTGATACATATGGATGATATAGACTAGTATTTGCTTATTCTATGCTACAATTATGTTGTTATTCTCTTGCATTATATGATAGTTTAAGTTTGTCTATTATGTGTGACCCCTTAATTTTGTTCTCCACATATTTATGTGCCTTGTATGTGGACCTTATCCTTATTTTTTTCAACATACTCATGTCTATTATATGTAACTATTGGCCTTATATGTGACAATAATTTGTGAGATTTTTGAGATTTTTGTGTTTGTTGAGCTTGTTGAGATTGGGTGGTGTAATGATACATATAATGCATCTTTATTGCATAGTTTTATTCAACATTATTTTTAGTGATGGATATTATTTCATGCTCATTTGATATTGTAGACACATAAATTAACATTTATTTTTAAAATATTGTACTTGTGACCACTCCTTATACACACTTAGCTCGTGCTTGATTTCAAATTCCTTGACTACCCTTCCTTCACTTTTTATGTTGATGACCCTTACCTCTTAAGTAAATTTTGAGTATGTTGTTCCTATTCCACATTAAAAATAGCCTAAACCCAATTTTAGAATGATCAACACTTCTATTTTATCTATCTTTTCTCTCTAGAAAAGACCATCTTATTTAAAATATCCCACTCCCTGATACTATCCAATTCCAACAATTGTATCTTCCTACCAATTAATTTCTCTTTACTCAAATTTAAAATTACCTAATAGGTCTTCCCACATGTTTTATGAGTTCCATTTGAAGTAGTTACAAAATTATCATTATTAAGACAATATTTATAAATATTATCCACTAAAGTCTCATATGATTGAAAAACACAAGAATATCTAACTACACATTAAGAGGAAAATAACTATTTTCCTATTTTAGAGTCCACACAACCCTAATATCCATAAGTTAAGTTTGCATACACCTCCAAGGTCACAAGTTATTTTTGCAGCTCTTAATCACACCAAGATTACACCAAAATTTAGTATTTTTCATGAATATTTCACACACACCATCATAGCATGGAATAACTACATAGAGTTTGATCCCTCTTCAAAGTATTGGTATGTAGGAAACTCTCAACACAAGGGGTGTTGAGGTCAAGCATAACTGTAATATCTAACCCATTTTTACCCCATGATTATATTCATCTTCTTGTGTCATTAAAATAGGGTTTCAATGAATAATAATATATACAATGGTTTTTTAGATAGATTAAGATCTCCCACATAGTCAAAAATGACACATAGATAAAGGTAAACCTTCTATATTAGTCATAGAGAGTAAAACCCTCACAAGACAATAACACCCCATAAGGACAACATAATGGGCTGACCCTGTCTAATTCCACTAGTCTTATCCCCATTCTAAGTGAAGCCCTATTATCAATTAAAAATGTCATTGCATAGTCACATAGTCAATTTCACATTTGCACTTACAGTCCTAAGTATCTGATATCTAGCTAAGTTGTATTTCTGTGGCTCTTTCCCCTTTTATATTTTTCCAAATATACAAAGTTAAAAATCAGTTTGTGTCATTTATTGTATATATATAGCATTATAATTTTATACAAAAGTTTATATAATTAGGTAATTAGTTTATTTTTACTAAAATTTGATCAAACATATTGGTGAACCTATATATTGATTGAATATTGCAAGCACATAATTTATGAATGTTTTTTTCCTTGCAATTTTTTATTTGATAGGGTTTCAAATATATTATTTTTGATTTCATTATAATGTTGTTGTATTTTATTGCATTCTTATGTCTCTCTCTTCTTTTTCTTATGCTAGTCATTAAAAAATTTAAAATGGCTAAAAAAGAATCTCTTCACCTTCATAACCCTCAAGATGATGATAGCTACTTTTTTTATAATAATGTCAATGCTATCACTATTATAAGGGGTAAGGTGACCCATCCTATAATACCATATGAAGGTAACCAATGTGTTATTTCTCAACCTCCTCCACTTCCCATATATCCTCTTAATGGTATTTGTTTGCATATTCAATCATAATTATCTAAGGTTTATGTTTGTGAAGCCCTCAAGGATCAAATCATCATTATGATCAGTTAATAAAAGAATTACAAAATAAAAACTAGTATTTCATTTCAAGTATTACATCATTGGAAAATTAGATCACATATGTAAATAATATAAATTAAACTAGAGTTAATCATGTATTTGCATCTTCATCTAGTAATATTGTGTCTAACAATATTTCATATCAAAATGTAAATCTACTAACATGGAGCACAAATTGTCAATTGACTTCATTGTTTTAGTTCATAAATTAAATGTATAATATAGTGAGATTTTCTCCTATAAACTAAGATATTTATCCAACAATCAATCCCAAAATAATCTCACTATACCTAAATACATGAGTTAGTTATATAACTCACTATTCATGTACAAACCAATATTAATATCCTAAACTCCTAAAATATAATGTTGTTACATAACAACATTTACTAACTTATTTATAACATGGTAAATACTAATTATGATGGGAAATATAAATTACCAACACTCCTTCCCTTAGAGGTCACATGGGGAAATATAAATCACACAAGCACACATACAAACTTATATAATGCTTTAAACACTTAAGAGTTTGTAAACTTGGTGACAACTTTTGTAAGACATGATGCACAATAATCTAAATCTCCCTAGATGTACTAATTGAATTCTTATTGTGATGAATGAGCTTAGATTCTTCTTGATCTAATCTATCAAATATATCATTAATATAAGAGTTTATAATATGCATACCTTTGATATAAATAACAATATATGGGTACACTTGGTTCAACACTTTAAAATTATAAATCTTGTAAGTTTCTTCATTTCACTTTGCCTTCTTATTCTTCTTCTTATTATTATTATCTTCTCATTCTTCCTTATGGAACTTTTATTCTACTTTATCCTTGAAATTCTTCTCTACAATATTTTCCATTTTATCCATTTTTACCATTTTACCCTCCCATAATATTGATTCAATAGATGTCAGTTTCCATTGATAATATGTCCTTACAATAATAATGACTCTATTTATTATTTTTGACAAAAATAATAAAACTAATGATAATAACATGATAAAAATATATAAAAATTGTGACTACTAGAATTAATATTCAAATTACAATTAAATATTGGTTTAGTAAATATCACACTCATACCTATGTAATTACCTAATCATAAAACATAACTCAACCTAAAAATAGACTCTTCATAATAAAAGATAAAACTTAATAAAATAAACTAACACTAATTTTTTTTATAATGAACAAAACCAAACTATTAAAAGAAATTAAAACCTAAAAGACATAAATACTAAATACTACTAATAACCCAAGACTGAGGCTTTGAGGTGAATGCAATTTTTAAGAATTTAAATTAAATGGCCACTATTTATTTTAGAAGTTTGAATGGAGAATATCGTAACATGTAGAGATGCTATGCTATTGAATTTGGAAGGTGATCTAGAGAGGTACGATAGGAGGAGTCAATTTGGCTTGATCATTGTCAACGTGGAGATTTAAACATCAATATTTCTACCACCAAGAGCTAGATGTTGCATTCATGAATAACACGATTTGTTGAGTATCTTGATTTAAATATTAGTAGGATCAATATATTCAAAAATATGTGAAGTTTGAGTCGTAATAATATGTTAGAGGAGTTGAATTGATTAAAAAGGATCTTGTAGTCTGTGTTTGGAATGGTGAACTTGAGAGGTGGAACTCAGTGGAGAGGAGGAGACTTCCATGTGGAGAGTGATCGATGATGATGGTAGGTCTAAAATACTATAAAGGATGAATAGGAATTCATAGCCATTAGTTGATGTTGAGTGGATAGTCTTTAATGGATTAATCTGATGAAATCAAGTCAATTCTGTAATGCAATCAAATTCATTGCAAAGAAATACCACCAAATAA
Source organism: Torreya grandis (assembly GCA_037957365.1). Classification (NCBI taxonomy): domain Eukaryota; kingdom Viridiplantae; phylum Streptophyta; class Pinopsida; order Cupressales; family Taxaceae; genus Torreya; species Torreya grandis. The sequence continues at coordinate 7,564,870 of JARHVA010000103.1, forward strand.
GAATTCAATGTAGATTTGAGACTGCAACCATGAGAACTTCAAAAGAGAATTTATATTTTTCTAATATAAAATATTGTCAATAAAATATATAGTGGTCTACACAATAAACATTTTGACAAAATATAGAGGTCTACTAATGGATAAGAGAGATGGACGTGGTCCTCACTCCAAATTTCTTCTTACAATCAAGAATAAATTTGCAGAGAGGTCCCCGAAGAAGAGTTGCTCTGATACCAAATAATGTAGAGCACAAATTATCAATCAAATACACTATTTTATTTCATAAATTAGATGCATACATATAATGATATTTTCTCTTATAAATTAGGAGGTTTTTCCAACTATCAATCCCATAATAATATCACTACATCTAAATACATTAGTTATATAACTCACTATTCATGTACAAACCAATATTAATATCCCAAACTCATAAAATATAATTTTGTTAAATAATAACATTTACCAACTTATTTATCACATAATATATACTAATTACCATGGGAACTCTAAATTACCAACATTTATAGTATAATAGATCCATAATTAATATTTAAAATAATATAAAAACGCTACTAAGAGTTTAGGTGAGATTTTAAGGGAAATGCTTCAAAAACATTTAATCAAACTACCTCTTATACATCCTATAAGGAGATCAAAATACTATTTTGCATATCAGAGAATGCATGTGCATCATAAAGATAGTTTTTTTGGATTTGAAGAAGAAAATATAAAGCGGTATTAATAGAGGTGATCCTATAGTAGATAGATTAATAAAGAAACCCATAGTGGAACAAGTGTAAGTACAAAAAGTGGAAAAATTAGAATTTGTACAAAAGACCAACTAGAGGAAGCATGGTTACCAAAGGATAATTTAGAGGAAGAAAAGATAAAAAAGGCAAAATTAGAGCAAGAAAGAGCATAAAAAGATCAAGATGAAAAAATAAAATAAAAAAAGACTCGAGATGAAAAAAAGCAATTACAAAATAAATGTATCATGAAGGCAATGTTACAAAAAGAGTAAGAATAAAATTTGCAAAAAAAAGTGAAAATTAAGTAAGAAAGTATCTTTTAGAAAAGGTTTCTAACAAACTAGGTTCAAAAGAAAGAGATGCCTAAAAAATACAATGTTACAAGCATGGTTTCAAAGAAGTCAACTCAAAAGTGATCATTTCTGGAGCCTTTGATTCTTAACCCAATCATAGATGGAAAGCAATGCACCAATGTTATGTCTAATAAAACTATTTAAATGAATGTTTGTGGCATGACACACTTACAATTTATTGGATATGATAAGGAAAAATTGATCAAGACTACTATATATAAATCATTTATTGGATCCATTGAGCTACCTTTCATAGTTGGTCTAAAAACATGTTCAATAACATTTCATGTATTTCCTCATTTGGCCCAATATAATGCTAAATTGCAAATATCATGGATGAAAGCAATGGGGAAAAATGGGTAATGGTCATAACCGTGTCATATTTAAATTTAAATGTGTCATGATTATAATTTCAAGATAAGATAAAACTTATTTTAAGCAAGAGAAACAAAAAAATCATGTCTTTAGCTAGTATACAAATAAATACAAGTAATGGAATAATATTAAAGGTAAATGATCCAACACAAATTGCACAAGAGAAATTAGATAGTCAATACCACAATATGCGTCAGTTGGTTTTACATATCTAGATACTTCATAGTTCTATGATCCTTGCCATTCATGAGAGGTAATCCTTCCCATGTTAAATACATGACTTATTGATGATAAATATTTTAAGGGAGACATAGGTTAGTATCTTTATTTGCATTTATCAATTCATATATGCAAAAATACAAACAAATAAAATATTCTAAAAAATTGAAAAATCATGACTTATGCATGAAATGTGTAGTTCATTTTCATTAGTTTATTTGTGCTCATATATGAAGTATATTCTCATATATAGTTTTATATAAAATATGCTTCAAAAGTGTACATTAGTGAATGTATAACCTACAATTTACCATTTTCAAACATAGTTATAAGTCATTTAACTATCCCAAACCCATAAATGTTGCATAAATAAAAATGATCTACCTAGATAGTAGTGCATTGCACTATTATCCAGTTTTATTAGACTCATCCAAATGAACACAAGATCTACATTCTAATATTAAAATAAGTCACAAACCTCCTACAACTTATTTATATTTAAATAAGTTCACCACATGCATCCTTTTACATAGGTTCTATAATTATTTGGCTATCCTTATTGTTCATACCTCAATTCCTTACATAATGCAAAATCTATCATTATTGAACACTTAATTTTACATTTATATATTATTGGATAGCTAAGTTTCTAAATATACTAATGCTATGAATTGTTAATGTTGATCAAGTTGCTAAATATACTAATGTTATGAATTGCTAATATTGATCAACTACATTTACCCTTATATGATTTACGTGTTTACTTATATGTTTCATGTCTTGTGTGTATTCATTATTTTGGATTATGGACATTTGAACATATCCTTATTTTTGTATCTAATAATATAATATGTTTCTATGTGTGTAAGTGACATTTGAATATTTACCTTGTATGTGTTCCCTTGGCCTTCTATTTCATGCTTTTATGATTTTGTGTGTACTCTTTATGTGTGCACGTTATGGCCATGACACTTGTTTGCTTAATTTTATATGTCATGATGGAAATCATGCATCTTCCCCATTTCCTGATGCCATGATAAATATCATGCATCCCTCAAGTAGTTCTATTCATCTTTCAATACTTAGTTTTGGTCAATTTATCATTGTGTGCCCAGTTGTTAACATCTATCTTGACAATGTCACTATGTATGATTATTTCCACATGTATCTCATTATAAATATTTTACTCAATTTATATATAATGATGTCATGCTCTTTATGTTATCATTAATATTTATATTTACATCTTTTCATAACATCTCACAAATTTTATTTTGAGCTAAGTAATTATGTAGGATTCACAAATCACTTTAAAATAGGGGTATACATAGTGGTTTGTCTTAGGGACTAAGCTGAAAAAAATATGAAAATATTTACATAGTTGATCATGATCTATACCCAAAAATCACCCATAAATTAGTTTTAGATAATAACACTCCATTTGGATAAGGATGCAAGCCAACTATGTCCATAAGAGTGCACCGTTGTCCCAACAAGAATAAAATATTGGTTTTTAGAATTATTTTAGTGTCACTTAGTCTATAGACTAGTTAAAATATTTTTTAGAAACAAGATTTATATTTTTACAAAATTTATCTCAAATTTTGCCTAGTTTGAGGGCATCATGCATGACACATGTTCCAAGTTATCACACAAGTTTTTGCTCAAAAATTTACTTGGTATTACTTTGTTATAGACTATATATACACCTAGATATTTGATTGGGGGCATGTACATAACACACGACCACCTTCTTACTTAGTGTTTCACTAGCTTCATAGATGGAGTTGTAATACTTGCCATTCTCTATGATATATACACTAAACTCAAATTACACTATTTTTGCACTAGTTTTGCATGAGAAATGAATCTTATTCTATTTTTAATGGTTGATACACATTTTTGCACTAGTTTTTCACCATAATGATCTATTATAATTCATACAAGGATTCCAAGATACTCTAATAATATGGGTTTGTGATGATGGATTCAAGCACACCTTGAGTTCTTAATAACACTCTCTTTTCAACGAGGATTGGGGCATGTACATTCCAACCCAAGTGTATTAACCTTTTGAGTATCTAGTTTTTCAATAAAAAACAATAGTTCACATACTCAATTAGGGGCATATATTCCTTGTTATTAGACCTATAACTTTTTCTTATCTTTACTTCTAGATTTTTATCTCAAGTAAGGACTGATTTTATTCATGTTTCATTATAGGTTTTGCATAAAGTACAATTTATCATTGTGGCTTAATTTTAAAAATATTATTCAAAGGTAAGTTTAGGTACACACTTTTCCTTTTACTCTAGTAATTTTAATTTGATTCATTACTAGAATAAAAGGGGGAAATGTACACAAATAAATATAAATTTATTTATAAAATAATATAATTGTGACCAATCCTTATACACACTTATATCACCCATGATTTCATTGTCCTTGACCACCCTTCCTTCACTTTTTATGTAGATGACCCTTATCTCTTAATAAATTTTTGATTATTATGTTCTTATTCTACATTCCAAATAACATAAACCCACTTTTAGACTGATCCACACTTTCAGTTTATCTATCTATACTCTTTGGACAAGATTGCCCTATTTGGACTATCAAGCTCCATAGTATTTTATAATTCCACCAACCATTTCCTTATACCAAATAACAACACTTTTCTCAAATTAAAAATTACCCAATGGGTCTTGTTGGGGTTCTAGATTTATACCCTAGTTGAGGAGGGGATTGTTTATGTCTTCCTACTCAAAATCTAGTCCAACATGGGACTGATCCTAGGCTATGGGTATTCTAAAAATAGATCAAACCTTTGGATAAAGATAAATTAATTATGGATATATCACCTATACTAAACCTAAACTATCACTTGCTTGGAAAAGGGAGAGAGTTTTGAAAAAACTTACAAAAGCTTGTAAAAAAGTGGTGATGCACCAATGATTTGATCACTCTGACTCACACAAGACACACTATGAGACACTCTTAAAACCAAATAATATCAATCTCACATAAATATTTTAGAATAAGGCATTAATTAGTTACCAAACTAGTAAGAAAGGGTAGACATTAACTTTCAAACTAGACAATAAACTATAGATTACACTTGCAATGACCTGTGAGAACTATTAAGCAATTTTTGAAGGTGAGAAACTTAGTTATAATCAAGGGACATACATTCACTTAACAGTAGTTCATGAATTCATAAAACACACTTCAATCTAGCTTAGAAAAGGATGAAATTTAGTCTTTATTGCATCAAAAAGGTGTCACAGTATAAATTTTAATAGAGTTTAGTCATACCAAAAAGAGGGATATAAGGATCAATATCAAGGCTTAAAAGCCTATATTTATAACAAAAAGAGAGAGAGAGAGAGAGAGAGAGAGAGAGAGAGAGAGAGAGAGAGAGAGAGAGAGAGAGAGAGAGAGAGAGAGAGAGAGAGAGAGAGAGAGAGAGAGAGAGAGAGAGAGAGAGAGAGAGAGAGAGAGAGAGACCTGTGCATTGGAAAAGGCCCAACCACTTTCTATGGATTAGTACTCTTAAGGATGCTAACTCAGATCTTATCAACAAGGAACCAAATTTATAAAATAATTAAATGTCCATTATCCTTATTCAACAACTAGATCTTTTATTAGAATCATGCCATTATTTACTTGATCTGCTAATGAGGATCATGTTTTAGAACTGGATGAAATGTGCCACATCTGCATTAGGTGGCCATCAAAACTTGAAAATGTGAACCATGATGAGGGAAGACATAGGTCCACTATATGTGGAAACCAATCTTAGACTATTGGTTTTCATATAGTCATGATATCTATGAAAGTCTACAAACTATCTAACTTTACTTGACAATCACTAATTTATCTTTGCCTTTGATATTAAATCCAAAGGATCTATCTTACTTATATGGATCTTTATTGGTGATGCTTGGTCTCTAAATTATTACCCTAATTTAACTTTGGTTTACCTTTGAACTTAGCTCCTTGACATTTGCTTTATATGGGTCTAAAATAACCTCTTTGACTTTCATTGAAAATGTCCTGAGATTGCTTTTGCTTATTGGATATTGATAGCCAACTAGGCTCATAGACATTATTTCCAATTATCTTTATGTTTATTAGATCTATAAATATGATAACTTATTGACCCTACCTCACTTCATCAATCTATTTGTGTATGGATGCCTACGAGTCATTAATCTTTTTTTCCAATTGAACATGCTTATGCCACTTGTCATGCATGCATTTGATCTTTGGATCCCCTAACTTATTGACCTATACTCACCATTATATCTGAATGCGTGATTAAACACTAACCATTGATCTACTAGGACCCACTGTTTGAAAATTAATAACTACTTTATGATCTTAAAATTTATGTCACCACTCCCATCAAATGGCATTGGCATGACCATCAATTTTACACCCAATAGGATATATCTTGATCTTTTATTAAATTTGACATCTCACTAACCATCATTTAGTGTTTTTTAGAACATGATTGACATCTTGTAGAACATGAAATTTAAGATCATATGGAATTCTGTAGTGGCTTTAATTTGATTCTTGCATGATTGTCTTATGTTGTAAGTCCCACTTTGAAGGCCTATAACTCAAAGTTCATGAATCATTTAGGCACCAAAATTGTTGGAGATGTTCTTGAGGTCAAAATGAACAAACCCTTTTGATCTTCTAGTCTCAAAATCCTTCTAAGTGAAGACATAAAATTTTCAAGTTGACTGGTCCAAATGATTCTATGTGACTTCCTGGCAATGGTCGAGCTCAAATGGATAAGTATGGAAAAATTAGTGAAATCCAACTAAAGAGACAAATTTGCACATGCATAACTTCCTTCACATTTTAGAAGATGATCTAAAACTTGGTGCATAGCAATTTAAGAACCAAGATAAACAAACCTAGGTGACTAATTTCCTCTGTCACTACTGTACATGAAAGATATAACTTTGTGAAGATCCTCACTTAACTCTGAAGGATGTCTTAAAAATGGCTATGTGGAAAACATGCATAAAATGACTGAGGCAAATTTGGACCTCAATATCTTTTGTTATGCTTTGGTGGAGGACTTGAGATTTGGTGCATATAAACTTGGAATAAATGGGAAGAACTCATATGAATAATTTTATTTAATTCATCCACACGTGTGAGATATGGCCTATGTAAATTGCCTATTTAGAATTTCTACTATTAGATCCAAATGTCAATATGAACACATAATGAAGACCCAGATAGATCCCTTACATTCCCATAATCATTCCAATTAATCTTGACCTCTTCTAGGGCCTCTACAACTTGTAGACTTATTCCTTGTGATATTGGCAACTTATACTTTAAGTGAGCTTGAATTGTTTCAAAATATTTTCACTCTACATGGTCTCATTTGGGTCCACTTGTTCAATCTAGAAACCTACTCCTTCCACTAAACTCTTGGACTAGGCATATTTTTTAGTATGTAGAACAAATTTTGGTCAATATCTTTGTTGACTTGGCTGGGTAACATGCCTTATATGATTGAGAAATCAAACCATATACATGACTCTGACTCATAAAAGATAATAAATAGACCATTTACATGACTCAAAACAACCTTTTGATTTGCAAAGATAGAATAATTCCAACAATAATCAAAGCAACAAACTAAAGTAGGGAAACTAACCTAAAAAGTAAAGGTAACTAAAATACTGAAAAACTATGCAAATATAAGCATTTATTTAGGAAAAAATAAAAAGGAAACTAATGTGTTAGAAAACACTTAGAGAAAAATGGGAACAACTATGTACAAGGGACTTAGCTTGCCTTAATAGTAGTGCTTAAGATGTATCCCATTGATTGGGATACGAAGCTCTTCACCATTTATCCTTGTAAGTTAGAAAGTATTGTGGGACTTACAACTAGAGATTATATATGGACCACTCCATAGAGAATAAAATTTTGTGTGCTTTCCTAGCTTAGCTCTATCCTCATCCCACTTGATGACCAAATCTCCTTCTTGGAAAGCTATTGAACTAGCTCTTTTGTCAAAAGAATGTCTTTATCATTGATTGATGGGCCTCCATGGCCAACATTGACTAATGCCTTGTCTCCTCTAGCTTAATTATTTTAGATATATTATTTCCATTGGCTCAGTCTCTAAAATCTCAAGTTGATGCATCAATTCCAAAGTAAGGAATTCAAGAGAAACATGCATCCTTGCTTCCTTACTGTATACTAGCTTATATGGAGAGTTGGCCATGGACCTTTTATAGGTGATCCTATAAGCCTATAGAGCTAACTTCAATTGAATATGCCATGATATTTGATTGTTTTCTATAGTCCTCTTAATGATCTTCAACAAATTCTTGTTGGTGGACATAGCAAGGCCATTGCCTTATGGATAATAGTTTGATGAGGTACTGAGGAAAATACTATGTTAAAATACCCACTAGATAATTTTCGATCCTATAAAAACCATAAAATTATCATAAATTATAGTTTAAAGGACCCAAAATATATAAAGCAAACCTTAATATAAGTCCAAAGCACTGGTTTCATTTACTTCTTTTAATGCTACTAGATTTGTCCATCTAGTAAAATAATATATGGCAGTTGTTAGGTTGTGGAGCTAAAAGCTTCACCAAGATGCAAACAGGAGGAATTGCTGAGTGTCACAGTCACTGGCATCAGTCAGGCCAATTGACATCGATCAGGGGTGGATAAGAAGTTGCCAACATTGGTTAGAGATCGGCTGATGTCGGTCATCTCCAGACAGACAGTGACCGACGTCGGTCGCCTGTGCGGTTCCCAAACTATGAGTTTCACAGACAATTTGTTAATGAACTGATTATTTGCATGTAAAAAGCCAATTTTAGTCTTGATTTGCATGTCTAATTATTGTAATTAGGTGTCTAATTATTGTTTGCATGTGATCTATATAATAGACTCATGGGGCTGTATTGTAAGCAAGGCAAGAAAGAGTTTCTTCCAATTGTAAGATTAGGTTGATTTGCAGGTTGTGCATGATCATGTTAGATCTACATGGTAAGTAAGATCATTTAATTTGTAGGTTGTTTCAAGTTCATGGGGGATCTAATTGAAGTACTTTGAGTACTGGTAGTAGTGTTACTGACTAGTTGGAGGTGAACAACAACTCTGTGTTTGAGTTGATTGTTGTGACCATAATTGAGAGAGAGAACTCTTGATTGAGAATTACTGGGAGCATTAGAGGGGTGGGAAGCCTCATAGGTGTGAGAAGAGTGTGGCATCTTCTTGATTGTATTTTCTTTTTGGATGAGTTGAATACAAGATTGTATTAACTCTCAAATTTTGTGTTGTTTCTGATTTCTTTGTTACTTGTTACTTCTGGTTAAATTCCATGTTTAGTTACTTATACAAGGTAATCAATTGTGCTCCTAATCCTGACAAAGTAGTATCAGAGCCAGGTTCAACTAACAGGTGGTCAGAGCTTGTTAAGTGTTTGTTGATTACAGGTCACTCTCAGGGGTTTCTGATTGAGTGGGAGTATAGCAATGGCAAAAGAAAGTATGGAGGAATTCAAAAGCAAGAATGGTCAATTACAAAGTTATGGAAAGAAAGAGCAGGTAAAGAAAGATTGCTGGTTGGTAGAAGATCAACATGAAGGAGCATGTGTTGCAGGTATTATTGCACTGGTTATTCTAATATGTTCCTTGGATAAAGTAGAATCTTGGTTTATAGATTTTGTTGCCTCTTTCCATGCAGCCCCAAATAGAGTATTTTTCCATGTTAAGGTCCATGGAGACTTTGGAAAGATTTATTTAGGGGTTGGTGAGCCTTGTCAAAGTATTGGCAAAGGAGAAGTGCAGCTGAAATTGCAGACGGCCAGCACATGGGTGTTGAAATATGTCATGCAGGTCTCAATCTTGAAGATGAGGCTAATTGCTTTAGGAAAGTTGGGTGATGAAAGATGCACAGGAACTCTCACAGTGGATGCACTTGAATTAACTGGTGGTAAGAAAGTAGGTACTCTTTATCTACCTACTTGTATTATTGATTCTTCTTCTGTTGCGAAGACGTGGCTTTGTAGGCTTGGTCACATGAGCAAGAAGGAGATGCATGTTCTTAAGCAGAAGATAGATGTCTTTGACAAACTTAAGAACTAGCAAGCCTTGGTGTTTATGGAGGAGATGATGGATAGAGATCAGCAAAAGGGACTGAATAATTCTAAGCAGGGCAGTTTAAGCAAGGGAATGATTCAAAGTAAGCTCACAGGTAAAAAGTCATCACTCACAAGAAAACATAGGTACCAACATTGGTTAGGGGTAACTAATGTCGAACAGGTAGGAACCGATGTCAGTCATGTGTAGACTAAAGAAGTCAGTGGTGTCAAGTAGGTGGAAATTGATGTTGGTCAGGGAACCAACGTCAGTAGTCAAGACAATCGCATGGAACTGACGTTAGTCAGATGCAGACTGAGGGGTGACTGACAACGATCACTATCAGAATTGATTTTGGGTGGATAGCAAGCTGTCAAGGAGTCTCAAATGCCCATGAGGAGGATTGAAGGGGTAAGTAAGCCTCAAATTCATTATTCCCCTTCTTTTGATTACTTGTTGCTCACTGATGGTCAAGAACCAAGAAGTTTTAAAGAATCAGAGCAAGTAGAATCTAGGAAACAGTGGGAGCATGGCATGAATTCTTTGGAAGAGAACCAAATGGGAGATTTGGTAGAGTTTCCAGCCAGAGAGAAAGCACTGAGAGATGAATAGATTCCCAGGTCAAAGAAGAGAGAGAATGGATACGTGAGACGGAAGGCCATAGTATATGGTCTTGAGATAGCTATAGGACAATGGAGGTTTAACCATTATGTTTTCTTTACCAAGTTGGATAATATTAGCTACATTATCCTATTATTGTATGTGGTGTGTATGCTTGTTGTAGGGTCACACATGCAGGGAGTTGCTGAGCTAAAGGTAAAGTTAGTTCAGTGATATGTCATAAAGAATTTGGGAGCAACAAAATTATTTGGCATGAGTATTCTTAGAGATAGGGAAGATCACAGGTTGATGTTGTTTTAGGATGATTGTGTGAATAAGGTAGTGTCAAGGTTCAAGATGCGGGATGCAGAACTAGTTTGCACACCTATAGATGGACAGTTCAAAGAATAGTGTCCCAATTCACATAATGAGGTTAAGTGCATGGTATGTACTAGACCTAAGTTTGCCCAAGCAGTGGGTGTTGTCAATGAGTTTGGGGTTAATCTAGGAAAGAAGCACTGGAGATCAGTTCAGTGGGTTCTCAGGTATCTGAGAGGGACCAGCAGTAGGTATACATGCTATGCAGGGTCAAGCACTTCTCTACATGAGTATGTAAAATCAGATTTGGCATGGGACTTGGATGACAGGTGTTGCACCATAGGATGTGTGGTGGTTGGTCTTCAAGATTGAGCTTGAAGAGGGATACAAGCCAAGAAACAAATTAGATGATGTATAGGTATAGGTACAAGTGTAGCTGTTTATCTCCAAGTGGGAGATTGTTAGGTTGTGGAGCTAAAAGCTTCACCAAGATGCAAATAGGAGGAGTAGCTGAGTGTCACAGTCACCAACGTCAGTCAGGCCAACTGACACTGGTCAAGGGTGGACAGGAAGTTGCCAACATCAGTTAGAGATCAACTGACGTCGGTCATCTCTAGATAAATAGCGACCAACATCGATCGCCTATGTAATTCTCAAACTACGAGTTTCATAGATAGTTTGTTAACAAACTGATTATTTGCATGTAAAAGGCTAATTTTAGTCTTGAGTTGCCTGTCTAATTATTGTAATTAGGTGTCTAATTATTGTTTGCATGGGATCTATATAATAGACTCATGGGGCTATATTGTAAGCAAGACAAGAAAGAGTTTCTTCTAATTGTAAGATTAGGTTGATCTGTAGGTTGTGCATGATCATGTTAGATCTACATGGTAAGTAAGATCATTTGATTTTTAGGTTATTGCAAGTTAATGGGTGATCCACTTGAAGTACTTTGAGTACTTGTGTACTGGTAGTAGTGTTACTGACTGGTTGGAGGTGAACAACAACTCTGTGTTTGAGTTGATTGTTGGGACCGTAATTGAGAGAGAGAACTCTTGATTGAGAATTACTGGGAGCACTAGAGGTGTGGGAAGCCTCATAGGTGTGAGAAGAGTGTGGCATCTTCTTGATTGTATTTTCTTTCTGGATGAGTTGAATACAAGATTGTATTGTCTCTCAAATTATGTGTTGTTTCTAATTTCTTTGTTACTTGTTACTTCTGGTTAAATTTTGTGTTTAGTTGCTTAGACAAGGTAATCAATTATGCTCCTAATCCTAACAGCAGTTAGGATCCACTTGTGCCCTAAGCTTGAAGTGGGGTTGATAAAACCAATATAGTCCAATCACCATTGGACAAAGGGTTGATTAACTAAAATTTGCTAGAGAGGTAAAGTTGCAAGCTTCACCTTACCAACAAACATGGCACACTATTTGCATTTTTTGATCCATGCATGGCAATCACCAAATAAACTTGGATAGTAATACCCACCTCTCCTAATCTTGTGGGTTGTGATCTTGGTTGAATAATTTACTCCACCGTGTCCATCATGGAATTACTTAAGTAACCTCTATGTTTGACCTAGTTATATGCATCTTAACAATATACCATTGATATCCCTTTTAAATAATACATTATCAATAAAGAGAAAAGATATTGACTATAATCTAAAATATTTCCTCTTTGAAGGAGTGAGATGAGAAAGATAAACACCATTCTATAAATACCTTACCATATCCGAGAACTAGCTAAAAGTTGAGGCCTGATCACTTGCAATTTCTTGACCATTTGACACCATAACTTGTTCATTAGACTCCTACAAGTCTTGGGCTAGATGTTCACAAAGTCCTTTGCCTCTCACCAGCTTGGTGACATTGATCTCAATGTCATATTCCATGACCTTGGTTATCCGACTATATATCTTGTCATTTATATCTTTATTCAGAGGAAAATATTTGACAATTGGATGTGAAACCATCAAATGTACCTTATTATTGGACAAAAGTACCTAAATTTTTTAAGAGACCTTATAACTGAGAGAATGTGCTTCTCAACAAAAGAATACTTAGTTTCATATTATTTTAAACCTTGAATAAAAAAGGCTATTGGTTTCTCTAAAGTCTCTTTATTCTGTTGCATAGGAATACTTGAAATTGTGTCAATGTTAGCATAGCTATATAAGAAGAAATCTTTTGTAAATTTAGGGTTCAGGAGTGTAGGAAAATCGGCTATAGGTTTCTCAATCTCTTCAAAACTTATCACTCCTTTAGACTAACTGAAACTCTAGCCTTTATTTAACATGGCTATAAGTGGCCTAACTAAAGTAGAAATTTTTAAAATGTATCTCCTTATGAAGTTAATATTTTGTAGAAAGCTTTTCAAGGCTTTCTTATGATTAGGAAATGATAGCACAAGAATTGATTCAATATTATCAGGGTCTATGGTTGTACCTTTCTTTGAAATGATATATCTAAGAATCCTACCTTCATAAAAAGAGAAAACACACTTTTTTGGGTTTAAAGAAATTTCAATTTCTTTGCACCATTCAAAGACTTGTCTGAGATGGATCAAATGCTCATCTGTGCTGTTAGAGAATACTATTGTGTCATCTAGATAAATAAGAATAAACTTGTTGAGGAGACCCTAAAATGCCATGCCCATAGCCTTATGAAAATTATCTACAACATTAGATAAAGCAAAAGGCATATTTTTGTATGCAAATGTACCCAACTTGGTGGTGAAGACTATTTTGTATTGGTCTTTTTCTTTGACCAAAATTTGGTTGTATCCGTTATAATTGTCCAATAAAGAGAACCTTTTTGAACTTGTTACTTGCTATAAAATCTACTCCATTGATGGAAATGGATAGTGGTCTTTGAGAAAGGCCTTATTCAAGTCACAAAAGTCAACATATAGCCTTATGTCACCATTCTTATTATGTAATGAAACAATGTTTGCCACCTAAATTGAGTGCTTAATTGAAAATATTATGGTTGACTTAATAAGCTTATGCAACTTAGCTCTCATTAGAGGTTCAAGCTTTGGATTAATTAGCCTTAGCCTTTGTCTGAATAGCCTAGTCTCATATTATAACTCAATGGTATGTTGAGATAGACTTGGATCAAAACCTTTAAGGTCAATATACTACCATGTAAATGCATCTACAAAGTTTGATCATAACTTGATAAAGGCTTCTTTATCTAAAGATGTGAAAACTTTACCTAGCTTTAAATTGTTTCCAATTAAAATATATACATTTGTATTGTGTTCTTATTTGGTTGACAAAGCAATTTTTTCTTTTCTTAATTCATCATCTTTGTTGAATATGTTTTTTAGGGTGAACAGTCTTTTAGGAAAATTATTTGTCTTCAACTACACAATCTGGTCATCATACTATTGTAAATGCTTGTCTTGGTTCCTTAAGGAGAATTTAACTTCCTCATATAAGAATATAATGTCTATTATCTTCAAAAACCTACAAATTTTCATTATTTTTTGGGATAGAAGGTCTCACAACTACCTTCATATGTGATTGAACCTTTTACCTTTTTATGTCATTTGAGATGCTGAATTATGAGTCAATAACAACCAACCTATCAACATGTTTAGTCTGCTTTCTTGATATGGCCTAAATATTGAAGGATTGAAAGTATTCAACTAGGTCCCATACTATATGATTATAAGATTTAAGTAGTGGGTTCTTATATATATATATTATTATTACTTGGTGAACTACTAATTCACTATCTCCAAAGACTTATAGGGAATTAACCTTCATCTTTCATGCCCATTACAAGCCATGCACTAATGCTTCATATTCATTAACATTATTGGAAAAACCAAAATGAAACTTAAGATAAGAGAAATACATTTGATTGGTTGGAGAAATTAACATCATTCCAACTCTAATGCCATGTTTGATCCTAGATCCATCAAAATATAGCTACCACAGTCCTTTACTACATTGATCATTTTTCATCAATGTTGGAATTGATGCATGGTTTTCATGAAGACAATAGACACCAAATAATTATTCTTCAATTAAATTATATGGATCATGTCCATGTAAATTAGAGGTCTGTTCATAAAGGAAAATATATGGGACTCCATGTAGAGGTGATTCAGATTTAACCTCACTATTTCCTAGCACTTGGTCTGAGATGACACAATTAGTGTTCACCATGCTTAGCATATATGGATCCAAATGAAATATTGAAATATGTTCAAAACATATTGTCACCTTAGTGCCATACCTATTTTTGAACATTAGATAAGTCCAATTAGTTGATAAATATCCTCCAATATTTGAAATAAAGTCTCTTGATAAGAACATGGCAAAATAAAGAGGCAAGTCCACTACAACATTGGGACAAGTAAGTAATGTTAGTTTTAAACATTTGATTATTCTTACCATTTTTTTTGGTGATCTGTCTAATTATAATAATCTTTTATTATTTGGAACATAAACAATACCAAGATTGCTTGCAATTTATTTGCACATAATAGTGCTACTAGCTCCACTATCTACCATATAGTTATGGACTAAGCAGTCACCTACTATAAAAGATAGATAAAAGGGAGGGGTTTTGTTTGACTTGACATTGGATTTATCCACCTTTTTCATGTTATGTATCTACTAATCAAGTTTCTTGATTTACTAGTTTGAATTAGCCAGGATAGCTCCTTGTTTCTTAGCTGGTTCCTTAGATACTTCAAGATATGAAATTTCTTAAATCAACATGTCCTTTTGCCTTGGAATGGAAAGATAATCCCTCATGATAATACTAACATTTTATTCTTCATCTGATCTATAATTCTAAAAGATGTTCCACTAACCTCAGGCTATAATTTTTGAGTCACTAACTATTCTCTAGTTAGGGGCATTTGGGAAACTTTCATTATCTCTGTATTCTAACTCTTCTATACTACATGAACAACAACTTTATCTTTTAAATTCTTTGACACAAAATTATGAACATTATAAGTATTGCTCACATCTTGATCTTCTTCAACTTCTCTTCTTTTAGTTCTAGTTAGAGTTACCACTTGACCATTTGTGTTACTATTTTCATCAACTTGGTTGAATGCAATGTGGTCATACAAATTTTAATTAACATTGATAACATCAAGATGCCATTGAACTTGTTGAGCTTCTCCTTGGACTATCATATTCATGTCTTAATACTAATCTCCTTGAAGATAAAACTCTTTTTGTGTAATCTATGACATGGTAATATCTTGTGATATTGTTGTCACATGGATTTTCACCCTTTGAGGAGATGTATTAGCTCTCCTCATCCAAGTGGCACAATTGAAACACATCTAGGCTTGTGGGTAGCCTATAAATGATGTGAATCTCTAGATAGGGATAACTCTCTTGATGTACAACTTTGGATCACTACTACACCTAAAATTTTTGAGGGAAAAGAGAAATAAAAAATTGAAAGAAATCTATTCTAAGGGAAGGATACACCAAATTGATTGATGACTACCAACTAGATGCATGTTACACATGAAACTAAGAGACTAACCAAAAATACACTTCTTCAATCTACATCTTCTCACATCAATATTACATTATGAGGTTATGGATAAAAGTTTAGGCTAGGAAGACTAGAAAAGAGGCATTGAATAGCACTAGTGAATAGAGTAAATCACTCAAACTTGAAACTTCCTAGAATACTTCACATGCCCTATAAGAAGAAGCTTTCCAACTGCAAATAGTTGAGAGAATAAAATAACATCTTAGGGAAACAAGAGTTATAATTTAAGCAAAATCAATCATCTAAGTAAATACACTATGAAAATTTATGGGAAAGGTAAAAACTAGTAGACTTATAGATCAAATGGTATGAAAATGAGTAGGGATTCGCCATACTCAGGTGAAACATAAGTTACAAAGGCAAAAATGGTTAATTCTTATAGAACTTGAGAGAAAGACGAGAAGAGAGAATTCCAAACATCACAAGGAGACTTTTCAACCTAATATAATGAGTTAATATGTATGTGAAAGGAATTTTAAATGAACCATGGAAGGTTAGGAGGCACAAGTGTCCATACAAGGCGTGAAATTCATGAAAAGTGGGATCAAACTTCATGTGTTAGCTAAAAAAATTGCCTTCATCATCCACACCTATTTGAATGTCCAAAAAATAACTATGGATAGGTATGATTATTGGAATTATAGGGAAGGATTTCAAACATGCCTCCCTATGGATTGGTTGTAGTCTTAGTCATCTAGAATCTTCCCAAAATGAGCTATCACCATTTATAGTCTATAAAACTCCTCTTTCCTACACCTTGCACACTTGGCCTAAAATTTGGATTAAATTTACCATGAAAATATGTACAAGGGAGTGGATTAAACTTGTAAATACCCTTCATGGAATTATATGAATCAATCACACCTTAAAATCATCTCACTTGAAATTTTCCACCCTTCTCACTAGCTCGGTCACTATGCCAGTTTTGACAGGCTAAGATGAGAGCCATTGTTTGAAAATTTAGGAGTTTTTATGAACTAATAAATTAAAATAATGAATTATTAAAAGTCAATATATTCCTCTCAAACTTTATTTCATCTTTAGACTCCTTTTAGAACCTACAAAACACATAAAATAGTCAAAAGGTACCCTATTTTGTACCCTATTCATACAATTCTATATAAATAAAAAGGGTAGGGGGGATAATAACTAAGTCCTCTACAAAATCCAATCACTTTAATGGTATAAATATTCCATCAGAGTATCTTTCCATCTCCATTTCCCTAATTGAGTCACTAACAAGGGTTTTGCAAGGGTTTAGGCATGTTCACCCTCTTAAGCTTTGTTCATAAAGATTTCACATTGAATTTGAAAAAAAATTACATAATATTAGTGTATATTACCCTTATCAACTTATCGAATATTCTTAATTCCCCATGCAAAGCCCCAAGAGAGATAAGAACACTTAAAGTGCTTATTTGAGCTTGTTTTTTCCATTTACACATGCCTGAGGTTGTCTTGCTCTCAAAAGATGGACTATTTGTGATTTATATACATTAAAATAGATTTAACACATCTAAAATTTCCCTAAAAACATATTTCAATCCATTGGAAAACTACTCCAAGGTTGGAAATGAATCTGACCCTCCATTTGGCTTCTAGGCCTAAAACTACCTAACAAGCTTTTCTACACCTTAAATCCCACAATGAGTTTTTTATGGTTCTCCCTACATCCAATAGATTATACACATTTTTAATTAACCAAAAAAAATTCTTAAATATGTTATAAATCATATATAAAACTATAAGTGAAAATGACTTCCTCATTTAGCACTAGGCCTCACCAAACCGCATAGACTTACCTACAACCTTAAGAGTATAGAACATCTTGTTGAGTTTCACCCTTATGTGACAGAATTATAATGTTTTAATCTATGTATTACATCTTCTCACACCTTATAACAAAGTCTAAATAGGTCCTAAATCATCCTTTTTGTCAAGACTATAGGGTTTTTGCATGAGGGGAATATCCTCTATCTGAGATAGAACATAGGATACTTATTCTATTCTCCTAGACAAAGTAATAAATGTATGCGGTTGTAAAAATCATATAGAAATTTACATACCAATTTTGGTCTCTTTTTGATATGATTTGACCTCCAAAACTCTCAAAAAACCAAACAGACTATGTGGAGGCAAACTGTGTGTAGGCTTCTATTAAGCAAACTATATAATGCATAATTAGACCCCCTTCTCTACTATATAGCCATCATGATGGTGTTATGAGGATATTATTATTATTATTATTAATATGTTCTAACCTTTAATCATCCTTCCAAACTTACACATATTCTTCATACTTTTTGCCTAGTTAGACTGAGTATTATTCCTTGACTATGTTTTTGCCTTAGAAGGGACACCTATAGGTATAATTACATGGTTTGACCTAAAAAACAATGTATAAAACCTCTTATAGTTCCTTTAGGGTCATTTTTCATCATTTTAGGTCTATTTTCTTCATATCAATGCTTTATCCACATCAAGGAACTCAAACTTGCTCTTTGCCCCTCATAGTCAATTACAGTTGACTATGTGGGGTCCTGTAGGTGCAAATATATGATTTAAGATTTGATTTATGACTTGAAATCCCTCTCAAATATCTAAAATATTATATGACTACACTCATTACCTATATTATTTTATTAATGTCTATTACCAAGGCTATCAAGCTCAGTCCTCATGATAATCCTACAATCATCTTATAGGTTGCATTTGTGATGCAAAAGGGAACTTGTAGGTGTGTTTGGGGAGCCAAAACACAAAATATAATACCTTGAAATTACCCTTAAGTCATGAAAAATATATTAAACCATGTAATAATTATTCAAGCATGAAACACTATTTGTATTACAACCTTGAGGTGGAAGGCTTCTTTGGAGCTTCAAACTGTAGATGTCACTGCCTAGAAATAGTGCATTTTTAGGCTTTCAAATGACCACCCTCCATTTGTCATCTACCTCATAAAATTGGTATAATCCTTATCCTATGTATGGAATATTAGGTAAACACATTCATAAGCATCAAATCCATTGATAACCCTATCATATGACCCTACCAAAATGGCGTAGGTGCTCTATTTTCACATTTTGTGGACTAAATCCTAGAACTCAGTCATCTTGTGCTTTGATCATGGTTTACATTTCCCTTTGCAAGCCTAACCATAAAAATAGGTTTGTTAAGGTCTAAATAAAATAATAGGATATAAATAAGGTTTCCATCTCATACGTCAACCCTTCTATATGGCTATTTGGCTCCCTATTAACCCATGTAGGTGGTTATTTAGTGTATACAAGTAGTGGGTAAAATATGGACAATATGCATTACTTTAAAACTTTTATGAGTTTTATATCAATATATAAACTTATAAATTCACTATTCATCCTCTACATACCTTGATAAATATTCAAACAACTCATAAAATGATATTTCAACATTTCTCAGTCTCTATTTAATTAGCTATAGGTGGACATCTGGTGTGCACAAGCAAGTAATGAGTATGGGGGTCCATGTATTCAATAAATCTACATTATATGATAATCTATATCCTCTCATGATGCTAAAATGAAAACTTAGGGTGTTTTCAAGTCTAAGGCAAGTCTTTACCCCTCATTTTCAATGTTGAAATCCTTCAAACACTTGTAGGTGCAGTTCCATGGTGCAAACTATATGAAGGTGTTGTATATGACTACAACAGTCCCTTTACACACTATTTGGAGAGTCAAATATATTCATTCCATTTATAAAGACATGTTCAAAATTTGGATACCCTCACTACACCTCCATGATCACACTAGATAGTTTCATACATGTGATTGTAACCATGGCAGTAAGTGAAAAGTGAGCAAAGAGTTGATTGTATAGTGTTCATGAATACAACTCATGGAATGTTGCTTTAGAGATGAGATTTAAATTATAATGGAAAAAATATAACACTAATAACATGAACAATGAATTATCACAACCCTCTAAAACCATGATCAAGCATGAAGTTCCTAAAAATGGTGAAAAACTTGTCTATCATCCCATATGAGACCAATATACAAACCTGAGGTGATTGGCTCTTAAAATAAAATTAAAATGTGAAAAAATCATGTAAAACGTGATATAAGGGAGTAAAAATCATTTGGAACTGATCTCATCAACTAGATTATATGGAATCATCCAAACAAAGGTAAAACCTATAGGATACATATATTAGCAAGTAGAAAAACATAGTCAACTTCATGAGGATGGTTCATAAAGCACAAGAAA
The DNA here is from genome assembly GCA_037957365.1 of Torreya grandis. Classification (NCBI taxonomy): domain Eukaryota; kingdom Viridiplantae; phylum Streptophyta; class Pinopsida; order Cupressales; family Taxaceae; genus Torreya; species Torreya grandis. Next base: position 7,585,423 of record JARHVA010000103.1, read on the forward strand.
AAATTATTAAAAATAATGTTATAAATAAATGATATATATATATATATAAGTTTAATTTCATCTCTTAAAGGTGTTTGACCTGGAAATTATCCAAATGTTCGTACCAAGCATAAACCTGTTGATCACTTCTGCATGTCTAGAAGGGCAAGAAAGAAGCAAAATGGTTTTGGGACTTTTTAGCACTTCCAAAGTGTTTCAAGCACTAAGATGAGTGTGAGGAATATTAATATACATTCCATTAACTTCTCTCACATTCCACCTTCCTCTTTGGGACGTACAAGTGTCAAACTCTTCCCTTTTCCCAAGAAAAATGCTCTTTCTTTTTTAAAAGTTATGAAAAATTGATTAAGGCATAATAAGAAACATGTCACATGACATTACCATTATTACACCTTCAAACTTCTATAAGAAGCCATACATCTCATTAAATGCCCTATTTTGACCCCAAAATGACTCAAAATAATATAAGGACTCAAATGACTAATGACCAAGGCTAATATAATATGAAATCACACTAAAAAACCTATAGTACTCGTTAATACATATATATTGGACCCATAAAACACATAAACATCAATTTTTTACCTGTAAGGGTCCCAATTTGACCTATAGGGTCAAATTTGGTCAACAAATACCAAGGGTTGATTCTGAATGTCATTTGAATCAGAAAGCTGCCAACCTAGATCTTGTATTGAGTTATTTTGGGGAACAATGGATTTTGAGCTAGAAGGTACATTGGGATCAAGGGCGACATATGGCTTAGTTTGGGTTATAGCTCCTTGATTTTGATAAGGTTGCCTATTGTCCTTGAAACCCTTATAAGGGGATCTTTGGTTATTGAAAGATTGATAAGTATTCTAGTTTTACTACTGATAAGGTCTATGTTGGTACTATTATCTCTTGAGTGAAATGATCTCATTTTCAAAAGCTTGTAACATGCTTTTCAGATCACCAATCTCACTAGATTTATTAGGAGGGGTTACAACTTAGGATTTTCAAGATGAAATAGGGGATATAAATATAATCTAAGGGACTTGAGCGGGAGGAACATATTGTAATTCTAGAAAAAGGGTATTAGAGGCCTTGAAGCAAGTTTCCCAACTTGAATTAGGCTATTTTTTTCTTTGATAGCAATATCATAGGCATTTGGAAAGTTATTACCACCCATAGACTATATCGTGACACTTATACCATAATTAAGGGACATAAGGTAGTACAAAAATGCATATACTTGGGATGGTCTAACCAATTCAGGAATCTAATCCATGACTTTCAAAATCTAAGGTTAAAGTTAGACATGAATTCATGGGGGTACATTTTTATGGTAGTTAGTTGTTCAATTAGAGATAAATGATCAAAATTTTCTTCAAATTATTTAACCAAGGCTACACCTAACTCATCCTAAGTAGAAATGGATGTCAAAGGAAGATTCATACACAATTGTAATGCTTTTCCTTTAAAATAAGTAGCATGCAATTTGATAGTCACATTATCTTGAGTAATATTATGAACATAACATAGATTGGAAACATCTTGGATATGCTCAATAAAAATAGTTTTATCCCATTCTCATAAAAATAAAGGGATATTTTTTAGGGTAGACATAGGAATGTCATCATATTGGGATAAATTCAAAGGACTACACCTATTAAATGGGGAAAAAACTTGATTTTTGATAACCATTTTGGCAAAAGGGATTTGGCTTATAGGGATGATAGATTGGACTAAAATAATAGCTTGACCAGAGGATGAATTCTACTTTAAAGGGTAAGGACCTATACTATTGAATCTTGATATTTTTTAAGAAGTAGAAGGCAATTCAATATGTTCAAAATAAGTACCTTTACTTGATGCTCTTGTTGTAACCTTTGACATGAAAGCACTGTTTGGAATATACTATGAGCTATGCAACTTGAAGGATCTTGAAATTTTGATGGCGGTATATCTCTCCTACTGCTGCAAATATTTCTTCTCAATATTCAAACATAAATTATACCAAAAAAACTTAGTCCCATTGGGCATGCCAAAACTGTCGGGGTTCTAGATTTTCACCCTAGCTGAGGAGGGGATTGTTTAGATCTTCCTACTCAAAATCTAATCCAAAATGGGACTGATATTAGGTTATGGGTATCCTAAAAATGGATCAGACCTTTAGATAAGGTCAGATTCCTTGTAGATCTATCACTTATATTAAACTTAAACTAGCACTTGCTGTTGGGAGAAGGGGGTGGAAGATAAATCCAAGAACAAACACACCTGTTCTAATTCCACCCGTTAGGATCTTGCTCCTCAGAAAGAGCACAGTATGATTACCAAATATAAGCAATTGAATATGCGTAAATAACCAATAGCACAGAATATGAGAGACAATACACTATCTTGTATTAACACTATACAGAAAAGAATACATCAAAGAGCCGCCACACTCTTTCACCTTACAGAGATTCACCACACCTCAAGTGTATAGTAATTCTTCTCACACACACTCTCCTACACAAAAAATGGTCCCAACAACCAACTCACACACAGAATTGGTGTTCACCTCACCAACCAATCAGTAATAACCCTGCCGGTACACCAAGCACTCTATAGCACTTCAAGCTGATCTCTCATGAACCTGCAACCTGCAATTCAAAGACCAAACTTACATGTAGATCCCCAATGAGCTTGCAACAACCTGCAACTCACAGATCTTACAACTAGAAGGAACTCTTCCTTTCTATCTCATGCCTTAAACAATACATGCCAATGGGTCTATAAATAGATCCCTAACTCAAACACTAACTTAGACTCTTAATTTAGACAATTATCCTCGCAGCCCAAGACTCTGGGTGGTCTTAACATGCAAAATCATCGTTCACTTAACTAACTGTCCATGAAATGAACACTTCAGGAACACACAGGCGACCGACGCCGGTCCCTGCTAGTCTGGTTCTGCCGACGTCGGCCGACTTCCTGCCGTCGCCGGTGGCCTTCTGCACTGGACTATGCCGACGTCGGTCCTACTACCAACGCCGGTTCCTATAGAACTCAGCAACCATCTGTTCCTCAGTTTGCAAAGGTTGAAGCTTTTAGCTCCACAACCTAACAATCTCCCACTTGGAGATAAACAGCTGCAACCTGTACCTGTACCTGTACACCGTCTAGTTTGTTTCCTTGGCTTTGTATCCCTCCTCAAGATCACTCTTGAAGACCAACCACCACAAAATCCGTGGTGCAAAATATGTCATCCAAATTACCTACAACATCCACATCTACAACCATGTAGATAAAGAACTTGACCCTGCATAGCATGTGCACCTGCTGCTGGTCCCACTGAACTGCCCTTCAGTATTACTCTCCTGGATTGACTCCAAACTTGTGACAACTCCCACTGCTTGGGAAAACTCAGGTTTAGTACATACCATGCACTCAACCTCATTATGTGAATCAAGACACCTGTTCTATGAACTGTTTAACCATCGGCGTGCTAACCGGCTTCACACAATCATCCTGAAACAAAGTCAACAAGACCTCCATGTCTCTAGAACACACTCATGCCAAAGAATCTTGCTGCTCCCAGATTCTCCATGACAAACACCTGAACTAGCTTTACCTTTAGTTCAGCAATCCCTGTATATGTAACCCTGCAACAAGCACATCATACAGAAAATAGGATAATGTAGCTAATATTATCCAGCCTGGTAAAGAGAAACACAATGATCAAACCTCCATTACCCTGCAGCTAAAACAAGATCATATACCCTGATCTTCCATCTCACATATCCATTTCTGCTCTTCTTCATCCTCAACATCCATTCGTCTCTCAGTGCTTACTTTCAGCTGGCAACTCTACCCAAAAACACCTGTTTGGTTCTCCTCCAAGGAATCACATCCTCATCCATGCCAAGCTCCCACTGTTTCCTGGATCTACCTGTTCTGCTTCTTCAATAACTTCCTGGTCCTATGCCATAAGTGAGCAATAAGTAGTGTAAAGAAGGGAAATGACAAATTTAAGAACTTACTTACACCTTCAGTCCTCCATATGGGCGCTTGAGATTCCATGACAACTCGCTGTCCACCCAAAATTCGTCTCAGTAACCGATGCCGGTCACATCTCAGTCTACAGCCGACCGATGTCGGTTCCCTGCGACTGCCTCCCTGCCGACGTTAGTTCCCCTGGCCGACGCCGGTCTCTTTTCTGCCCTGAGTCACCGACGTCGGGCTGCACATAGCCGACGTTGGTCCCTGTCTGGACACCGACGTCGGTTTTCCTGCCGACGTCGGTCTCTGTGTTTTTCTTGTGAGACCTGACTTTTTCCTGCGAGCTCTTTTTGGATCAAAACCTTGTCCAAATCACCCTTGCTCTACTCAAAATTCCTCTGCACCTTATGCTGAACTCTGTCTGTCACTTTCTCCTTGAAAACCAAGGCTTTCCCGTTCTTGTCACTAACATCGGATTCCTCAAGAAACCTTACCTTCTTCTTCTGCATACAGAAACTACGATCCATGCCTTCCAAATCTGAAAGCATATTCTTTGACTCAAGAACCAGCATCTCCTTCTTATCTATGTGACCAAGCCTATCAAGCCACATCTCTGAATCTACAGCTGAAGTAGATAACCCAGAAAGAGATTCAGTAAAACAAGTAGATAGATAAAGCGTACCTACTTTCTTACCTCTAGCTACAACAAGTGTACCCTTGGTAACCTTCCAAGAGTCCGCTGTGAGAGTTACTGTGCAACCCTCTTCACCCAAACTTTTAACAGAAATCAGATTCCGCTTCAGAACTGGGACATGCATGACCTCCTTTAACACCCATGTGTCACCTGTCTGCAATTTCAGCTTCACTTTGCCTTTGCCAGCAATCTGACAAGGCTTACCATCCCCTACACAAATTTCTCCAAAGTTTCCCTGGACATACTCATGGAAAAATTCCCTATGTGGAGATGCATGAAAAGAGGCACCAGAATCTAATACCCAAGATTCTACTTCTTCTCCAGAGCATCCTGTGCAACGTAACCCGCAACATCTGCTTCTTCTCCATGTCCTTCATGTTGATCTTCACCCGATCTGCAATCTCTCTTTAAGTGCCCTTGCTTTCCACATTTCCAGCAGGTTATTCTGCCATACCTGGACTTGGATCTTTTGCCTATCTTCGACCTTGATCTCCCACGCTCTGTCTTCTCTCTTGGCCTTCCTCTTCCTTCAACACTCAAAGCATCTCCAGATGATTCACCTGTGCTTTTCCTGCGTATCTCTTCATTCAAGATCACACTCACAACATCATCCACTTTTAAGACTTTTGAAGGAGACACAGTATTAGAAACTGCCATTACCAAACCTTCCCAACTTTCAGGCAATGAACACAAGATTAAGAGAGCTCTAAGTTCATCATCAAATACAATATTCACTGAACTTAACTGGTTTACCAAACCATGGAAATCACTAAGATGGCTATGAATAGATCCACCTTCCAACATTTTCAAATTAAATAAACGCTTCATAAGAAATACCTTATTAGAAGCCGAGGGTTTTTCATACAAATTTGCCAAAGATTTCATCAACTCCACCGTTGTCTTACACTGTGATAAGTTGGAAATCATAGATGAATCAAGACTCAATCTAACAGATCCCAGAGCCTTCTGATCAAGAACCTCCCATTCTTCATCTTTCATATCCAAGGGTTTGCTAGCAACCCCACCCAACGGTAAGTACAAATCTTTTTGATACAGATAGTCCTCAATCTGCATCCTCCATAATTGGTAGTTCTTGCCATTAAACTTTTCCATTCGTAGTTGACTATTTTCTACCATTGCTAAACTCCCACTCAAACAGAAGCCCTGTGAGTAACCTGTAATCAAAACACACTACCCAGATCTACACCAATCTGTTAGTATCCCAACCAAAAGCTCTGATACCACTTGTTGGTGGTATCAAGCTATGAGCCAACAACCTTGCTCTGATACCACTTGTTGGGAGAAGGGGGTGGAAGATAAATCCAAGAACAAACACACCTGTTCTAATTCCACCCATTAGGATCTTGCTCCTCAGAAAGAGCACAGTATGATTACCAAATATAAGCAATTGAATATGCGGAAATAACCAGAAACACAAGTAACTAGAATTCACCAATAGCACAGAATATGAGAGACAATACACTATCTTGTATTAACACTATACAGAAAAGAATACATCAAAGAGCCGCCACACTCTTTCACCTTACAGAGATTCGCCACACCTCAAGTGTACAGTAATTCTTCTCACACACACTCTCCTACACAAAAAACGGTCCCAACAACCAACTCACACACAGAATTGGTGTTCACCTCACCAACCAGTCAGTAATAACCCTGCCGGTACACCAAGCACTCTATAGCACTTCAAGCTGATCTCTCATGAACCTGCAACCTGCAATTCAAAGACCAAACTTACATGTAGATCCCCAATGAGCTTGCAACAACCTGCAACTCACAGATCTTACAACTAGAAGGAACTCTTCCTTTCTATCTCATGCCTTAAACAATACATGCCAATGGGTCTATAAATAGATCCCTAACTCAAACACTAACTTAGACTCTTAATTTAGACAATTATCCTCGCAGCCCAAGACTCTGGGTGGTCTTAACATGCAAACTCATCATTCACTTAACTAACTGTCCGTGAAACGAACACTTCGGGAACACACAGGCGACCGACGCCGGTCCCTGCTAGTCTGGTTCTGCCGACGTCGGCCGACTTCCTGCCGTCGCCGGTGGCCTTCTGCACTGGACTATGCCGACGTCGGTCCTACTACCAACGCCGGTTCCTATAGAACTCAGCAACCATCTGTTCCTCAGTTTGTAAAGGTTGAAGCTTTTAGCTCCACAACCTAACACTTGCTTGGAAAAGGGAAAGAGATTTGACAAAAATTATAAAAGCATGTAAAAAAGTGGTGATGCACCATTAATTTGATCACTATGACTTAAAAAAACACACTATGAGACACTCTTAAAACCAAATAACATCAATCTCACATAAATATTTTATAACAAGGCATTAATTAGTTACCAAATTAGCAAGAAAGGGCAGATATCCACTTTCAAACTAGACAATAAACTATAGATTGCACTTGCAATGACCTGTGAGAACTATTAAGCACTTCTTAAAGGTGAGAAACTTAGACATAAGCAAGGAACATACATTCACTTAAAAATAGTACATGAATTCATAGAACACACTTCAATCTAGCTTAGAAAAGGATAGAATTTAGTCTTTATTACATAAAAAAGGTATTGCAGTACAAAGTTTGGTAGAGTCTGGTCATACCAAAAAGAGGGATATAAGGATCAATATCAAGGCTTAAAAACCTATATTTATAGCAAAAATAAAGAGAGAGAGATCCATACATTGGAAAATGCCCAACCACTTTTGATGGATTAACACTTTTAAGTATGTTGACTCATATCAATAAGGAACCAACTCTATAAAAGAATTAAATGTCCATTGCCCTTATCCAACTGCTAGATATTTTATTAGAATCATGTCATTATTTACTTGATCTACTAATGAGGATCATGTCTTAGAACTAGATAAAATGTGCCACATCTACATTAGGTGGCCATTAGAACCTAAAAATGTGAACCATGATGAGGCAAGACACAGGTCCACATATATGGAAACCAATCTTAGACCATTGGTTTTCATACAATCATGATATCTATGAAAGTCTATAAATAACTTGACTTTACTTTATAGGCATTCGTTTATCTTCATATTCAATATTAAATTCAAAATATCAATCTTACATATATGGAGATTTATTGGTGATGCTTGGTCTCTAAACTATGGCCCCGGTTCAACTTTGATTCACCTTCAAACTTGGCTCCTTGACATTTTCTTTATCTGGGTCCAAAATAACCTCTTTGACTTTCATCAAAAATATCCTGAGCTTGATTTTTCTTATTAATTATTGATATCCAACTAGGCTCATCTACATTATGTCTAATTTTATTTATAATGATTGGCTCTATAGATATGCTGACTTATTGACCTTGCCTGACTCCATCGATCTATCTATGCATGGATGCCCACAAGTCAACAATATTTTACTTATTAAATACACTTGTGCCACTTTTCATGCACATATTTTATCTTTTGATACTCTAAATTATTGAACTCCACTCACCATTAGATATGAATACCTGATCAAATGGCAATCATTGATTTGTCAAGTCCCACTATTTGAAATCTATGACTACTTTATGATATTAAAATTGACATCCTCACTCCTATCAAATTATTTTCATGTGACCATTATTTATGGTCGTTTGACAGCCAATTTTACACTCAATAGGATCTATATTGCTCTTTTCATAAAGTTGATGTCCCACCAACCATCATTTAGCATTCCATAAAACGTGACCGACATCCTGCAAACCATGAAATTTAAGTTCATATGGATTTCTATAGTGGCTTTAATTTGACTCTCATGTGAATGTATTATGTTGTAGGTACCACTTTAAAGGCCTATAAATTGAATTACATGATTCATATAGGCACCAAAATTGTTGGAGATGTTCTTGAGGTCAAAACGAACAAACCCTTTTGATCCACTTGTCTCAAAATACTTCTAAGTGAAGATATAACATGTTCAAATTGACTGGTCCAAATTCTTTTACATGACATCCTGGCAACAGTCAAGCTCAAAAGGATAAGTATGTAAAACTTAGTGAAATCTGACTAAATAGCCAACTTTGCACATTCATAACTTCCTTTGCACTTTAACAGATGATCTAAAACTCAATGCATAGAAACCAAGGACCAAGATGAACAAACCCATGTGACTAAATTCTTCTATCACTGCCACACATGCGAGATATAGCTTTGTGAATATTTTCACTTGAATCTGTTAGAACTTCTTGAAAATGGTTGTGGAAAACATGCAGAAAATGACTGAGGAGGCAACTTTGGACCTCAATATCTTTTGATGTGATTTGGTAGAGGACTTGAGATTTGGCACATATAAACTTGGTATAAATCAAAAGAAACTCATATGACCAATTTTATTTGATTTGTCCACACATGAGAGATATGGATTCTATAAATTACTTATTTATATTTTGTGCTATTCAACCTAAATGTCAAGATGAACACATAATGAAGAACTAGATATATCTCTTGCATTCCCATACTCATTCTAAGTAGTCTTGACCTCCTATAGGGCCTCTGTAACCTGTAGAATTTTTTCTTTTGACATTGAAAAATTACACTTGAAGTGAGCTCAAAGTGTTTCAAAAGATTTTCACTCTACATGGTCTCATTTGGGTCCACTTATTCAATCCAGAAACCTACTCTTTCTACTGAACTCTTGGACTAGGCATATTTTTTTGTATGTAGAACAAAATTTGGTCAACAGGTCCTACTGCACATTTTGTGAGTCATATCCAAATATATTAAAAAATTATCATTGTAAAACCAAATTTTATAACCATTATCCAATGGAGGACCATATGATTGAAAATCAATAAAATATCTAATTGCACATTGAGATAAAAACACATATTTTTCCCAATTTAGAGTCCACACAACTATAGTAGCCCTAAGTTAAATATGAATATACCTCCAAGGTCATAATTTATTGTTGAAGTACTTAATCAATCAAGGATTGTACCAGTATTTCACACACATCATTGTATCATGGGGAATACAAAGATTTTGATCCCTCTTTAGAGTATTAGTATGTAGGCAACACTCAACACAAGGGGTGTTGAGGTCAAGCACAACTTTAAAAACTAAGCCATTTTTATCCTATGATTTCATTCATCCTCATATGTCATTAGGATAAAGTTTTGATGAATAAGAAGGTATAAAATGATTATTAAAATAAATCAAGATATCTTGTATAGTCAAGCATGAAACATAGTTGAAGGTGAACCTACCATATCAGTCATAAAGAGAAAAACTATGATAGGACAACATCACTACATAAGGAAAACATAGTGGGATGACCCTATCTAATTATATTGGTCTTATCCTAGGTCCAAGTAAAGCCTATTCCTATTCATACTAACATTACATAGTCATATAGTTGATTTCATAGTTTCACTTATAGTCCTACACATCCAATTTACAACTAAGTTGTATTTCTTTGTGTCTTTCCCATTTAGCATTTTTCCAAATATAACAACTTTTGAATCACTTTATGTCATTTATTGCATATTTATAAAATTTTTATTTTACATATAAGTTTTTATAATTAAGTAATTAATTTATATTTAGCCAAAATTTGATCAAACAAATACATGTATCTATAAATAACACTTATATTCCATGTGTTACATACATGCCTTAAATGACATATAGATTACTATGATGACACATGATCACATGATTATACATGATGCTATCTCTATACATGTAAAAATACAATAAAATTTTATTTTGAGATAAGTAACTTATTGGATACATCCCTCATCTAAAAAATGGGGATTTATAGTGGGATTATCATAGGGACATAAGTTTCCATGAATATAAAATTAGATTTTGGCAACCATAGTACAAATTTCATAGATTCAAAGTGATTCAAATATCATATGAGTTTGATTACATGACATATATTGTCACATAGTATAGATCATGGGTGTATATGCCATGCATATTAACTTAATTTAAATAAACTTGTGTAAAGATTCATACATAACCAAGTGCATATGCATGGGCATAAGTACACAAGTTATAGGAAAATAATTTATAGATTTTTCACATATACATACATTTAAGATACACGTTCTTAGGTTCAACATATAGATACATAAAATTATATATCAATATTTCATACACATACACACTATTATATTTTATAGTTGGTACAATTTCAAAGGAGAATGATGTGATTCATAAACATTTACATATTTTGGAGTGAGCACTATAATAATTATTTATTTACAAAGAAATTTATAATCCACATCAAGTAATGATAAAATTTTAATATAAAATCTATCTATAATGGTTTGAATCATATTTTTATGGGTAATGTACATTGAGGTACAATGACAATTAAAAACTATGGCATTTATTCTAGTGAACCCATAATATGGTTCCCATTATTTATCAAATACGAGTAGTTAGTTGGGCTAGTACATCATGTATTTCTCCCCACATTTATGAGGGTTGGTGCATGTTGTCTTCCCAACCCAAGGGTTTTCATAGATAAAAAATATTAGAGTTGATCATCTTCAATTTATCTATGGTTTAACAAGAGGAATCACTCTCAAAGTTCTTCAAAGTAAATCACCTTTCTCCAATGATTTAAAAAGGAAGCATCATCTCCAACAAGTTGGAAGAGAAACATGGTTTTCACCAACACACAAGTCTAATTCTTTATTTATATTTAATTATAAAATGTTGGAATAAAAATGACTAAGAGTTGGGGTGGTGAATTAGTATTTAAATTTTTTTCATTCAATTCCACTTAAACATACATGAACCATTCTAATAAGCAGGTATATCTTAGCTAGCATAAGCATCAAATCATAAGAACATGAAACACATGAACATAACATATTCATGGGAAACCCTTAAAGGGAATAAAAACCAATGATGAATAAAATGGAATACATTCCTATATGAAAAACATCAATATTTAGTGAAGAACCAACTCCACATAGAGCACCAATCCAAACTAGTTCAAAACCAACTTAACTAAGATTTAACAAGCACCCACTTGCAAGGGGGCATCGACCTCCTAGATGACTTAGCACTAAATAAATCACTTTACACACTTGATCAACTTAATAAACCATTGTTTCTTATACAATATATGATGATCTTCATCTTTAGCTCTTCACTCACTTTTATCCCTATCAAATTGACCTCTAGCCTTCTTCACTCAACTAGCCCTCTTTATGTCTTGCATAGGTCTTATGATATTGATCCTCATATGAAAAACCTATGTAAATACTTAATATAATTATTTGATGGTTTTCATGACCTAATTGTACTCACAAATATTAAATATCATTTGCTTATTCTCCATACTCTCTAAGCACACACAAATAGGCCTAAACTACCTAGTATTTATACAAGTCACTTGATCATATCCTTCTTAGTTAGACACAAAATTTTATTATTAAGTATGTCATATAATATTAAAATAACATTTATTAATAATGAATCGCTCAATACATTAGGTTAATCATAGCGCAATTATCCCTTACTCCTCTTTTAGGCTTTATGGAGACCTAATATGCCTTTTTTAGCAACACGTTACCATTTGATCTTTCTTGAATCATATTCAAAAAACTAAAATAGAATAAAAACATAATATCACACTTTAATATACCTTATACAAATTTAATTTAGGTATATAACACCTTTTATGTTTAACCACCATTTGAACCCTTTCTCAAAACATTGTTTATAAAAAGGCTTGTGCATACATAAAAAATATGTCTTAAACAACTGAGGCATAAAATAAATTTTTACAAAGAAACATGGAAAAAATTTACACATTAAAAAACCTACTAAACCTAGGGTCATCAAAAACTTCATTAGATGCTTCAACTCAGGGTATACAAGCTCAAAATCTTCTCTATAAGATGCTTACTCAAAACTACCAACTGACTTCAAAACACAGTCAAGGAAACTTGAACTTATGTCACTTAATTGAATAGATTAAAGGGATTTAAATGCATGAAAAATATATTATACCATAATAATATAAACATTAAAAAAACATATCATAAGTACTAATGGTAACTATTGGTCTTACAGAACAATTTGTTGACCTTCTCTCTCACAGACTCAACTTAGCCAAATAAGCCATTTTGGCTTCAATGTTCCAAACTATTACACTAAATTTAAATCTCTTAAAAAACATGAATATATCATTAAAGTAAAAAAAAAAAAACATAAACATACACTTCAATCCATCATTCTTTCATGAAAACACATCAAGAATCATCTTCTCACTTCTACCTGATTTTCTTACTATCTGTATCACTAGGTCTGTTAGTGACTGATCAACTTGGATCACCAAATTTGCACACCTAGGATATAGATCCCATATATAACTATTCATGAACAAAAAATAAAGTCTCAAACTTTGATCTTCATCCACTTATCAACTTTTACTTGGTCAACTCTACTTATTACAATAAATCTTTGAAAAATAAGCATTTTCATGTAGGGTTTGCTTACTCACTTGAGAAACCAATCACACTTGGAGATGATAGAGATATTTGAGTTAAAAATAAAATTACTAGTCTATCCATATCAATTTTTTTTGAGATTTTAAAATAAGATCTTTAACATCAGTTCATTATTAGGGTTCTTTGAGGGTTTAGACCAACTTCCATCTTTAACAATCATTCATAAAGCTTAGCTCCTCTTTCCAAAAACCAATGATTGTAGATTTGAACTAAGATCCTTTCCCATCTACCAAAAATATCTCAAAATCTCATGCATATGATGTATGTGCTAATGAGCACTTGAAAAACCTTCTTAGGTAGACAATTCTTCATTCTGTGTACTTGAGAGACCTTGAAACACTTTTTAAAGTCTTAACCTTCAAACTCTAACATGAAACTTCATGCACATACTTAAAAAAACTTGGATAACCTTTGTTAATGATCACCTGCTCATTGATGTCTTAAAAACTGATCTTGATACCCTATTTGACCACCATCTCTCTTTTTCCTTTGTAATCCTTGACTTTTAAGTTTCATTAGGCCTTGAATTTGACCTTTTAGCCACCTTGTAGGCTTTACATTAAAAATCTCATATGCTTCAATGCCTCTTATGTATGCTCAATAAATATCATACAATCACTCCTTATGGGATATTCAATAGAGCATCTTCAAAAATTCTTACATATCTTCAGAGATTGACTAAAGATTTTGTATATTACTTGGAGAATATTCAAAATTTTATACGTGGATATTCAGAGCTGACCTTATAATCATTTTTAAGGTCCTCAAAACCTCATGTACAAACTCAAACAAACTATATCATGCTCAAATATTTTTAAGCATTATTTTGAAATTTACTAAAGATATTCATATCATCTTTATATCTATTTACACATATCTTTAGAGCATACATCATCTTCTTTAGAGCTCACTCATTTCATCATGCTACCTACACAAACCTTCTCACAAGGTCTAGACAAAGATTTTCAAGATACTGACCTGTACTTACTCATGTTGATCTCAATGATATTTCTCAAGTTGACATAAGAACATTCTTCAAATAGTACTCTGAAGCTGACCTAAATCTACTAAAATCATACTTTATCCCTTTGAGCTAATACTATGTCTTAAAGATACTAAATGTCACTAAGTCTTCAAAAACTATGGTAATCACCTATGATAACCATTCTCATAAACTTCTCTTAATTAGGTCACTCTCAAGATGATCCATCAAAATCTCAATAAATAGAGTCTATGAAGCATCTTAGACAAAATATCTCCTTCTTTATTGTAACTGAAGAAGATCAAATTCTTTACCACACGCAAGGCTATCCCATTCTTGATTTTTGATCTACAAAATTTGGGACTCCCCATTTGTATTTACAACTCAACATATGAATTAATAGGATCCTTAAGCCATAATCATCTTTATTAAATCATCTTGGCACCAATATTCCTAATAATAATCTTATATCTCTCATCATGTTTCCTAATATAATTTAAAAGCATAGAGCTACCAACACATGACTGAATAATAACCATCTTCATCTCCTTTCTTTCAACATATAAAATCTAAAATCTTATAAAAAAGAAACCTTCTTTGATTGCAACCTCATTATTCTACTAATAGTCTCCATGGATCTTAATTAAGCCACTCCTTTTCATAGGGTACTAAAACAACATGAACTTATGATATTCCTATATCTCCATATTTTCATAAAAATAAACATTCTTCAACATCCTTTTAGACTTGATTAACACTATAAGCTTGATCTCATCATCAACCATTTGATCATCAATGTCAGTTGACAACATACATTCCATTCTTGATTTATCATCTGAGGCATGATCTATCTTAGCAAGTAGTCCACTTGAGCTTGTAGATTGATCATAACTTATCTTTACTATCTTTAGTTTTCATATATTCAATTACCTTATTTCTTCCACTCTAGGAGCTCCAAACTTCCTATTTTGACTTGACGACTTTCTGACTTTGTTAGGACATAACATTGTAATGTGTCCTAAATTATGATAGAGGTAACAAACCACCTTATATATACCATTTGAATAATTTGAATTGTGACTCCTTCCATAGTTCCATGAGTACTCATTCTTGGAGGGTTTTCTACATTCTCTTGCTTTATGACCAAACTGATTGCATACAAAATAATAACCATTGAAAGAACTAACATACCTTATAGTATTGGGTTGTCTTATAGGTATTTTCATGTTAACCTTATTTTCTTCAACAATGTTCTTCTTAACTTGAGGTGCCCCCTTTTGGTCTTCTTTGAAACTGACCTATTTTGTCACTTACAGACTTTTGAATACTCAAGATATAATCTAGAGCCTTAGTGCTCTTTTCAAATTTCAAAAATATCTTCACATTTCTATATGCTTGATCCAACTAGCTTTTAGAGATTCTATCTCAGTTTCATATCTGATGCAATCTTTTTCTTTAGTCTTTATACTTACATTGACTACCTTTATCTGTTCTTCAACTTAATTGATGATCTCATCATACCCAAAATTTTTGCTCAACCTTTCCTCAAAAAATCCAATTTGATCCTCATAATCCTTAAGTAATAACCTAAGTTTGTGATTCTTTCTTTTGTGAAACTTCAACTCCTCTAGGGTACTTAATAACTTTGCCTCAAGATTCACTTCAGCTTCTCTTTCTTCACTATCATAATATACTTCTTCATCTAATTCTATATCAACCATAAGGCCTTTCCCATTTGAATAACCCTCATTTCTTGATTTTATGTCCATAAATAGGGTTTCACTATTATCATATTTAGGTTCATTACTACCATCATCAATGTTAGATGTGCCTAAATCACTTACATCATATAAGATGTCTTCTTTAGTATAAAAACTCTTCTTATTTTTGAATGACCATTTCCTTCATTATTCTTTAAATCTCTCTTATTCTTATTAGACTTATAGATGTTTCTTTCATTTCCATGATATTCATCATGTTATTCATTATTCTTAGTTTTATCCTCGTTAGGACACTTGGATGTAAAGTGACCAATCTTGTCACAACTAAAATATTTGAAGGGTAACTTACCCTTATAATTACTTGAGCTAAACCTCAACTTCCTAGAAAACATAGCTATAAGTTCATCATCATCAATATATGAATATACCTCATCCTTTTCATTTTTAGACGATGACTTCCTTTCAAATTTGAAAGCCACTTCCTTCTTGGGAGGTCTTCATTTGTTCTCATCTCATAAGCAGTCGAGATGGCATGAAGCCCATCCATCTCTAACTTGTCCAAATCTTGCATCTCTTCTCCTACAGACACCTTAGAGTCAAACTTAGGAGTTAGTGATCTTAACACCTTTTGGAAAATAGTAGAATCTTTTACTTCTCCCAATCCTCTAATGATATTGATAATTTCATCGATACTCAATAGGTAAGATGCAATTGTTTCATCTTCATTCATCTTTAAGCATTTGAACTATCTTCTATGGGTTTGTAACTTGGATAAATTCACCTTGGTGTATCCTTCATAAATGGTATATAATTTATACCATATATTTTTGGCTAATACATAATGCATTAACTTTATAGTTTCTACCTTTGATAGGCCACAAAGATTGGCATTCATTGCCTTGGAGTTATTTTCACTAGTCTTTTTACTTGTTGCATCTATTGGTTGAATAAGAGGTGCAATATGACCATCCAAAACTAACTACCAAATATCATGTCCTTGTGACATCAAATATATATTCATTATAATATTTCAAAAGGCATAGTTAGATCCATTAAACAATGGAAGCTTACTAATAGAGAAACCACCTTGAGCTTGCTAACTAGTCATCCTTGCTTCTTAAGATCTCCTTTAGGCTTTTAAACTTGCTTCAAGAGACTAGGATATAATACCAATTATTGGAATAAAAATGAATAAAGGGTGTTGAATCAATCCTTAAAACATTTTCATTCAATTCTACTTAAATAGATATGAACCATTCTAATAAACATGTACATCTTAACAAGCATAAGCATCAAATCACAAGAGCATGAAACACATGAACACAACATATACATAGGAAACCTTAAAGGTAAGAAAACTCACTGATGAATCAAAATGACTACATTCCTATATTACAAACATCAATCTTTAGTGAAGCATCAACTCCACATGGAGTACCAACCCCAACTATCTCATCACCAACTTAGATAAGCTTTATTAAACACCCACTTATAAGGAGATACCAACCCCCTAGATGACTCAGCACCAAGTCAACCACTTGATAAACTTTATTAAATTCATAAAACCCTATTTATTATATAATAGATTATGATCTTCATATTCAACTCTTCACTCACTTCTATCCCTCTCAAAATGGCCTCTAGCCTTCTTGGCTCAACTAGCCCTCTTCATGGCTTGATAATGTATTCTAACCTTGATATTCATATGAAAAACATATTTAAATATTTAAGATACTTATCTAATAGTCTAGATTATCTATTTATACTCACCAATATTCTATATCATTCACTTATTCTCCATACTCTCTAAGCACACACAAATAGGCCTAAACTGCCTAGTATTTATACAAGTCACTTGATCATATCCTTCTTAGTCGATCATAAAATTATACTATTAAGTTGGACATAGAATATATATTATCATATTAAAATAACATGCATTAATCATGAATCAATCAATACATTAGGTCCTTCATAGGTCAATTAGCCCTTACTCCTCTTTTAAGCTTTATGGAGACCTAATAGGCCTTCTTAGCAACACATTACCCTTTGATCCTTCTTGAAGCTTATTCAAACACATAAAAATGTATAAAAACATAATATGCTAATGTAATAGATCTTATCCAACTTTAATTTAGGCCTTTAACACCTTTTAGGTCTAGCCACCATTTGAACCCTTTCTCAAAACACTATTTATAAAAAGCCTGTGCATACACATAAAATCTGTCTTGAGAAATTGAGGTATAAACTAAATTTAAAAAAAAAATGGAAAAAAATTAAATATTTAAAGAACTCATGACCTCAGAGTCATCAAAAACTTCATGAGATGCTTCAACTCAGGGTATACATGCTCAAAATCTTCTTTGTAAGATGTTTACTCAGAACTACCAACTGACCTCAAAACACAATCAAAGTAACTTGAACTTATGTCACCTAATTAAAAATATTAAAGGAATTTAAATGATTGAAAAATATATTATACCATTTTTAGATCAACCTCAACCAAATAGATCATAATTATTAATGGCAACTATTAGTCTTACAGAATAATCTGTTGACCTTCTCTCTCACAGACTCCACTCAGACACAAGCCATTTTAGCTTCAATGTTCCAACCTCTTACACTGACTTAAAATATTATAAAAAACATGAATAGATAATTCAATTCTAAAATAACATCATCATACACTTCACTCCATCATTCTTTCATGAAAACACATTGGGATTCATCTTCTCACTTTTGCTTGATTTTCTTACTAT
Organism: Torreya grandis; assembly: GCA_037957365.1. Lineage (NCBI taxonomy): Eukaryota > Viridiplantae > Streptophyta > Pinopsida > Cupressales > Taxaceae > Torreya > Torreya grandis. The sequence goes on from JARHVA010000103.1 coordinate 7,604,053, forward strand.
CTGTATCACTAGGTCTGTTAGTGATTGATCAAATTAGATCACCAAATTTGGAAAATTTATATCTATAACCTATCCAAAAACCTTCATGAAAAAAAACTACAAGTCTCACACTTTGATCTTCATCTACTTAACAACTTTGACTTGGTTAACTCTGCTTGCTACAATAAATCTCCAAAAAATAAGCACTTTTTTATAGGGTTTGCTCACTCACCTAAAAAACCAATCACACATAGAGATGATAGAGAGAGTTTACTTCAACCTCCAATTACTTATATATCCATATCAAACTATTCTAATATTTTAGAATAATATCTTCAACATCAGTTCATTTTTAGGGTTCTTTGATGGTTTAGACCAACTTTCAGCTTTAATAATCATTCATAAAGCTTAACCCCTCTTTCCAAAAACTAATTATTGAAAATTTGAGCTAGGACCCTTACCCATATACCATGAATAGATTATATTCTCATATAGATGTTGTACATGCCAATGATCACTTGAAAAACCTTCTCAAGTACATAATTCTTCATTCTATGCACTTGAGAGACCTTGAAACACTTTTTCAAGTTTTAACCTTCAAACTTTGACCCAAAAAATTCATGCACATACTTAAAAAAACTTGACCCACCTTTGTCAATGATCACCTACTCACCCATGTCTTGGAATTTGATCCTGATACCCTATCTGACCATCATCTCTCTTTTTGATTTTTAAGCTTGGACTTGTAAGTATCATTAGGCCTTAAATCTAACATTCTAGCCACCTTGTAGATTTCATCTTGAAACTCTCCTATGTTCTTGTGCCTTTTATGTATTCTCAAGTAACCTCATACACTCACTCTTCTTAGGAACTTCAATAGTGTATCTTAAGAGTTTCTTATAGATCTTCATAACTCAACTAAGGATCTTCATAGCTTAGTTGGAGCATCTTTAGAGTTACATACATAGATATTTATAGCTAACCTTATAATCATTTTCAAGGTCCTCAACACCACATTTACAAACTCAAACAACCTCTGGCATGATCAAATATTGTCAAGAATTATTTAGATCTTCACCAAGGATATTCATACCATCTTCATAGCTATTTACATAGATCTTCATAGCATACACCATCTTCTTTAGATCTCACTCCTTTCATCATTCTACTTGTACATACCTCATCACGTGGTCTAGATAAATATTTTCAAGATACTAACCTGTACTTACTCATGTTGATCTCAATGATATTTCTCAAGCTAACATAAGAACATTATTCAAATATAACTCTCATATTATTGTTATCATATAGTAAAAACACTCACTATGCTGGCATAAGAAATCATCAAACACATATCTCAAAGCTTACATGTCCATGTGCCTTCATAAGAGCCTTTGACATCAATGATAACATTAATACCAAAACTTAACAACCAATGATAATGTTCAATAAAAAATTTGAGTTTAGATTTCAAATTTTAATATATGTACATTGAATACCATATGTTTGTTATAGGTTTTGCTTTGGAATGACCTATGCAATTAGAGCTTCCTAAAAAAGATAAAGTGTGTTATACACAATCAGATATACCTTTTACTTTTACTCTATAAATTCCATTACTATAATAAAGGGGGAAATTTTTAGAAACTAAAATTTGGTATTATAAATTTAAAATGACAACCTTGACATACATTTACCACCCATGAATTATGTCCAAAAATATGGTCCTAACTTGCCATCTCACCTATCATAGTGATTTCTCTGGGTCCTACCTTTTTGTTCTATTATTACACACCTACACAATCCTCATTGTCTATTTCAAACTTGCATACCATCATGCCTAGATATTAATAAATGCTCAATTTAGTCCTCATGTGCACAAGTTACTACCATCAGATGAGGGCAGTGTCATTAATCAACATTGACCTAAACCTAATGATACTAGCCCTATCTTAACAACCATCACTTTTAAAGTATAATACATTCTTATTGTCCATACCATATGTTTTGGATATCTTAGTGTGATAAATTACCCAATTGGACTCATGTTTTTAAAATTTCAAAGGCCTCACTTGATAAGGGACTATGAACTTATATGGTACACATGTATACACTATTACACCTTGATTAAATCCCTATTTCTCAAAAATTCTAAACCAATCACTAGGAACATTCATAATCCAAGTCTTAAACATACCAAATCAATGTCAAAGCAAGAATTATCAAGTATCATATCTAAATCATTTGTTGAATTCATATAGTAAAGGAGCAAAATTGAAAAATCACACTAAGTGGGAGAGCTATGAATGGATTTATTTTCCTCCTTACAGTATTAAATACATAGGCTATGGTTAATCATAAATGAGGCTATTTGGGGTAATCTCAACTCATTACTCTTTCTTAGGTTTTTCAGGTTTCCATCCATCACAAACACATCTAAGGTTTTAAGGTGAAGGATGCTAATTTTTAGGGTTACATGCATCATCAGAGTTAGACATCACACATACAAATATTTTAGAGACAAAATAATGTGGATGTATGATCACATACTTTGTTTTTTTATAAAGGTCACTATTAACCACTATAGGTCAGTATTAATATTTGATATTAACCCAAACCTAATGAAACCAACCCTACATAGATAAAAACATTGTTATAGAACTCGATGAGTAATATACCCCCTTTAGTCTATGTTTCACTATCAAAATTTAGTCATAGTTATATAGTTAGTTAGAAAAGCTATGAACTTATTCCTTTGTGTACTTACTATATTTATCATAGGCCACTTATCAAATCAAATTTATCCAATATAACTAAGGGGGATGTGTACCACATGTTGGCATCTCCATAAACCATTATACATCATAATATGATATTAATAGGTGAAAAAAAAATATTTAGGAGACCAAAAAATAAGGCCTATATGTCTAGAGAGAAGAAGATTCTAAGATATTGAAGATTAAGAGATATATCCCCTTATAATGAAGAAAGGACAAAAGCAATATAATATAGATAGAAATTAATTGAAATATTATAGGAAATAAAACCATATTAAAGTAGATAAATAATATTGAGCGATCACATGATTGATTTCCAATGAAGCACGGTCCCATAATACTAGTGGGTCCAGTTGGGTTACCTCTTTGCATTCCATTTAATTCATCTTGGGGATTGACAAGCTAATGTTGAATGCATAAGATTCACCTCTTCACCTCTTCAATTTATAATTTAATGATTAAATGCCTTGACATGAACCCAAAGGATTATATTTATTCTAAGAAATTAGAAAATGACTCCAAAAAAATCCCAAACACCTAAGCAACAAAAAAGAAATGAAAATATGGTAAAATCTATTATAAACACTTAGTTTCACTTTTTATTTTCTCTTTATGGAGCAAGTTTAGATAGTGCTAACTCTATTTGGTTAATCATGTTATATGTTGCATGAGTTCATACCAAATACGACTTATCACATATGACTATTTATTCAAGTGGTGTTGGCCCCAACATGTCTACATCATTCCCTAAACTTTTTGCACATTTCCCTTGCCTCTATTATGTTTTTGCATCCCTAATTGTCCAATTTTTATTCTTAGAATGAATGAAATATATATTAGATAACTTCATTAGTCATATGAACTAAACATTAAAGATAATAATCTCAATCATTAGAATTATTATCTAATTTGGATCAATGCTTACCAATACAAAGGATTTTGGCCCTTGAAAGCTCTTAAATGAAAAGACAAGGATTTACTTGTTTTCTCACTTCTCATATAGTGAATTTTAATACCCTTTTTGAATTTTATTTTCACAACCTATTAATTGTAAAATCATGGTGGATTTTGAATCCATGATCCCTTCATAGGTTTATAAATGATCCTCTTTCACTCTTCGGTGTTTTGAATTTTTTAATATTGCATTATATTGTGTATTAAATTATATATATGTGGTTGTTATGATCATAGGAATCCAAGAAGGGAGGTTAGTATAGTGTTAGTTCAATCAAATGAAAACTCAAATAAACACACTAACATTTACACTCACCTACATACTATTGGAAAGTTGTCATGATGAAGTCATGGTGGTGTCATGGAGATATCTTGGTTAGTGGATGAAGTGCCTTGATAGTTTATGTGACAATGAAAAAGTGTGCAATATGCTTGTTCTAGTGTTCTTTATGTATGGTTGGTTGATTTTCAATATTGACATGACTAGAAAAGACCAAGATGAGTATGGTGACTTGAGCATGTGAAAGAGGTCCCTAAGATGTTATCTATGCTTAGAGAGCTTATGTGCATAAGTGGAATTTATCTGGTTGATCATTGTTCTCATCTAGACACTTTAGGTCCAATAGTAGAAAATATGAGTAGGTAGTTTGATGACATCACCATTTTCATGTGGGAAGGAGTCAAGGGGAGTGGGTCATATGGTTGTGATCACATTAGTCCCTTTTTATTATGCACCAGATATCAAGTCATGCATCTAAGTGTGGTTAAATATATGGGGGTGAAAATTTGGCTTCTCAGTTAGAATTCATTATTTTCCCATAGCCAAATTTTCAATGTGGCTAGAAAGAGCTAAGTAAGCATATTGATGAGGTCAGTATTCACACGTGTGGAGGTGTTAAGAGAAAATGATCATATGGTTTTGTTTAATTTTATGCATATATGATTTTTGCTAAATTTGAGATCATGTGCTGAAACACAGTAAAAGTTATAGATGCTCAAAGTTGGCCTCTTAGGCAGGTTTTGACATAGTTTGCTCTGTGATAGAAGATTTCTAGAAGGCATTCTAATGGCTTTATATCTTTCATGTGAAAGAGTTACAGGAGATATTTTTCACATGGTTGAATTCTCTTATGTGAGGAGATAATTTGATCCAAATTTTAGATCACGCAACTACAAAAGAAGTTATTGAGGTGAAAAAATGGCTACTCAGGGATATTAAAAAGGTCCCATACTTGGTCATTTCTATAAGTGTTAAAGCTCAACCAAGATTGATCATGTGCATTGCTCTAAGAATTCAAGAAGAAATGAGATGAGGATAGGTTCATGATGTTTAATGATTGAGTAAAGGTAAAGGATAATGATCCAATAGAGAGTGGGTGTTTGTAAAAATTTATTGAATCGTGAGAGTTGATCGTTAAAGACCTAGTTGATCTGTAAATATCAACAAAGCATATTGAGTCAACATTTTAAGATTTCACAAGATGAAGTCAACATGACTGAGGTTTAACATTTGGCTTTGGTAGACTATAGATTAAATTTTATACATGATTGATGGTACATATTCAATTTGGGCTGAGAGTTCATGAGATTTGAGCATTGTGTTTGAAGGTTAATTGTGACTATTTGAATTTAACACAGGAAAAACTAGAGCTCTATTTTTTTTCATATCTTTTGATAGAAGTCAATTTTTTGGTATTTTAAAAATAAATGATGAAGATGACTCCATGGTACATATAATTAGCCTAATTTGAAGATCTGGAAGTAAGTAAAGTCAAAGATATTGAGCCTAGAAGTTGACTAGGTTTGTGCTTATTTTTAAGTGACTTGAGAAGGATATTCAAGCTTATTTTGATGTTGTTTCAATGTCTCATGATGAATTAGATATTATTGTATACTCTATGAGGATTCTCTATGTGGATTTTTGAGGTGTGATCGATCTATCTTAAGTATGAAAAATGCTTAAGAAGTTGACTATGTGTTCATTCATGATGATTGTGTACATCATGTCAGTGTTTGAGTTGTTTGAGCACATGCAGAGATGAGTTAAGTAGACTATGATCATTTGAGGATGTCTAAGGGGATATAAAGAGTGGACCTATGTATTTAAATGTGATCTTATGTTCTTATTTTTCTTCAGGGAGTGCTAAAGGAGTGAATGGGTTCACATGAGACCTATAAGGGCTACAAGGGCCTTATTAAAAGGGGTAGTTCCTTAAGGGTGACCCATAGGTGTTATTGCCAACCTATGAAGAATGTATTGAGATTTTTATTCATAAGATAATTGTATTTAAGGTTAAGACATACCTAATAGCTGACCAAGGTTATGTTTATCAATAATACTCTATAAATAGTGAAATCAAAGATGGTGATTTCTAGACTTAGAGTGAGAGATTAAGGAATGACTGGAGAGAGGCTTGTGTGTGTGTTTTGTGGAGTGAAGGAGGGGTATAGTGCCTTGAGGAGGAGTTGATCATATTATTTTAAAGACTATTTGTATGACATGTTGGTCATAATTTTGTTGGTAGAATGGTGTGCTTCTTATTTGAGTGTGAGTGAAGGTGAAGTGTGATAAACATAGGTCCATCATTAGGTTTTGTTGGTATCAGTTTAGAGGTGGATGTGTTCATAGGTGTTTTTGTGTTATCTCAGCATCTAAGGTGTTTTTAACCTCCTTTCAAGGTAAAACTTGATAAAAGGTCTGGTTGTTGTTGCATCTTAGCTAGATAGGTGTGGCAGCATCTTATGGGATTAGAGTCTCAATAAATAGGTATTGTAGTTCCTTGATCATTTGTATATGGTCTAAATTAGATCTTCTTATTTTAGGAAAATAGCCGATTGTAGGTTCTAGTTAGTTTTATTTCCCAAGAGGGTTTACCACATATGTCATGTGTTATGTGATTGATATTTAATTATCTCTCTTGGTCATTAATGTGAATGTTGTGTATGCTTCATGACTGATTGTGGTAACTAATTAAGTGTTTGAAAATATAAAACTTTAAGTTGGATTATTTGGGATCATTAATTTACCACCTCAATGATTGTACCTCTAACACTTAGCATTAGATAAAGGTCCTTTGGTAAAGGCTTGACAACTTGAAGGTGATTCAAGGTACAATGGCTAGTCAAAATGTGCAAGGTGGTTTCTTTACTAAGCAATCATCAATTTTCAATGGATCTAATTATGCATTTTGGAGTGATAGGATGAATACCTACTTTATGTCCCTAGGGTTTTATGTATGGAAATCACTTTTGGATGGTTATGTTGCTCCTGCTATTCTTGTATCTAGTGTTGTAGATAAGAATTTGTTTGATAACAACTCTAAGGCAATGAATGCCATCACTTGTGGTCTTATAGAAACTAATTTAACCAAAGTAACTCATTACACTTATACCAAGTAAATATGGGATAAATTAAATACTATTTTTGAAGGAGATTCAAAGGTTAAACTTGCTAAGTTACAGACTTATAGAAGGCAATTTGAAAGTCTCAAGGTGAATGAAGAAGATACTATGACATCCTTTTTGTAAAGAGTTGATGAGATTGTGAACATCATCAGAGGTCTTGGAGAGAATATTTAAGAGACTATTATTATTCAAAATGTATTAAGGTTTCTTTCCCCTAAGTTTGATCTAAATGTATCTACTATAGAAGAGAGTCATGATCTTACTCAGTTGAATATGGATCAATTGCATGACACCCTTACTGCCTATGAGATGAGGAAGAATGATGATATACCACCAAAGAAGGAAGCAATATTCAAGACAAAGATTAAGCCTAAAAATAAGTTCTAAGGTAATAAATCCAAAGAGGATGACATATATGATATTGATGGTGATGAACTAATTGCTTTGATTACTAGGAAATTGAACACTAGCTCATGCAAGTATAAGGGTAAACTACCCCTCATATGCTTCAACTATGGAGAGACGGGAAATTTTTCTCAGAAGTGCCTTCAAAAGCATGAGAAAAAAGATGAATAGCATGGTTAAGGTCAAGATGATGACAAGAAGACATATAGGAAGAAAGGTTTCAAAAATATAACAACAAGAAGAGTCTTTACACCAAAGAAGATTGTAGCTCATCAGATGAGAGTGAAGACAATGACTCAGAATATGATCATGAAGATGATGGTCATAATGAAGATGAAGTCCTATTCATGGCTGAAGAAGGAAGTTTCTCACATTAGAAGGAGTCAACTTGGAGTGATTCATATGATGATAAATATGAGGTGGACTATGAGACTATTTTGTTGAATGCTCTTGAAGAACTAAATATTGAGAAGAAGATCAATACGAAGAGGAAATATAAGTTCAAGGACTATGAGGAGTAATTTAGTATATAAGAGGCATGATTGAATGAAGACACCAAGGAGCATGAAGATATGATAAAATATCTCAATTATCAATTGGAAATTTTATCTACAAGCCTAAAAGCTAAAGATGATGAATATTTAAGGTATTTTTCTAAAAATGAGTCTTTAAACTCAGAGTTACAAAAGATATATAGTAAGGTGAAGACATTTTTGAGATTTGAACAGAGCTCATGTGACCTAGATAACATTCAAAGTGGTAAAAAGATTTCTAGAGATAGAACTGGTCTTGGATATGAAGAAGAATAAAAGAATGTTACTCAAGATAAGATGAAGACTAATGTGAACCAAGACAATCTTAATTTGAATACAAATCATTAGATAAGGACTAAAGGTAATGGTAGAATAAAGACAAATCAAATCAGATAGCCAAATTCCATGAGGTATGTAGATTCAATGGTTACTGTTATACATGTAATCAATTTGGTCATAGGGATAGAGAGTGAAAAAGACCTATTAGAAATGAATTTTCATGGGACTATAATGGGGGTCATCAATACAAATGTGTGAATAGAATAGAGTGATTTAACTATGTTGATGTGGGAAACTTTGTAAACCATTTTTTCACATAAGATTAGACAAGGTGAGTCCTATTCAAAAAGGGGAGGTTGCTTTATTTATCATGATATAGGACACACTACAAATTTTTGTCCAAATAAGGTAAGGCAAGATACATTTCTTATAAAAAATATGGTGTGCTAAAATTGTGAACAAAGAGGTCAAATTGCTAGGTTTTGAAAGCAAAGGCCTAGAAGATAGAATAGATTTAAATTATGCTCCTAGAGTTAAAGAAACAAGGCAAGTTAACACATGGAAGCCAAAGGTGATAAGTGTGAGTCATTATGAGAATGCAAGTCCAATTAATTTGTTTATGATGGTGGATAATTCTTTAGAAGTTAAAGAGTACCAAGAAGCCTCATTATTTGTTCATGTTGAGAATGAAGAGATCAAGCTCAAAGAGAAGACCAAGGTACTAATTAAAGCTTGTCCTGAGTTATGTATGGATCCAAGTGAACATCCTACTATTGATGAGCATGTATCATACAAAAAACATCAACTGTTTGTGCCTAATGAAGAGGTTCCAAGCTATAAGGAAGATTATATAGATGAAAAGGTATGTCATGAATCTTTGTTGTCTCCATATATTATAAATCTAATTCTATAACAAAAGGAGAATGTTATAGTGGTTGAGGAAGTTATTTCTCCTAGGCCCAAGAAGAAGAAGAAGAAGAAGAAGAAGAAGAACTATAAGTATCAATTGATCAAGGAGGAGATGGAACATGAGGAGTTGTTTTTGTTTTAGATCATTGAGGTATAGAGGGTGTCTCTATCTATTCTTCTTAAGAGACTCCTTTCAAGTGAAGAAGCAAGTGTTGCTATAGTGTTTTTCAATTGAAACAATCTATAGGGTTAGATTGAAGGTTCTCAATTGACAAAGAAGGATTTATGATTTGTAAAGATGATATTTTTGCTTATAAATGTCTATTGACCTTATTCTATCATGATCCATGTAGTTTTGTGATATGAAGGTATGTTAAAGTCAATTTAGAGATTTTTGTTAGCTCTTGGGTTTCCATTTTGTGCTTAAGAGCTTGCAGGTCCTAAAATAGGTAATGAGAATTCAATATTACCAATGGTGTTTAAGATAAAATATTTGTCTAGAAGTGTGTAATGGTTGTATTTAGGTGTACAAGAATTTTTAGAGGTGGATGTTGTAGACACCTAAATCTGGCCACTAATAACCTCCAATCAGGGTTTTGACCAATTTCCACGTAAAGTGCACAATTTTGCCTAAAATCACTAAAACACACTAAAAGATGTGAAACTAACATATTAAATTTCTGATTTTGGATAGAGTATCATTAAATGGGGTAGTGTAATTTATGGGCCAACTAATTTTGATCAATTCATTTGAAGTAAAAATGCTTATTTTGCACCTAGGTGCTCTAGATTGCTCTTTCCTATCAAATCTCTTGCATGAGACACATGCCTTTGTTATTTGGTGTTGGTAACATCCTAAATGGGATAATGGATCCAACACATTTGACATCACCTTCCAATTCAAATCTAGTCAAATTTTGGACCAATAATAAGACATTCTGATCAATTTGTGTACAAAGTGCTTAAACATGCTTAAGAGCTAATTAATCCAAATAAAGGCCTAATTAATAATTCCATGGAAACTTGTTGAATAATTTATTTTGGAAATGAATATTGAATATTTACATTATCAAGTGACCTCATTTCTTGGGAAGACATCCCTAGGCCATAAATGCCATAAATATCAGGATTCATGCCTCCTATGCCTCATCAAAGCCCTCTATGCCTCTTAATTGCTCCTCTATCCAAAATATTGATGAGCATATTTATCAATTTTAATTTCAAAATTGGATTAATCCTTAGCCACACATCTTAATCTTGAGATGGATGGTTTTGGTTGATTATGATCAATCTCAAAAATCTATAAATAGGAGGCCTTACCACATCATTTCTAATTTATTTTGGTGCAAAGTTATTATGCTCAAATATCTTTAAGAAGCCATTAAAATTAGTGTTACCATGCCAAATTTATTCTAAGCCAAGACAAAGCTACAAGGTGCCAAGGAGAAGAGGAGATAACCAAGCCTCATTTGATGAAGACTTCATGAGCATAAACTGAGTAAGCCACTACAACAAGCATTTTGGAGCATCCAAGGAAGGTAAAAAAGGTTTCTTTTGCATTTTAGTTGTGTGTTTTATTATTTTTTATTAACTAAGCTATCCCTAGTATCTAAGCCTAGAGATGTTATGGTATTTAGTGTGTTTCTTTCATTTTGTTAATAACATGATACTAACCATCCTCTCTTAAGTCAAATTCCTAGTTCACATAATGACATGCTCAGTGGGACTAGATGCATCCCACACATGAAGAAGATCATTATGAAACTTTAAAATCTTCATTTGGATCATTAAAACTCTTGAAATTTGATTTTCTAACTTTGTTTTACAATTTTTCTTTATCATGGATTTACACAATAACCATCATTAGTTAGTAAAACCGTCATCGGTTAGCATAGCCGTCATCAGTCACTATTAGTATATCTATTTTCAGTTAGATAACTATCACCTATTAGTAAGTTTAACCATCATTGATTATTAGAACCAACATCAGTCACTATGTTTTTCTTAAAAACATAAACTCGAGAGATCTTTTTTTCAAGTTCATTATTTCAAACCCAAAGTAGCTTCAAGGCTAAAGGACATACTAATATTTTTGTTGTAGGACCAAGCTTAAAATTTGCTAAAAATATGTTTAGATCACCTTGTGCATGCTTTAAAATGGATTCAAAACCTTGTTGTGGTGTTTAAAAAAAAATTTATATGTTTATGGTGAATGTTTTCAAAGTTTAGAATTAAGACGAAGGGGTCAAAAGAACACCATCACACCTTTCCATTTGGGATTAAAAATGAACTCACCTTTCCAAGCTTTTTGTATTCAATTAGTTATTTAAATTATATTTTTGCATAGCAAAAAGAGGGGTGTTACATGTATACTCTTCCATTTGTCCCCTTTAGGAAACCCTTAGAATCAAAAGTGCCATTTTTATTGTAAATAATCTAGTCCAAGGCTTATAAAGAAAGTTATATAAAGCACTCCCCAAAAACTCGTCAAAGTTTAGGTGACCTTGACACAACCCTAAAGTCTTTCTATTTTATGCTTTATTTCATTTAATTATATCTTGGCTTGTGAGGGGGACTTCACCACCTCTCACGAGTTCTTTAAGGAAGCTTTGACCCAAGGTTTCATCTCCCGACATTGACTTCACTTACTCCTTTAGAGTTGTACACGGGATGTAGTGGCACTTTGGACATTGCACTACATTGAGCAAATGATAGGATGTAGTGGTTGCAAAAAAGACTAGATATTTTTGCAACAAGCTAAGTGATACAAACCCAAAATCCATGGTTTTATTTTGCATTTTTTGGCATGAAAGTCACTGTGCAACTGATTCCCCTAGAATGTTCAAAAACTTATAGATCTTAGACAAAACCCCACTTGCCACAAAAGTATTGTTAGTGTAAGGTGAACCTCAAGGTCCATGTCATAGTAATATCATTTGAGAGAAGGGGGGTATAAAAACCCTACTATATAATGCACATTTACTTTGGATGAACACTTAAAATCCTCTCAAATGATGTATATTGATGGATTCCAACAATACCAAGTAACCTTGTCAATTTAGAGTCTAAGAGAAATTAATTAGTTGAGTTTTGTCTTAGATTAAAGTCTTGTTTGAATTTAAAACTTAGTGTAAACAAATGATACAAACTAAAACACATGGTCCTCATTTTACTTTGAACAAAGAGGCATTATGCTACCCACGTGAAATCATCAATTGGCCTAGTTCAAAATTCATCAAAACTTGGAGTCATATTATCCACTTTGGTGTAGCTATGCTACCCAATTGAGTCTAGACCTTTTCCAAAGTTGTTTAAGTCCTTCATTAATAATATAAATTCAAAATTACACCTTTATAAGTTCATAGGGTTGATGTGTTAAGTGGGTTAGCCATTTGCACTAAACTTGAGGGAACTTAGGTTTAATTTCTAATTTGGGTTAAAGGCTATTTAAAACTCATGATCATTATCACCAATTGTTAGACTTAAGTCATTTTGTGTTAAACACTTACACTTTGAGTATATGCACCACAACATTTTGAGTTAGTAAGGATAGTCTTATGCTTTCAAATTTGTGGGAAACTATCTTTTCCTTTGAAAGTTTTTGAAATAAACATTTTGTCACATATTTTGGGTAGTCCAGTGTTGTTACGCTACCCAAAATTTTTTAGATATTATTTCATAGAGCTTCTTGCATAGAGGTCAAATTTATTCTTACATTTTAAGACGAATTTGAGTGTACCTTTTGTGAACCTTTGTCTTCTACTATTCACTTTTTGTCTAACTTATTTGTTAAAAGAACCAAGTTTTATACCATTATTTGTGAGCAAAGTAAACTATCTCTAAAGTGTCTTTTGTTTCATACCTTATACTTAGTTGGTCAAGTTTATATCCAAAAATCAAATGCCTAGTATTTGTTAGAAGTGTTTCAAATCTGTTAGATTAAAAATCATCTTTATTTTAAAGTCTAGCTTTTGATGTTGTTTGGCCAAGAGTCCTAACACATGCCTTGTTTAAGACTAGCTTTTGATGCCATGTTTGGCCAAAAGACCTAACAAATTTTAATTTCTATGATTAGAATGATTTGAAAAACTTTGACCTTAGAGGTTGGCATTTCAATTTTTGGTCTATTTACTTACTCATCTTTGTGTGAACAATAAGACATTAGATACTTAACACTAGCTTGTTTCCTCACAAATCTTTTCATAAACCTTTTTGATCCTTTTGACAAATCTAGACCAAGTTTGAACATCATCTATTTTAGACATTATATTTTTAGATTTTGAAGAACTCTTTGACCTTTTATCATAAAGCATTGACTATGGATCCCAACATTTATTCCTAAAATTATAGTGGACTCATGTATAATCCATGGATTAGTAATGTGGTTGTGCAGGAAGAAATGGTGCAAGACCCCTATGCAGATAATATTCCTTATGAGATGGATTTTTATCCATATTATAATACTCAATTAGGGGCACAAAGCCAATATCAATTGGCTAATTATTTAGTTAATACACCACCTTATTCAGAATAAGACCAAGAACAAACTGTACAATACCTAGCTACAATACCCACATTTGATGAACCAGTTCTTCAACAGTCATATTATACTAATATAGCTTACACATATGATCTATTTTTGTTTGAGCATAATTTACTAGAGAACAAAGATGAGATTTTGGTTAGAGTGATAGAGGTAGGGGCCAAGTTTCTAGCAAACTTCCCTCATGAGAATTTACCAAACCTAGTAAGAATGCCCCATAAAATCATTTACGATCAACAGGCTTCTTCTAGCAATCCTTTGGTTCTATTCCAAACAACATATTAGGACCTAATATGCCTAACATGGGAAAAAACATCATGGAATACCACTTTAATCAAATGTAGATAGCATATCAAACCTACCTAAATCTAGAACACAATTTTAATCATATGAACATGGTGATCAAACCTCTTATTGACTTGATTCCTTCAACAAAAGTTTTGATAGAGTCAACTGGTCAAGAAAATCAAAGTTTAGACCCATTCATGAAAAAAAATTTGGTAGACAAATTGATACATATGCCTATTATTAAATAAGTGTCTTCTACTTCTACATAGAATAGTGAGCCAAATATAATAGACAATGTGAAAATAATGTCCAATCCCAATAAAGTGGTACCAACACACAAAAAACTAGTCAACAACATGTACCCATAGTTAATACCATGAGTGGATCATCATACCAAGGAATATGATCCTCTTTACCCCAACATTCACCACCTATTTCTCAACCTTAACCAATTGCTTCCTCAAGTGTGCAACCTACAAGATTAGGTAGTTAAGCAACAACCAATGCCACACCTCAATAATAGAGTGTAACAAATATTAATCCTCCTCAACAAGTGATGAGTAGTATTCTACAACATCGGGTAAAATCTATTGTACTAATGTAGATAAAGCCAAATATATTTCCACCTCAATAAGGGAAAAATAATGTTCTACCTTGCCAAGTAATGACAAACATACCTCTTTAGTCTCAGATTAGTATACCAATTCAAAACCAAACATGACTAGTCAACAATGTGTTATTATTGGTCAATGATAGATACCAAATATTCAACTTGATTTCACCTCTCCATAGGGATTCATGCTATAAGGATGTTACCATGTTTCTTAAGTACCTACTAGACAATAATTGGTTCAAAATGTGCCACAAGTTTAGAGAGAGGGTCATGACCCACAAGTTCCCACTCAACAACAAGGTTCTATTAGTTGGCAGCATGTCCCTTTTCAACCATAGTAGGCATAGTATAGTTATATCCCTCCATCCCAACCACAAAATACCCCATGTCAAACCTTTATTGCCAACCCAAACTAGAATATTGCACAACCAAATGTGTAATTCCAAGTACATCCTAATCCACATATGCATATTCCTAGTCCATTTCCCAACCAACCAAATATACCTCAATAGATATCTCCATCATACTCTAGTCAAAGTGTCCCACTTATGACCTCCCAACCATCTACCCAAACCAATATTCTCCCTCAAACTAATGTTCCTTCCAATTTCCTATCCCAAGAATTACAATAGATGAAGGATGTAGTTGCTACCATTTAGGCTAGGAAACAAACTAAAAAGTTTAAGTTGGATGATGTGTGTTTTTATCCATTCAACATGGAGTATTTTTAGATACCATTTCCTCTAGGATACGAACCATTGAAATTTGACAAATATCAAGGGAAAAGTGACCCTAAGGCCCATTTAACTAAGTTATTTATCGCAGGTCAACCAATGACATATATCAATATATACCTTTTTTTTGTTATTTTCAAAGAGCTTATCTAGACAAGCCTTGGAGTGGTTTTTAAAGTTGCCCAAGAATTCAGTAACAAATTTTGATGATCTTTCTAATAAGTTTGTGAAACACTTTTACTATAATCTTGAACATGAGATTTAATTGGTTGACTTAACATAAATAAAAAAAATTGGTGATAGTTTTATAAGTTATCTACAGTGATGAAGAGACCTTACAAGCTGATTCACCCATAGTTTACTAGATAAATAATTAGCCACTGTGTTTACTAAAAATTTGCATAGTGAGATAGTTTATCATCTAGAACTAGAATATGAACATACTTTCAAAGAGATCATCAACAAAGGCTTATTAATTGAGTGAGACCTTATTAATAAAGGGATCATCAAGCTTATGTCAACTAATCAGAATCAAGGTACCAATTAGGGAAGTGGCCAAAACCAACATCTAATCCAAGTGCAAGCATCACATCTAGCATAGGTTAATAACTAAGATAGACCAAAGCAATTCAACTAAAATAGTAATACTATGGGTAATGGAGTAACTGAGCCATGTCATGTCCAAATAGTGTAAACATCATTTGCACCATCTTTTTAGCTTAATCTTACCCAATAACCTCTCCAACCAATGTTGTAAGCACAACAACCAAGACCCATGCAACAAATGCAGTAGCCTTTATCATTACAAACCCCTCCTCCAATGAGAACTATTCCTATGTGTCATGTCTTTAGTGACCTAGGAGAGTCTATTGAGTCTATATTTTGCAAATTTATTTCTATTAATCTGATTAGTTGGCCTGTACTAAAGCATTATCTGTAAGGCATTCCTTATCTTGATTGGTACCATAAACATGAATTCTATGAATATCATCAAGTCAATGGGCATAATCTATGAAGATGTGTGAAAATCAAGAATTTAATCAAGAATATGTTAGAAAATGGGGAGATAACATTGGATAAGGGTGCATCCACTACCAATCAAACTCTTGGGATTTATCAAAACCCCTTTCCCTAACATAACAATCAATAACAATAGAATAACTAAAAGTAACAACAAAATAAATAGTATCAAAATTAAAGGCTGAACCAGTAAAATTAGAAAAATAAACAATAAAAACCACAACATCACAAAAAATAGACCAAACCAAGGTCAAAATGGTAAAAACCAACAAACCTATCATGCAGTTGCACATGAATACAATAGGGTTGTAGGTCATATTATAGGGGGTAGTGTTAATACCATCTCTATTAATCCTAGACCAAGCACTAATCAATCTAGACCATTACTAAATAATAACAATCAACCAAATTATATGGATGATCCTTATTTAACCTGGGACTGTATATAAATAAACTAGAAAATTAGGAATCCCACCTTTGGACCTTATATCGATAATTTACCCTTACCACATGACCACATATAAGTGCACTGGTAACCAAGACTTATCTCATCTGGTCCCAAACTATTCCCATCATTTATTAGCATTTATGGTCCATCATGTAATCTTGATTGTGCAATCACAACTCAGAGGTCAAAGATTACTATCTTAGGTCCACAACCATTTTCCACTTTGCCTGTTATCCAACCAACTATTCAGCCTTTGAATAAACCATTCACTATTGACCAAGATAAGAAGTTTGATATTATGGAACAATTACAGAAGACACTAGCACAAATTTCTATTTTAGATTTGCTGTGAATGTCAATAATCCACAAGAACACCTTGAATGAATTTTTGACCTAATCCACTATTTCTAGTGACATCCCTTGATAAATTTCAAGCTTTGGTTGGACATCTAGCTCCAACCCAATAAGTCACATTCAACCAAAGTGATATGTATTCCCCTGGCCTACTCCATAATAATCCATTGTATATAGAAGTTTAAAGTGGCATAAAGTAAAACATGTCCTTATAGACAATGGATCATGCCTCAACATAGTGTCTTTAAAACTCATCAAGCTTCTTGGGTACACACTGGTAGATCTCCAATTATAAATAATAACTATCAAAGCCTATGATAATCAAGAAAGAGAATCACAAGTCACCATTAGCTTACCAGTTATCATTGGGCCTTTGACCCATGATACACTTTGTCATGTGCTTGATCTTGAGTTGTCATATAATATGCTTCTAGGTAGGCCTTGGTTACATGAGATTTGTGTAGTCCCATCAACACTGCACCAATGTATCAAGTTCTCCCACTCAGGGATGGAAGTGAATATTTTATGAGATTTACACCCATATGAACACTGCAAACATCTTGAGGTCAAGTTTCAAAGATAAAATTACCAATATGGCATGAATCTAAGTTCTAAGCAAGATAAAGGAAAGGCCATACTTAGTGATCTATCATAAGATAATTACATAGATCCTAATACCTTGGATTCCCTTTCCCATATGCTGCTTCTTAAAGCTTCTAATCATTTCACCATTTTAGATAATGGATCAAGGGAGTATGTGACCCATGATACCTTCTATATTTCCAATCTTCCTCAGAATCCAAATACCTTTGGGTGACCTAAAGTCATCCCACACATGCATTGGTAACAAAAGAATAAAGATTAAGGGACTTATCATATTTGTACCAACATCTAGCCTAGAATCATATTCTCTTGAAGGGGATGAATCATGGTTGTATAATGATAACCAAGATGATTATTATAAAAGTGCAAAGTATCCTATTCCCAATAGGATCATGGAGCATCAAGATTATGAAGGAATAGGCATCAAACCAAATCAACAAGGAACCATCAAGCCAATTTCTATGACTAAGTATAAAAGATTTTATGGACTTGGATTTAAACTACCTGGGGGTGACCCCACATATCTTATTCAAATTCTATCACCAATGGCTAGTGATGATGATGTTGACAGTGAAGTAGAGTCTAATTATAACCTCACCTTTGATGACTTAGTTGAGACTAACCTATTTGATAAAAATACCATTTGTACCCTTACCATGATCATTCATCACAACCCATTGCCATTATACTATCCCCAACTGATAAATTGGGACCAACAAGAATCCAATTTACTGATTGATGAGTTTGACAATGATGAGGCAGTCTATGACTTTTTAGGCATTAGGGACAACATTTCATTGGGGGATCACAAGTTAGGATTCTCAATTATATTAGATCTTAAAGCCTATTTTAGAGAGCGGGTGAACACCCTTAGCCAAAAACAAATAAATAAAACATCGAGGTCCCAAAGTGAAAAATTCTTTGAGGTGCTTTTTGACCAGGGAAAAAGTAAAGATAAAGGCTAGTTTAGTGGTGAATACCTGTTTCAAGTGCCATTAGATGGGGGTGTTCATTCATCATCAAATTCATCCAAGTTCAATTTTGTGCAATAACAAGTATTTGATTAAATTATTCAAGATTTTAGGACCATTTTTGTCACATGGCTAGATCTCCCATTAGGGGACTTAAATTCATCATGCCTAGGAGAAGTTGAAGAGCAAGTTCTAGCAGAGTACCCTGATATAGTCCAATAGTTTAAGTCTTTGCCTACTATCCCAGAAGATGGTTCAACCCTTCTAGTTGAAGATAAAATAGAGGTAAACATCAGGACTCTATTGAACTCAAAATGGATAAAATTAGGTACATCCCTCACTGAGAAGGAACATGAAGTCTTTACAGCTCTATTGAGAGAATTTATAGATATCTTTGCATGGGATTATTTTGACATGCCATATTTAGACCCCACCTTGGTTCTCCACCACCTTGTGGTTAATCTTAATGCTAAATTGGTAAAACAAAAGCTACATAAGATGCATCCTTGCATTGTTGTCTTGGTAAAGAAAGAGTTGGAAAAACTCTTAGAAGTAGGATGTATCCAATCCATTGATTACTTAGAATGGATATCTAATGTTTTACCTATTAAAAAAAGCTTGAAGGAATCAAAATTTTTACTAATTTTCAAGACATCAATAAAGCTTGTCCTAAAGATGAACTTTCATTGCCAAATATTGACATAATCATTGACTCCACAATAGGTTATGAAATGCTTTCACTCATGGATGGCTTTTCAGGATACAACTAGATCAGAATAACACTAGAGGACCAACATAAAATAGCACTCACCACTCCATAGAGATTATTTTGTTATCAGGTAAGAGTGTTAAGAGAAGTTCATGAAGGAGTATGTGGAGCTCAATCTAGCAGGACAATCCTATCTAAAAATCTCTTGCATACTAGTTATTATTGGCCCATGATGGACGTAAATGTAGCTGCATATGTAAAAAAGTGTGATAAATTTCAATGACATGCTAATCTAATTCATGCCCTAGCCAAAAATCTAAAACCAATGTTGACACCATGGCCATTTGCTACATGTGGAATCAACCTCATTGGGAAGATTAACCCCACTTCATCTGATAACCATAAACATATCCTTATCACCACCAAGTATTTCACTAAGTGGGTTGAAGCTATACCCCTCACTTAAATAATTAGAGAGAAAATTTCTAAATTCATCTTCAACCATCTCATTTGCCGCTATGGTATCCCCTTCAACATTATATCTGATAATGGAGGATCATTCAAGAATAAGGATGTAGACCAGCTATGTACCAAATATAACATCACACAACATTTTTATACAATATATTACCCTCAAGGTAATGGCTAGGCTGAAGCATCAAATAAAACAATTGTCAAGATTCTCAAAAAGATTGTCAATGATGGTAGTCATGATTGACACCTATAGATATTCCTTACCCTTTGGACATACCATACCAATCATCATACCCCCATAGGAGCCACTTCATACTCACTTTTTTATGGTACTAAAGCCATCCTTCCCATTGAGGTCGAATTTCTATCAATGTGTATCTCTTTCAATCATGTCCTAGATGATCATGACTATCGAGTAACTCACCTAAAAGAGCTAGACCCACTTGATGAGAAACACATAGCTATGCTCAACAATATTTAGGCATATCATAACTGACTCAAAGGCCACTACAATCAATGTGTCAAATATAAAACATTTGAACTTGGTGATCTTGTTCTTAAAGAAAACTAAAAGAATACTATAGATGAGAAGAAGCATAAAGGTACATTTAAACCAAACTAGATAGGGCCTTTCATCATTACTACAAATTATGGATTAGGAACATATAAGCTTGTCACACTAGATGGAGATGAACTTCTAGAGCTAACGAATATTATTCACCTTAAGTAGTACTATTCTTGAGTGCTAAGGTGTATTATCTATAAGGATCATTTCAGTTATGCCATTTTATCATTATTCTTATTTATATAAATATCATTCTTATTCATCCTCTTAATCATATCCACTTTAAATTTCTAACCTATTGACCCAGTATGTTTTAAAGCCTAGCTCATTTGACCATAGTTTTAGCCATTTGTTACAAATTTTTTGCATCAAGGAATCTGATCAGTTTCATTAGTTGGTTCAAGTGCTTCAAATAGAGATCATATTTTGGAGTAGTGTGATAAAAGTTTTAGTAGATGCATCCTTCATTTGTTATTCATTTCTTATCACCAGTCTTGCTACTAATTATAACCACCTTTGGGAAAATTAGTACCATTAATCTATGACATTGTGTCCTAGTTATAACTACCTATGGGAAAACTAGGGGCAACATTTATTTATTAAGCCTTGATGTACCAACTTATCACTTCTTATGTCAAGCTATGCCTTTTTACCAACTATGTTTATTTTGTTTGAATTGATTGCTACACTAGTCAAATTCCTCCACTATAAGGGTAAAACTATAGTGACTTGAGGTCCTACTCTGGGACTATATAAGTAGCATTCGATACTTTTTGAGGTTAGCTTAGTCAGCCTCTTGCCGTTTTATGAACAACCTAAGTTTGAATGCTTTCACCATTTTGTGAGCAACCTAAGTTTGAATGCTCTCACCATTTTATGAGAAACCTAAGTTTGAACACTCTCACCATTTTGTGAGATTGAACCATTTAGTGTCTCGTTATTCTTGATTAAGTTGAGATACTTCAAAAAATTCTAAAAACATTTGTAAAACTATTAGGAAAAACCAAAAACATGTACCACTTCTTTACCTTAAGGATTCTGGGAACCCTTACTAAGTTTTAAGCAAACCACTTGTCACTTAGTTTCCCCATCCTCTTTGGCCTTTTCTCTCATGCACTTTCCATTTTGCAAGGCTACTCCTATTCTTCTATCACATCCATTTTTTTAATTTTCATTAGTTATCATTTTTTTCCCATTCCTTGGGAGAACTACATTTGGCTTGAAGTTTTTGTTAGATATTACATCTATGGAACTATGTAGGTAGCGTCCACTTGCCTAGTGCATATGGAGATAGCTTGGCCTCCCCCTTCCTTTTCTTCTATTCCTCCATTTTGTTTATTTGTTAAGTTGTCATCTATTTTCTAGGGGTAATGTTAGTATGGGTTCTATTGAGTGTTTCTTTGTTTGTTTATTTGTTGTTTTGTTTGTGTCCATGTTTGTTTGATTTTAGTACTGTTACCTTGATTCAATTTCTATGTGTTCATTGGGTGATTCCTTTCCCACACTTACACTTGAATCCATTCATATTCATCTATTTACATTATCATCATGGTTTCTATCATTGGTGCATTATTTTCTATAGAGTATTATATTTTAGGAGTTAGTCCTTATGAATATTTTGGCCAAGTTCTCATGATGTTATACCATGATGCCTACTGACACATGTTATAATAAACCTTAGCTTCAAGAAGTCTATTTAGCAATGGCAACATCAACATCTCTACAACACTGATATCTTGATTCAATACTAATCATATCCTAAACAGAGTAATTAACCATGAAAAAATTTAAACCTTTATTAGTTTAGATGAACATCTCCCTACTAGTAGGTTGTTCTAATTCATCATTACCCTCTGTGTTAAGTTATCATCTTCCTCGACCAAGTTTATCCTATTTGCCATAATTAGGGTCTAATGATTATAACCACCTATGAGAAAATCATTGCAAACCATCCCACCTACATTTCTCAATGATTATAATCACCTTTAAGAAAATCATTATGTTGTCACCATTTTAATTTTTCTACCCATATAGAGGCACATTGTTATCTTGTTTGTCTATCTGAAATGGGGCAGCTCCATCTTCTCAATGATTATAACTGCCTTTGGGCAAATCATTATGTTATCATACCACATTACCACTATCAGGGTATAATGCTTATAACCACCTTTGGAAAAATAATTATACACCATCCCACTTGTATTATTAGTGATTTTGACTACTTTTTCAATATCATTGTGTTTTCACCCCATCATCTTTCCTTTCTTTGGTCCCCTCATTTCACTTCTTATTGAGGGACCATTTGCCAACCTGCTTGTGCCAATCATTCCCTCAAGGGGGCATCCTATAGTTATTTTATCATCATTGCAGTTGTAGGCATACAAGACCTTTTCATTTTTTTAGAAGACATTACTATGTTTATAGCTTGCAATGCCTTCCCAAATAGGGGCAAACTGTAGACACCTACATCTGGCCATTAATAACCTCTAATCAGGGTTTTGACCAATTTTCACTTAAAGCACATAATTTGGCCTAAAAACACTAAAACACATTAAAAGATGTGAACTAACATATTCAAGTGTCAATTTTAGATAGAGTATCATTAAATGGGGTAGTGCAATTTATGGGCTAGCTAACTTTGATCAATTCATTTTGAGTCATGTGCCTTTGTTATTTGGTGTTGGTAACATCCTAAATAGGATAATGGATCCAATGCATCTGAAATCACCTTCCAATTAAAATATAGTTGAATTTTGGACTAATAACAAGATGTTTTGATCAATTTGAGTAATTTGTGCATAAAGTGCTTAAACATGCTTAAGAGATAATTAATCTAAATCAAGGCCTAATTAATAATTTCATGGAAACTTGTTGAATAAGTTGTTTTGGAAATGAATATTAAATATTTGCATCATCAGGTGACCTCATTTCTTGGGAAGACATCCCTAGGCCATAAATTCTACAAATATCAAGATTCATGCCTCCCATGCCTCATCAAAGCCCTCCATGCCTCTTAATTTCTCCTTCATCCCAAATATTGATGAGCCTATTTATCAATTTTAATTATAAAATTAGATTAATCCTTAGCCATACATATCAATCCTAAGATGGATGGCTTAGGTTGATTCTGATCAATCTCAAAAATCTATAAATAGGAGGCCTTACCACATCATTTCTAAGTTATTTTGGTGCAAAGTTATTATGCTCAAATATCTTTAAAAAGCCATTGAAATTAGTGTTACCATGCTAAATTGATTCCAAGCCAAGCCAAAGCCATAAGGTGCCAAGAATAAGAGAAGATAGACAAGCCTCCTTTGATGAAGACTTCATGAGCACAAACTAAGCAGGTCACTACAACAAGCATTTTGGAGCATCCAAAGATGGTAAAAGAAGGTTTCTTTTGAATTTTAATTGTTTTTTATTCATGCTTGTTAACTAAGCTCTCCTTAGTGTCTAGACCTATAGATATTATGATAATTAATGTGTTTCTTTCATTTTGTTTTCATTTTTTCACTAAAATGATGCTAACCATCCTCTCTTGAGTCAAATTCCTAGTTCACAAATGTTGACTAGAAGATGCTATATTGAATTTGTTTGTTTTAAGAATTTAGGGTTTTGGGCTCTACTATAAAAGTGGTATGACTTAAAAGTTGAGGTTTTAGGCTTCTTAATTTGTTGAATGGGCCAAATGGGTGGTCAAATCAAACTTCATAGAGAATTTAAAGTTTGTGGTTCTCAATTTATTCAACTTTTTGTCAATATAGAGGGTTTATTGGCTAGTAGGTTTGTGAAGGAATTATGTTATAGACGATGATCTTGGTGATAAAAATTGGTGTGATTGAGGGGGCATATGATATTACTCTAGATATGGAGTTTTAGGTCCAAAAGATGTGTCTACTAAAAAATGTGGGCTTTGCAAGTTTTAGGTATGACTACAAGGAAGCTAGATAGGCCTAGTTTGAAGAATGCTTTTTGCTCAATTTATACAAAAGAGAAATATTTGTGTGTTTCAAGGTGATTTATAAATTTGATTTAGATCATGTTCTTATTTATTGAGTGGCTTGAAGTTCTAATTTATGGTCCTTGAAGTAACTTGAGAGAAGAGGCTAGTTAGCATGCATGGTGGTTCTTCATGGTGTGTGGATATCTGAAGGTGAAACTGATCAGAGTTATTAGGGGGAGTTCCAAATAAATGTTTTTTGGTGAATTAAGTCAGATTTTATTTATTTTTTGTGTTATTTCTTCATTGGTTGCAGTGCTTGATTAAATAAGTGTTGGCATGAAGCAAAAAGATGTTGTCAAGGCAAGCTAAAGTAGGCTCAAGGTAAGAGGGAGTTTATATCATCTTTAAAAAATGTTAATTTACTATTTGATAGTATTTTTGGTTCCTCAAAATTAGTTTGTGCCCACTTTGTCATTATGTCAAAGGGGGAGAAATTTCCTATTGGGGAGAAAGTTCTTATTGTGGGAGTGCTTGAAGAGAGAGAAGGTGAGATGAATATTGCTATATATGATGGTTGTTGACATCAATGAAAAAAAGGGAGATTATTAGAGAGTTGTCATGATGATATCATGGTGGTGTCATAAATATGCCTTGGTGAGTAGATGAAGTGCCTTGATAGTCTATGTGATAATGAGGAAGTGTGTAATGTGCTTGTTTTAGTGTGCTTTATGTATGGTTGGTTGATGTTCGATATTGAAATGGATAGAAAGGATCAAGATGAGTATGGTGATTTGAGAATGTGAAATAGGTACCTAATATGTTATCTATGATTAGAGAGCTTATGTACATAAGTGGAATTTATCTAGGTGATTATTGTTCTCATTTAGACACTTTGGGTCCAATAACAAAAAAACTGAGTAGGTAGTTTGATGATGTCACCATTGTCACATAGAAAGGAGTCAAGGGGAGTGGGTCATAATGTTATGATAACATTTGTCTCTAGTTATTATGTGTCATATCTCAAGTCATGCATTAAAGCATGGTTAAAGATATGAGGGTGTAAAGTTGGCTTCTCAATTAGAATTCATTATTTTCTCATAGCCAAATTTGCAATGTGGATAGAAAAAACTATGTAAGCATGTTGATGAGGTCAACATTCTCATGTGTGGAGGTGTCAAGAGAAAATGATCATATGTGTTTATTTAGTTTTCAACATAGATAATTTGTGCTAAATTTAAGATCATGTTCTAAAGTATGGTAAAAGTTATGGATGCTCAAAGTTGGCCTCTTAGGCAAGTTTTGACATAGTTGGCTTTGTGAGAGAAGATTTTGGGAAGGCATTCTAATGGCATTATATCTCACATGTGTGAGAGTTCTAAGAGCTATGTGTCACATGGTTAGATTATCCTATGTGAGGAGATCATCTAGTTCAAATTTAATATCATGCGAGTAAGTGTAGAAGAAGTTATTAAGGTGAAAAAATGGTTACTCAAACATATTGAAAGGGTCTCCATAGTCATTTTTACAAGTGTTAAAGCTCGAGCAAGATTGATAGTGCACATTGCTCCAAGAATTTAGGAAGAAAAGAGATGAATATAGGTGAATGATTTTTAAAAACTAAGCAAAGGTATAGGATAATGATCCAACAATGAGTGGGTGTTCATGCAAATTGATCAAATGGTGAGCATTGATCATTAAATACTTGGTTATTCTAGAGAGATCAACGGAGCACGTTGAGTCAACATTTTAAGATTGCAAGAGATGAGGTCAACATGATTGAGGTTTAATGTTTGGATTTGGTAGACTATTAATTAAAGTTTGGACATGGTTGATGATGCATATTTGATATGAGAAGAGAGTTTATGAGATTCGAGAATTGTGTTTGAAGGTTAACTGTGACCATTTGAATTCAAATATTTAAATTTAACATAGGAAAAACTAGAGCTCTATTTTTTGTCCATATATTTTGATAGAAGTTAAATTTGCTGATGATGTAAAAATAAAAGATGAAGAGGACTCTTTGATACATCTAATGAACCTGATTTAAAGATCTAGAAGTTAGTGCAATCAAAGATATTGAGCCTAGAAGTTGTCTATGTGTTTGTGCTTATTTTGCAAGTGACCTAAGAAGGATAATCAATCTTGTGTTGATGATTTTTATATGTCTCATGATAAATTAACTATTATAACATATTGAAAACTCCATGAGGATACTCTATGTGGATTTTGGAGGTGTGATCAATCCATCTTAATTATGAACGATGCTTAAGAAGTTGATTGTATGTTTGTTCATGATGATTGCATGTATCAAGTTAGTGTTTGAGTTTTTTGAGCATACATAAAGGTGAGCTAAGTTAATTGTGATCATTTTAAGATGTATAATGGGACATAAGGAGTGGACCTATGTATTTAAAAGTCATCCTATGTTCTTCTTTTGCTTGAGTTAGTGCTAAAGGAGTGAATGGGTTCACATGAGACCTATAAGGGCTACAAGGGCCTTATTAAAGGGGGTAGTTCCTTAAGGGTGATCCATAGGTGCTATAGCCAACCTATAAAGAATTTATTGATCTTTGTATTCATAATATAATTGTCTTTAAAGTTAAGACATGCCTAATGGTCGATTGAGGTTATGTTTATCAAGATTTCTTTATAAATAGTGAAATCAAATATGGTGATTTCTAGACCTAGAATGAGAGATTAATGAGTGATTGGAGAGAGGCTTATGTGTGTGTTTTATGGAGAAAATGAGGGGTAGAGTACCCTAAGAATGATTTCAAGAGAAAATCAAATTTAAGGCTATTTATATGACATGTTGGTCATAGTTCTATTGGCATAATAGTGCTCTTATTGTTTGAGTGTGAGTGAAGGTAAATTGTGATAAGCAGAGGTCCATCATCAGCTATTATTGACATCAATTTAGAGATGGATGTGTTAATAGGTGTTTTTTAATAAGCTCAACATCTAAGGTGGTTGTAGCCTCCTTATAAGGTAAAACTTACTAAAATCTTTGGTTGTTTTTGTAGCTCAGCTAGACAGGTGTGGTAGTACCTTATGGGATTGGAGTCTCACTAAATAGGGATTGTAGTTTGTTGATAATTTGTATATGGTCTAAACTAGATCTTGTTATTTTAAGATAGTAGTCCAATTGCAAGTTCTAGTAGGTTTTCTCCACCAAGAGGGTTTCCCATGTATGTCATATGTTATGTGATTGAACTTGTATTATCTCTCTTTCTCATTGATGTGAATGTTGTGTATGATTCATGATTGCATGTGGTAATTGATTAAGTGTTTATAAAGATTATAATTTAAGTTGGATTATTTGGGATCACTGATTCACCCCCCTCTCAGTGATTGTACCTCTAAAATATACTAGGGAGAACTTAGTAAAAAATGTTAAATGAAATCACAATAAGAACATAAAAGACAATAACTCTTTTACTTTCCTTGGGAGATCCAAATTATTTGTTGAGTGGCTTTGTTAGCTTGTGTATCAATAAGTCTCTGACAATGAATTTTTTTGGCTTCCTCTCTCCTTAACACCATTGGATTTGATATGGCTTGTGCTTTGTTTGGAGTAATATTTTGTCATTATAACACTATTGATATGAGTCTCATGAAATAAATCATGCATAATAACTCTATGATAGGTTGTCTCTATACCTTTCATTTAATAAATCAATGGATTGGTGTCATTTTATACTAGGGTTAGCATCCAA
The DNA here is from genome assembly GCA_037957365.1 of Torreya grandis. NCBI lineage: Eukaryota > Viridiplantae > Streptophyta > Pinopsida > Cupressales > Taxaceae > Torreya > Torreya grandis. Next base: position 7,632,275 of record JARHVA010000103.1, read on the forward strand.
AGCTATATGTAATGAGATGTTGGATATTTGAGTTAACAATTTGTTGTATGGGGGGTGTTTACTCTACTGTTGATGTCTAAATCCTAAGGAAAACAAATAAAATTTTGATTCTATGTTTAAAAAAAGGTAAATCTAGAAAGTTTTTCTAATTGAATATCCGTATGGCATTCCTTATTAAAGGATTCTTCAGTTCACACCATCAACATACATAACACAAACCTATGGCATAAGCCACAACAGTGTCCTCATTCAACTTGCCTAGTTGCGTAGGATAGTGTTGTATTTTAGAATATGAGAATGTTGATTACCTATTGTCACCTAGACTACTTCCTAACAAATTATTAATATGGAGATGTGTTAACAAACTTTACCTCTTAGGAGAATTTAAAGACACACTTTGCATAAATGAAACTCACTTGCATTGAATTGAAAGAAACTTTGCATTTAATGAAAGCACACTTGTATTAAAAAAAACACACTTTTCATTAAAAGGGAAATCACACTTGAATTAAAATGAAATATACCTATACTAAAATAAATATACTTTTAAACTAAAAACTAGAAATACCAATTAATCTTCAAAGAGAAGTGAGCCCTTGTTCCTTCCTCAGAATAGGATCAACTTTTACTCTATAATGAAATGAAATGCTAAAATTTATTAATATTTAATTATAAAAAGGAATATATATGGATGCTATGAATTCTACTAAAAAATTACACTTGAATGTTTCTTCTCTCTATTGCCTATTATTATTACCCTGGAATGAGAAGGAAACATGTACTGAAAGCACATCTCAATGATTATTCCTAGAATAAAAAATCTAGAAATCTAAATAGCCAAATCTACTTATTCAAAATAGAATATCTAATAATCCTATCCCACGCTTATAGGGAAGCATTGGAATTGACTCAACTAACAATAGACTGACTATACCTAACATCTATCTAAAGAGATTATGTCCAAATTTAAAAAATAGAAATATGTTTATATCAAAATCATTTTAGACTATTACTATGAATAGTAATTTCTAAAATAAGATATCTAAAGATAAAAAATCTACATATACAATAGACATCTTTAGAGTTAATATATTGATCTATAGAGTACAACTGGGCATCTTTAAATTACATCTAGGCATCTTTAGAGCATGACTAAATAGGTCTTTAGAGCATCTTTAGAGCTATGTTGATGGATATTTAGAGCTTTGAAGGAACATCTTTGGATCTACAAATATTTAGATCTTGACTAAAGATATTTTTATCTCACTGTGTTCTATGATGAGTCTTCAAAACTATTGCCCAAAAGGTGTTGCCAAACAATCATGCCATATGGATGTATCTCTGTATGCAAAATTGTGTTCATTTCATCCAAGTTAGACACATAATAAGATAGAGATTCAATAATGTATCACATACAAACAAAAGATAATTTCACTCATCTCCTACTTAGATAATACCATAAATATTAAATGTAATGCAATGTATAACAAAGAGGCAAAACTTATGGATAGTTTATATGAGATATAATGAGTTATATAGAATGCTCATCATTTCCCCCCACACTTTACCTTTTGTAAGTCCCTTTACAAACTAGGGGAGAACTATTCTTTGATTTAGGAGTTTGGATTCCAACCACTGATTGAGATCATAAATTTTAAAGTGATGTCCCCAATCAAAATGATTTCTTGGTAGAAACCCCAAATCAATTACCATAGTATGTAACCATTTTTAAAATTTTTACTTCTACCTGATTATGCCAATTCTACCAAGGAGATATGGGATAAATAAGAATGGGTAGCCTAAATCTTATGCCAATACAAACATCTAACCCTCCTTCTTCCAAGAGCTAAGTGATAATCTGAGTAAGTTCCTTCGCTCTCTGAATACTCCAACTGATGGTAGTGAGACTCATGATTTCCTTGCATTTCAACATAATAGGCAAAGTCTTCCATCTATCCATTATTGCATTGAAAGAGACAGAGGAATTTTGGATGATAAAATATGATAAGGCTACTACATTTGATCTTAATAACTCATGATAATTTTTTTCATGTACATATGATACAAAGGTTGGAAGGCAACAAGAAGTTTATGAGCTTTAGGAAATTGGGGTCTCATACATAGGCCTATAGTATTCTATAGTTCTACAAATTTATTATGTGCTCGATTTCAAATAGTTTGATTTCTCATAGTGGAAATAAAAATAAGTAATTGTGTTTCTCTCATAAAAAATTTAACCAAAAATCTAGACTGGTGTCCTAGTAACATGTTACAAAGATAAAGCCCATAATTTGATCTTGTCTTTCTATAGTGCTTTTAAGAAAGACATCCATGAACATGTGTTCATAATTAATGACATGGGGAAACCAAGAAAAATCAATTGCATTTTCCACTTATAATACTATTCATGAAGAAATAAAACATACACAGAAGAAGGTTTTTTGCAAGATAATAATTTCTCAGTAATTTCATAGATAGTCTAAATACAAGTCTGTACCTACTATAACTGTTGCGAAGATTATACTTTGATTCTAGCATTCTCTACTTCCAACTCTTAAATCATGTTCTAAACTTTATTCCAAATTGAAATAATTTCATGAAGGGGTAGAAGAAAAGAAGGAATAGCCCTTATGGGTCCTTCAGTCTGTACAATTATTTCCCTTGTTTCCCTTTGCATAGTTTGTATGGTAACTTGCAGCTCATCATTATGAGTTATCAGCTCCTATATGTGAGCATTTTATTAACCAAATAATGCATTCTTACTATTAATAAAGTGTTATAGAGTATCAACTGAAGCATCCTTACTAGCAATAGAATTTTGTAGATTATCAATTTGAGCATCCTTATTTACAAGGGAATTTTGTAAGGTGCTAAGTTCATGAGATTGTGAGAATAATTGATTATGAATTTTATTTTTTTAGTATTAAATACTATTATAATCACTTCCTATACTCAAAATTAAGCAACAAAATATTCATATCACCTTTCTAAATTAGAAATGGTTTGGTCCTTACCTTGCAAGGTCAATTTGAAAAAATCTAGCTCTGCTTACTGTTGCTGAATAATTTCTTCATGCCATGACAGGGTCATAGCAAGATGAAAATATTTGTCTTTATGAGCATGCTAAGAGAGAAGAAGAAGCTTCTTCTATGAAGGGTATTTTTTATTTAGTTGTAATCTCTTGGTAGGGGTTTGTGTTTCTTCAACTTTTTATTCAACTTCTATAACTTCTATGGGATAACTTAAACTTCCCAAAATTTTAGTTGCTTGTACTTTGATTTCTTCTTCCTCCTAGAGAATCAACCAAAGAATTCATTTAATATTGATATATGGATTATGGTTTTTTAAGGAAACCCTTATTTTCCTTTTTGACCTTCGACACAACATCTTCAGAGCTATAAGCATCGAAAATGGACCTTCCTTTGTTCTTGTTATCACAGGAGGCGAAATAGGATGTTATGACTTCTTACCAAGAATTTTAAGTGAAGTTTTCATAAGTGAATACCAAGATTTCTCACCCTTTGGTTTCTTTAGGAAATGGTGATAATAGATGGTATGAATTAAACCATGATATTTAATTGACCCAGTGCCCCTTTTTAATTTCTAAGCTACATTATAGATAGCATGATGAAGAAAATAAGGTAGGTTTACCTGGCACTCAAGATTTGTGGCTCCTTTCTTCAGATGAATAAGAAGTCACATAGTATCTCCACCAACCATAGTGAACTATCCATCATAGGTGATGTATTTCATGACCCAATATGCAACATTATGCCATGGAGGTGGAAGACTATCCCAAATGATTCCTCTATCCATGCCTTTTGGAGCTTTAGCCAACTTAAAATAAAGGTCATTGACATCAATAAACAATTGAATTACATTAAAAAAAACTTAATTTGTTAGTAACAACCATGCATTCTTTAGGAATCCCTGAAAGTTCATTGATAATATAGGAATCAATAAGAATATGTTCACCCTAAACTACAAAATTATCTTCATAATTTTTTTTCTAAAAACTCATGAAAAATGTTTTCCTAAAAACCTTATAATGACTTCAAGAAATTGAGCCATCCTACTATTTAAAAAATAACCATAGAAGATTCATCTTGTAATAGAGATTCCACTGACTTTGGTTCATTTTTATTCTTACCCCCATCTTTGTAACTATCTAAAGTATTCTCAAAAACATGCTTACACGATGAAAAATTGAGCTCAAAATTGCACAGAGTATTGAGTAGGGAAAGGAAATTGGGATATGATGTGACAATGAATAACAATAAAGGGGTATTATGAAATTATATCAAAAATTATGTCCAAACACTTTAGATCATGCAAAATTTTAATGAGGGAATACTTTTTGGGGTCAACATCAATGACATGGCATGAAAGATCATTCTTGGCAGCACTTATAATGACTTACACATTAGGAATTATATTTTAAAAAGGTCTTTAGAATAACCCCACATCAAATCTTAAAATTAAAAATAGTACTATCTTCAGTCACATCCATGTGGTATCAAAGGAACTTATCCATATTTTGAAGTGTTGTCTGCCTAATAGTCATACATGTAAAACATAAAATAGAAAATGTCTAACTTGTTGGGAAGGAAGTATAACTATACCTTTGCTATAAGGATCCATTCTTATCTCTTAAATTTTCCATGTCTCTTACAAGGATAAACACTTTTGAAAAGATAAATTAGCTGATAAGATAATAGTTCATGTTTATTGTAAAAATTTTATCTAAAAAGTACCATTTTTGGTTTTCACTTTTTAGTAGTTTTTAAATTTTTTTATTTTTTTTTATTTTTTTTATTTTTTGAATTTTTGAAGGGAGAAAAACTACCATTTGATAGTTTTTAACACCCTTCTTATTGGATGTCTACTAAAAATATTATTCAACCTTAGTGGAAGAATTGGGTTCTTCCATAAGGTTAAATTGGTCTTGATTATGTTTAATGAATTCTTCCTTATTAAGAGGTCTTCTATACACTTTAAGTCTATGACCATTGACCAAAAGTGTCTTTTGGTCACCATAAATTGGTTGAAGTTGGATAGAGCCATTGATAGGAATAGTTTTGATCAGGTACCCAACCATCTTGTTCTGAGCTTACCTTTGAAATGCTAGAATTTGGAATCAAATAGAAGCACCCAATCACCTTATTGAAACTATTTCTCTCTAATATGAGTATCATGCCACTATTTTGTTACTTATAGATCATGTTGTTTTGAGTAAGTACATCTATTCTTAGTTTATTTAGCTCATTTAATTATATGATTCTTTTTTTTGTGCTTCATCAAGATTAACTCCCAAATCAATTATTATCTCCAATGTTTGCAACACAAACTCTATTGGCAATAAAGGTTTCTTTCCAAACACAAGTTCATATGGAGAGAATCCTATGGTAGTCTTTCATGTTATAGTATATACTCAAACTACTTCAAGTACTTTATCTGCCTGATCTTTCCTGCTACTATTCACTATTTTGATAAGAATGTTTTCAATCTCTTAGTTGGTGCCCTCAACTTATCCATTACCTTGGAGGTGATGTGATGAAGATTTATGGTGATTGATTTGGTATATTTATGTAAAATATTTGATCATGTTAGACATGAATTGAGGCTCTTGATCAGAAATAATAGATCTAGGAGCTCCAAATCTCAACATGATCCTATGATATACAAAATCAACAACCATTTCCTTCCTAATAAATATGAGTGCCTACATTTTAGTCTACTTAGTGACATAATCAATACATACTAATAAATATTTTTTTCCTTGAGATGATGGGTCTATTGGTCCAAAAAAACCCAAACCCCATTTTTCAAATGGTTTTAAAACTATTTGAGGATGGAGAGTCATTTCTGAGGATAGAGTAGGCTTACCCATCTTTTGGTAAGGATCAAATTGCCATACAAACCTTTTTATAGTCTTATAAAGATATGGCCAATAATAAGCTACATTGAGAATCTTATTAATGGTCCTTTTTTATAAATAATATCATTCTCCTTGTTCATTATTTCATGCTCTTATGATGTCAAATACTTTATCTTATCTGACACACCTATGAATTACATGATCAAGTCCAATTTTGAATAACATACCTTTAAACCATTTGAAATGAGAACTAGCTCTAATCAAATGTTTGATTTATTTAGAATTAAATGAATGAGTAAACTTTTTTATTACTAAGAAATTTTCCATATCTACAAATCATGTGGAGTATGTAGATATAGAAAATAACTATTCATCTAAAAAAGAATCCTCTACAGGTTCATCTTCACCTGTAGTGATCAATATAGACAAAAAGTTAGTAACAACATTATACTTTTCAGGTTTGTCTATAATGGTAATGTTAAATTATTAAAATAATAGTAGCCATCTAATAATTCTCCCACCTACTACTATTTTATTCATTAAGTACTTAATAGTTGAATGATTTATATAAATAAATACTTGATAACTAGTAATGTAATTTCTAAACTTGTTTATGGCACAAATACTAGAAAAAAATTATTTTTCTATGGTAGTGTTGTTTCTCTCTATAGGAGTAAGATTTTTGTTGATATAATAAATGGCATACATCTTTCCTTCCTCATCACTTTGTCCTAGAACTACCTCTAGTGCATTATTGGAATCATTTGTATAAATATGAAAAGGTTGTTCCCAATTAAGTCCTTTAAAAAATAGGGCAATCATAAGTTTGTTTTTTAATGTTTCAAAAGATTTTTTAAACTTACCATTCTATACAAATTCACTATCTTTTATTACAAAGAAAGTATAGGTGCAACTATTTTGCTAAAGTCTATAATAAATATTTTGGAATATTCTACATGAGCAAGAAATTTTTTGATATCTATTTGTGTTTGAGGAATGGAGTGACTATAAATTACCTCAATATTCTTAGGATCCACTTTTATTCCTTGAGAAGAGATATGATGTCTTTAGACTATCCCTTCATCATCCATTATTATGAACTTGTCATGACTCAAGGATACTTGGTGTTCTTCACATATGGTGAGCACTTTATCTAAATTACTCAAGTCTTCATCAAATTTTTTATCATGGATAGTGAAATCATCAATGTATACTTCCACACAATCATTTTTAAGATAAAAAAATATGGCTTACACTACTCTATGAAAGGTAGCAGTGCATTGCATAATCTAAAAGGAAGGACTGTATAAGCAAATGTTCCATAAGGGCAAGTAAATATAGTTTCATCTTAATCTTTAGGGGATATTATAATTTGATTTTATTGATTAAACCCATCTAAGAAATAAAATTATTGCTTCCTTTCCAATTTATCCAAGACTTGATTAATAAAAGACAAAGGAAAGTAATATCTCATAGGGGCTTTATTCAGTTCTCTATAATCTATGTAGACTCTCCATTTTTCATTATTATTAGGTATAATGACCAAAGGTGAAACCCATTGACTATCAAATATGGGATAAATGAAACCAACTTCTAATAGTTCATCTATCTTTGTCTTTATTATTTCATTCAAGGCTGGGTTAATTCTTCGTTATGGTTATCTAACTGGTCCAACATCTTCAATGTAGATGTGATGGGTACAAATACAGGATGTATTACTTTCATATCACTATAATCCTAAGTGAATTATTTTATGTGTTGTACTAATACATCAAACACTTTAATTTCTTATTGGTCAATTAACCAGCTATTGATATTTAATAGTTTATCGAGATGGATTGTGATTTATTTAGTACTTAGAATGATGGAATCTACCTGCTTATATTCACTCATAAAATCATTCAATGGACATGTATGTGATAATAACATGTGAAATGTATCCAAATCCTTGTAAAATATTTTAATTTTGGAGAGAATATTGGTTAGTGGATAAACAAAAGCATTAAAAAAGAATTCTACCCTTTTTGAGCCCACTCAACTATGGCTTGCTAGATATCTTGCAGACTAGATAACATGTTTGAGGGATTTATGACATTGTCTTAGTTATCAGTAGTGAATCTAAATTATTCCCATTCATGATTGCTCATCTTCAAAGCTAAACTATTAGTCTTCAGAGCTAAGCTATCAGTCTTCAGAGCTAAGCTATTAATCTTCAAAGCTAGGCTTTCAAACTTTAGAGCTAGGCTATCAAAATTTAAAGCTAGGCTATTGGAATTTAGAGCTAGGTTGTCTTGGTCAAAATATTCTATTATATATTTCTCAAATTATTAGACATGTTATTTTATAGTAACCATAGCTAAGGAAGATACACTATTATGATTTTATTCAAGTTATTCCACCCATATATGTTCAAAAAGATCCATTGAAGGTCTAACAAGTGGATAAAGGGAGATCTATTTATCATGTATTCCATTATAAATGGTCATACTACCAGATCTATAGTTAATTTATGATATGACTATAGCTAACCAAGTTCTTATAATAATAATTGGATACCCTACCTTCATGGATTTAGGTGTAAGGATCATGAAATCTATAAGGTATTCCCATGATTATATGGTGAATGGAACATTTTTTAAGGTTACTTTAGGTGCAATAGTGGATTGATCCACCATTTTTAAAATTTTAGTGGTAGGCTAAAGTCCTATGAGTGATAAAGACTCTACTATTTTGACAGTCATTATGTTGATGATAAAACCTAGATCTATAAGCACATTTAGTATGGACTTGTTCCCAATTATCACAATCATCACAAGACTACCATGGTCTTCGTATTTGGGAACAAGTATGTTTTCTGATAGTAAATTAGTAATTTTGCCCATTACTTGAATTTTTTTAGGATATTGTTTCTTTTTACCTAGTGCTTTAATGCACAATACTTTAATTATTTGATTCAATTCAGGAATATCCTTAATGGCTCTTAACAATGGAATTTATATTTTCATATCTCTAAATCCTTGCATAAATTTAGAACTCTACCTAGGGTTTTATTCCTTAAGTCTCTTAGGAAAGAGAAAAATAAATGGATCTTGAGTTATGGTTGGTGTGATTGGAGTTGTAGTGGCTTATAACTTATCTTCATTTGGTTCTTGGACTATAAGTGAATCAAGAGTGTTTTCATCATTGGGAATTTTAGTTATGGTAATGGGTGAATCTCTTACTACCTTTCCTAACCTGAGATGAACATTATTAAACTTAGTTGAACCACTTACATTACAACTTTCTTGATCAGCTCCATAAATAGGAATATTTTTCCTATTCTTAGGATTTACCACTAGTTAGGTAGGTAACTATGGTTTGTTAACCTTCTACTCAATTGGTGGTGGCTGAGGTTGTGAAGGCATTAAATATTGATATGGAGGAAACTTTATCTGCATTTGATTATGAGACCATTATTGATTTGGCCATTGAGGTGGTAACTACTATATCCAATGTGGTTATTGGTTTTACTACTATACCTAAGGTTATGAAGGATTTTGAGGCATCCCCCATATTTGTGGAATCCATTATTGAGTACCCCATGGTTGTGGTGGTGGTCTCCAAATTTGTGGTGTGACTTTTCTAGCCCATGGTATCATCTATATATTGGAGGAAAATCTTGGACCAAATTGATTTTGAGGTTAGGAGTACTAATTTCTTTGTCTTTAGATAAAGTTCACTTCTTCAACTACATGTAATACTTGTTTTACCTAGTTTCTCATGGTAAGAAGATGATTTCACTTCTTGGTCCTAGGTCACAAATACCATATACCTCTATTTTATCTAAAGGACAATCTTTTACTACATGTGTAAGCCTACATCTAGGATAATATATTAACAACTGTTCAATATTGGTGGCATTGGCCTTTGATTTGAGACCATTAAATGTGGATGTTAATTGTACTAAAATATATATCTTGAAATTGAAAATTCTTCCATTAATTGGCTAATGTTAGGTTATTTTCCTAATCATGATTTCCTTATGCTAGGTCTTGTCCTAAAATAGTTAGTACATAATGCTGAAATTTGATGAAAGTTTAACTTATCAATGTCACCCTTTTCCATTAGGTTCAAAGCATCACATGCATCATCATCTAGGCCTTTAATAAATAATGTATTGATTACCTCCTTTGTGATTTGGTAGCCACTCTATTTATGGGAAAATATAAACCTATCAAGGTAATCTTCTAAGGTTTCATCTTCATTTTATTTTATCTTGAAAAAATCTTCCTTCCATTCTCTAACTCTAAAATAATCTTGATATTTATAAAGAAATGTAATTTCCATTTCTTCCCAAGTACTTATATAATTACCCTCAAGGCCCATGAACTATCTCATGGTCATGTCCTTAAGTGTAGATGGGAATAACTTCAACTTTTGATTATCAATGACATAGTCATATGTTTGGCAAAGAACCTAAAATTCAAAGAGGAACTAATATGGATCCTCTAAGGATTTACCTCTAAAGGTAGGTAAAATAAATGGCAAGATATTTTTCATGGAGGTTCTATCATTAGGACCCAAGCTGATTGGATAGGAAAAAGTTTGATCCTATTAAGGCTGCCTATTAGGGTTTTCTACATGTGCATGACCATCTCTCATATTTTCTTTCCAACTTTGGTTATCAATCCAATTCAAGTTATCTTCTTGGGTTCTCAACCTATGATCTACTAACTTAGTAGGAGAATCTTAATTGGTGATTATATCTTATTATTATAGAGCTTGTGGATCAAATTTGATTGCTCCAGAAACATGTTCTTAGGATTAATTCTTCTTATGGGAGATGTCCTAAATATAATTCTTCTTATAGGATCTATTTGTGAGGACAAACTTTCTTCAAGAGAGGAATTATAAATTTTTTTAATATGGATTTCAATTGCCTTTCTTTCACTTCTTGATATTTCTAGCAAGGATAGAATCCTCTCTTCCTCTTGTTTTATTTGGGAATCTTTAGAGATAAACCATCCTTGAGAATCTATTGGGTGATTCATAAATCTAAGGAGTCCTTGATTTTTTTTTATGTTTTTGGGGTATATGAATGTTTTTGAATTTCAATATATAAATATAATATAAGATCTCACTAACACTTATTGATTAAGAGTCCCCAATAATGGAGCCAAAAATGATAAGTTGTTATACCTTTCATTTAACCAATCAATGGTTGGTGTCATTTTCTACCAGGGCCAATGTCTAAGGATATATGCAATGAGATGTTGGATATTTAACTTAACAGTTCATTTTTGGGGGTGTGTTTACTCTATTGTTGATGTCTAAATCCTAAAGACAACAAATAATATTCTAATTTTATGTTATATAAAAATTAATTCTATAAGTTTTGCTAACTGAATATCCCTATGGCATTCCTTGTTAAAAAGATTCTTCAGTTCACACTATCAACATCCAAAAATTAAACATATGGCATAAGATACTACAGTGTCCTCACTCAACTTTCCTAATTGGGTATGATAGTGTTGTATTTTAGGATGTGAGAATGTTGATTACCTATTGTCACCTAGATTTCTTCCTAAAAATTTTTGAATATGGAGATGAGTTAACAAACTTTACCTCTTATGATAATTTAAAGACACACCTTGCATAAAGGAAACTCATATCCATTAAATTGAAAAAAACTTTACATTTAATGAAAGCACACTTGTATTAAAAGAAACACACTTTGGATTAAAAGGGAAATCACACTTGTAGTAAAATGAAATATACATGTTTTAGAAAATGATCAGCTTTTACTCAGTAATGGAATGGATGCTGAACTTTATTAATACTTCATTGCCAAAAGAAACATATACAGATGTTATGAATTTTACTATAAAATTGCACTTGAATGTTTCTTCTCTCTATTGCCTATTATTATTACCCAATGACTATTTTTAGAATACAAAATTTGGTGATCTAAATAGTCAAATCTACTTATTTAAAATAGAAGATCTAGGAATCAGATCCCACACTTATAGGGAGGAAATGGAACTTATTAACCTAACAATAGATTGAGTAACTAACATATAATTAAAAATATTATGTTTAAATTTATAAAATAGAAATATATCTATATCTGGATCATTTTAGACTATCACTATGAATAGTAATGTCTAAACTAAGATATCTAAAGAGGGAAAATCTATATATGTAAAATAACTATCTTTAGATTTGTTATATTGATCTATAGAGTACAATTGGGGATATTTATATCATGGCTAGGCATCTTCAAAGCATGGATAGATAGGTCTTCAAAGCATCTTTAGAGCTATCTAGGTAGATATTTGGAGCTTATATGAAACATCTTCGAAGCTGTAAATATTTGAAGCTTCACTAAGGATCTTCATAGCTCACTATATTTTATGTCGAGTCTTCAAAACTATTGCTAAAACTTTTGATGACTTCTCAAAATAATCCTGCCATAGGGATGTATCTCTGTATGCAAATCCATGCTCATTTCATCCAAGTTAGACAAAAATAACAAGATAAAGAGTCAATAATTTATGACATACAAATAAAATATAATTGCACTTATTTCTTACTTAGATGAGACCTTAACTATTAAATATAATGCAATATATAACTAAGAGGCAACACTTATAGATATTTTATATGAAACATAATGAGCTAGATGGAATGCTCATCACTCTACAATATCCAAGCTTATGAATGAAGAGATATGGCCTTGTATTTGTAGCCTTAGGAATTAACTCTCACCTTGGGTGAGTTAGGGTTGAGTTAAGGTTTGGAATGGGTTCAAACTAAAACTAGGTGAGTCAAATCTAACCCTAGTAGAGTTAATAGTTTTCAAGTAATTATGATTTACAATTACTAGGCATGGATATAAAAATTAGATATTTTAAGATATTTTCAAAGAGCTTGACAACTCATAAAGGCAATGATGAAAGGCTAGAATATTTTGAATTTTTGAATTTCTTTTTTTAGATATTCATTAATTTCAAATAGATAACTCAACTAGGCATTTAATCTAGTTTAGCTTTTTAATTGATTTATATTAACCTTTTAGCTCTTTCAAGAATTGATTTAAGTATGTAAGTGCCCCACTTAATAGGTCCATAGGTCAAATTGATAGTTGTGATGTCACAAGGTGATTAACGATGAATCCATGATAAATTATTATTGCATACAATAGGATACCCCAATTAGGGATGTATCAACATGATTATGAGATTTGAAAAATGATACACAAGAAAATTTGGGATGTTTAGTGATTCTTAGGCTTAATTTGCAATGGTTGGTAGGAATCATTCTAAATTTTGGTCAGAAGCCAATTGTGGCTAGTTTTAGGTGTCTATAGTTTTCCCCTCTTTGGGAAGATGTTACAAGATATAGGTACAATAATGAATTCTCAAAAAATAAGAAATTCCATTGGTAAAATAAAAAAATGTAATGATTAAAGAAGAAGCTCTAAATAACATTTGGGAAGCCTATAATGATGCCCTATTGAGGGAGTGGCTGACACATATGATTGATAGATGGTCCCTCAGAAAGAAGAAGGAAGAAATTAACCCATAGGTGATATTAATCTAATTGAGATAATGCTTGAATGAATTAATTTAAAAAAGAATTTATTTTTATAAAGATAGTTATAATCAGTAACAAAGGTTGAGACACTGATTTTACCAAAGGTGGTTATAATCAATAAAAAAGGTTGAGACACTGATTTGCCCAAAGGTGATTATAATCAAGGGCACATGCATATGCCTAGTTAGGGATAATGAATTAAAATTATGATTTTCCCATAGGTAGTTATAGTCATTAAGATGACCAAGATTAAATAATGATGTTTGATTGTGCTACAGTAGGGAAAGATTGGAAAGCCTAACTCAAGGATGTAACTTATTATACAAATTAAAGATGAGCGCATGCAAATGTAGATGCAATGGTCTAATGATTGAAGAAGCCACAAATAACTAGGTATACATGGATGCATAAAGTAATGAAATAGATGATTATAAGAATAAAGAATTGATCCATGTTAATTATTTAGTTGTACGTACCAATGTAGAGATGCTCATCTTTATTAACATTGATACAAAAATAATGGTCAATGGGATGATTTGATCAAGGAGGGTGGGAGAATTTTCCAAGGTTATCAAGGAGAATTTTATGTGTATTCATTACTTATAATATTTATTAAGCTATTTTTTTCATATCATGTGACATGCGTCATGATATAAAACACCAAGATAATGTAGCCAAAATATACATAAGGAATGACTCCTGATCTAATACACAATAAAAAATAATGCACCAATGATAAAAACCATGATGACAATGTTGATGCATGAATATGGATAGAATCAAGAATAATGCAAAAGGAATCACTCAATGAATGCATATAGACTGAGTCAAGGCATAACAATAAAAGAAAAAAAAAGGGCAAATAAACAAACAAAAAACTAAGCAAACAAACACACAAAAACTTGAAATAAAATGCAACAAAAAAACATGTTATCAACCAAGTCAATATATACACATGAAGTCTCAAATAGGTGGTTCCCCCAAGCAAGGATGCATACAAAGGAAAGGTCACACCCTTAATGATAGTGAAATGGTTTAGAATAAATAATAGATTTATTCCATTAAGATAGATTGAAGATGGCTGACTAGGTTTAGATAAGACAAATGTTTTTGAATTTTGAATTTTTTTAAATGTTTTTGGAATTTTGAGGTATATTAACTCATTAGAGATTGAAAAGATAACACTCACAAAATAGAGAGAGCATTTGGCTTCATTTGCACACAAAATGGTGAGAATATATGGAAAAGGGTGACTGAGCTGACCTCAACATAAATCAAAGATGGCCTAAATAGTCCCATTAATACCTCAAGTTAATATAGTTTTGTCCACACAAAATATGATAAGATCCAACTAGGTAATAATAATTTCTCAAATTTAGGCCAAATGGCAAGGCAAATGAGAATAGTAAGGGAAGGGTGATGTTGCAATGCATGATGAAAGTTGTTGTTCCTAATTTACCCATAGGGGTTATAATTAGGAAACAACAACATAGGTCAATGCTACTAAATTTACCATAGGTATTTATAATTAGTAAAACAAGGTGGGATACTAATTTACCCATAGGTGGTTATAATCAATTGTACCAATCAAATGTAAATGAAAGATAACTTACTAGATCCACTATCATACTACTTTCATAGACTGCCATTTAAATAGGGAATTATAAAACTATTAAAACTAGATCAAAATCCCCTTATAGAAAGTACAGGAAGAACCAAAGAAACCAAGATAAAAAAATTTTAGGTAGGGTGGCTAAAAATATGATTTGGTCAATAGTAAAGGTATGATAAAATGGTATAGGGTAAGATATTGGCCAAGGATGGTGATAATATGATAATTGGATAAAATGGTAATAAGGTTACCTTGAAGTGATGAGGTAAGGTAAATGATAGGGTATAAAATAATGACAAGAGGAATGGAAAATGAAAATGACAAGGTAAATGGAAAATGGAAATGGTATGGTTTTTGACATGATAAATGGTATGGTTTTTGGCAAGGTAAATGGAAAATGGAAAAGGCATGGCTTTTAGCAAGGTAAATGGCAAATGAAAAAAGCATATGATTCCATTATTCTTGTTGATGTGGAGATGTACATTTTGGTCAACATATGATACAACCATAATAGTCAATCATGTAAATTAATAGCCCACACCTCTTCTAAATAGTTACTCTATCAGGAACCTACTATAGATTTGGATTCTAATGATGTTGTGATCTTTGTTGGTCATTAATTCTATCTCCTTAAAACTTTGAGACAAGATGTCTTTGTAGCCTATGTAAAGTAAATTGTGGCAAAGGATGATAAATACAAATAAATAGTGGATGATAAGTTTGATTTGGCAATGTAAAGGTGGATGATAATAAAATGTATAATGATTGGGTAACAAATTAAGATCAATATTTTTAAGCACACATAATGTTTCTAATTTTAGATTCAACATAATTTTGGTTGTGGTAGGGCTTAAGAATTTTGAATATGCTCTCGATAAGACTACCATATTTTTCAATTGTTTGGGATTGCAGGTAGCTACCATCTGATTATGTAGTAGATTAGAAGTTGTATTGATGTTACATTAAATAATGTCTTCATCAAGTAGTGAATAATTTTTGTGCTCATCTATTGTTGCCTCATAGAGGGTTTCACCAATAAATGTGTCTTGATTGTCCCACAGTGCCTCCAAAAAGGTTTCACTAAGAAACATTGACTTTTGACTTTGATTATCTTATATCGCCTCCAAAAATGTTTCACTATAAGATGCTGAGTTTGGAATTTGATTATATCCAAGCGGCTCTAAAAGGGTTTCACTAAGAGATTATTATTTTTCTACATGAATGTGGTCTTGATTCCTTGATATTATTCAATTAATATATCACCATGGATGCAGTTCAATAAGGTATGGTTTTGTCAATCTCAATCAATACTTGTGGGAAGTGGAATGTAAATATAATGTCTAGGTTAGTTAGTGTTAATGACATGTAAAATGGTAATAGAATGGGAAGAGGAAACATAATTCTCATAGAATATACTAGGATAACTTGTGTCAAATATGAAGTAATCATCCTAAAAAACCATGGAAGGATCACAAATATATTCAAATTGATCTGTAAGGCATGCATAACCAATATTATAACAACCATGAATTTATTTAGATCTAAAGTTGATTCTAGATCAAGGGACTTTGAATCCGATGTTGATTCTAATTCTGATGCTAAATTTGATGTCAATTTATAATAGAACCTAAATTCAATGTTGATTCTTCATTTTTTGTGGATTCTATAACAATGATGTTTTGTTGAATGTTTGGTATGGGATAAGTAACGACCTATGATGGCATAATGGGCTCCATAAAGACTAGTTTGTCAAAGTGAGACTTCTCAACGATAGGAAAAAGGTCAATAGACAACTTAATAAAGACTAACTTGTCAAAAGGAGGCACTTTAAAAATAGGATAATGGTCAAGATAATGATTTGCCTAAAGGTAGTTATAATCATTAAAAAGTGACACAGGAAAGAATTGCTTGTCAGAGTGAGACTCCTCAATAATGAGAATAGTATTAAAAGGTGATTCATCATAGGTTTACGTGTCATAAATAGGTATTTCAACAAAAAAATCTTTGGTTGGTTGGTTTTATTAGCCTTGGTTTATAATCAGTTGTAAAATACTAGTTTTGAACACATCTTAGTCTTCGAATGATTGGCTTAGTTGGAGAGGTATTGATTAGTTCAACTTTGGCTTGTTGATTGATATGGGTTTCATAAAGTGGTGGATGGTTGTAAATGGATGAATAATGACTAGTGTTTGGATAATGATAGTCTTAACAAAGGTTAGTTTATGGCTTAGGATGGTAACTGTGACTTGTTTAGTCATGTTTACACAATTTTGTTGAGATAACAAGCTACCGTACTTGGAAGGGCCTAGAATGGTAATGGTATGGAATTTTTAAGCTTGTTTTATTACATAATTACAATGATGAGGTCCTATTATAGAAATTTTAGGGCATTGTGAAGCTTGGTTGTTTACACAAGCCAAAGGACAAGGACCTAAAAAGGTAATGGTAGGGCATCGTGAAGCTTGGTTGCTTGCACAAGACAAAAGAAGAGGTATTGGTATGGTAGTATTTAGATGTTTTAGATCATGGTTTCTCACACAATATAAATGAGGGTTAATAATATAAGTGGGGGATCAGATATCATAAGCGATGAGATGGTAAACATCGTACATTAACTAGGCCAAAGAATGTACCACCATGTATTGATCTTGGATTTGTTCCCTAGATTGATTATTTTAAGGAGGATATGGATATATTTCACAAACCACTTATTCACCATAGGGGTATTGAAAAAAGTAAATTTGTGTAGTCATTCTATGATAACTTGGATTTTACATGTCTCCATTACGAGTGTAACGAGACATATCCACATCAATGATGAACATTCTAAAAAAGTTCTAGAATCTAAAAACTCTAAAAAATAATCTCCAAAGGACAAATGGTCTAAAAATGTATTAACTTGGTCGAATAAAATGGATTTGTATCTCCAAAATGGTTTATGTGAAAACTTAGTCTAAAATAGTTGAACATCATATATCTAACATCAAATGTATTAAACAAATGGTCAAGTGGATGAATAAAAATTGGTATGACAAAATCTAGGTACAAAGTGTTTCAAATAATTATAATCTAAGAAGACTAAAGTTATTAGGTCTTTTTCCAAAATAAGGCATAAAATCTAGGCTCAAAATAGGCATGTGTTAGGATTTTTGGAAAAGGCACAAAAGCTAGACATTAAAAATAATGGATGAGATTTTAATCTAACAAATATTAAACACTTTGGATCCAAATAGATTAAAATATGAACTTGATCAATTGATATAAGGCATGAAACTATAGGCACATGGAAGATAGGCTATTTCTCCAAAATCTAGGTAGAAATAATATTTTTCAAATTGGGTAAAGAATTAACTTAAGTTACACAACCCAAAAGAGAAAGATTGATGTCTAGGCCAAAATTAAATAAGGCACATGTAAAAATAAATCAATTTTTGGATTTGAACTTAGAAAGGTTAATTAAAAACTCAACTTAGGAAAACTAGGCTTATTTGGATAAACAACAAGTTAGACAAAATTGAATGGTATAATGGCCCTAGGTATGGATCCAAAGGGCACACATGGAATTTAAATCTAGAATTAGAATTTGGACATAAGGAAAACAAGTCTATGAAATGATTTTAGTATCATAACAACATTATCACTCTCTAAAGATGTAATAAATGGTTTGTTTTAAGACTTAAAGCCACAATATTTGAAATGATTTGCGTAGTGTAATTTTACCCTTTTTAATCAAATGACACAAACATAAATATTTGTAAAAAGACTAAGGCAAAGGTATGGTGTAATGCCTCTTCAAATGACAAAGTGATGAATCAACAAGACTTGTTTTGATTTGGAAAGACAAACAAATAGTTTAGACTCCAAAAAAACCATGCAATAAAGGATAAAATGACATAAAACACCTAAGTATAATGTCTTAGATCCTAAAATTGATAAGGTTACATAATAATGTCAAATTCCATCAGTATAATCACTCTTTAGAGGATTTTAAATGTTAATATAAAAATAAAAGTGCATGAAAATTAGGGTTTTTATGCCCCCTCTTCTCCCAAGATTTTTTACTATGAAATAGAACTTTGGGCTACTCACCTTGCATCAATAGTATGTCTGCACCAAGTGGGATTATTCTAAACTATCAATTTTTGCATATTTCTAGATGGTACCAAGTGTGGATAACATAAAATATTCTTATTTCATTTGGATCCATGTTAACTAACTTATTGTGAAAATGTCTTATCCTTTTTGTAACCACTACATTCATTGCTTGCTCAGTATAGTATGATGTCCTAGTTGTCCCTATAGTTTGAGGTAGTCTCTTACTAATAGAGCTTGTTTAAACACTCAAAAAAGCATCCCAATAAGTCAACCTCCATTTGTATACCCCACCATGGAGTGTGGTTGAAATGATAATGGGAGATGAATTATCGTTTCAATGCTTCCCTAGAGAACCTATGAGGAGGTGATGAACTCCCATTCACAAGTCAAAATGCATGAAAATAAAAAGATAAGTGAAAAGACTTTAGGGTCATATTTGGATCACCCAGACCATATGGATTTGAAGAGGGCCTTAATGATTTTATTTTCATGCTTTTAGACTAAAGTGATTGAAGCAAAGAATGAGCACTTTTAGTCACATGAGTTCCCTAAAGGGGATGGGGAGAACAAACATGCATCAATAATTTTGTTAAAATAAACAATAAATAATAAAAATGAAACTCTTAAGCCTATTTATCTAGTGTGAGAGTTCATTTTAATTACCAAAATTAAATGTGTTGTGAAATTTTAAGCCCCTTGGTATTTGTTGAAAAACTTACAAAACTTTGAAAAATTAGGTTCATTTTAAACACTAAAGACAAAGTGTGCAATATTTTATCATGTTAAAAATGAACTATAATTATTGTAGGGTTTTTTCCCAATTGTCAAAATGTGAATGAGAAAACAACATTTTTTGAAATTTCAGAAGCCCTTGTCAAGTATAGAACAACAAACATGCTCTGGTACTAGTTGATTCCAAGAACAAACACACTTGTTAAATCCAATTTTTTAGGATACTTGCAAAACTTAAGCAATTAGCATAATTATCCAGAAGTACAAGTAATTGAATTCACACATAGCACAGAATATGAGAGTTCATTTTAATACTTGTACAAAAAAGAATACAATAAAAGATGTGCTTCCCACACCTCAAGTTTAGTAATTCTTCTTCAAAACATACCAAAAACGGTTAAATTGGTGTTCACCTTCCAACCAGTATTAACCCTTTGAAAAGTACTTCAAGTAGATCTTCTCAAGAACATACAACCTACAATTTAGAAAACATCTCAGGCATGCAAAATGAACTAGGTTCATTTTACAAAACAACTAAAGACAAAGACTCTTAATTTAATAGTAGCTTAAGACTCAAAATAACCTTTATCATGTTAAAATTAGCTTTTTCCATCTCAAGAACTATAATTATTATGGGTTTTTTCCCAATTAAAAGTCAAAATCTGAGATGAGAAAACAACATTTTAGATCTTTAGCTGCATTGGCACCTGCTTCTCTAAGAATTG
Organism: Torreya grandis; assembly: GCA_037957365.1. Lineage (NCBI taxonomy): Eukaryota > Viridiplantae > Streptophyta > Pinopsida > Cupressales > Taxaceae > Torreya > Torreya grandis. The sequence continues at coordinate 7,652,892 of JARHVA010000103.1, forward strand.
AACTACCCTCTAATCTCAGACTTTTTGATCGAAAACATCAATCCACGAATAGGGATTGATTTCAGTCTAAAGAGATCTGCATTGGTCATCATAGAAGGGTTAAAATCGATTGACATAGATCAATGCCAATTTTTGTAATTCCCGCTCTTCTTTAAACATATTCATCTCTCAAAGCTGGCAATAGAATATGGTATTTCACAAAAAGATCCATGTTATCCAAATGGATCTAACTCAAAACATCAGTGAGCAACAAGTAGTGTAAAGAAGGGAAATGATGAATTTGAGGCTTACTTACCCTTTAAGTCCTCCATATGGGCTCTTGAGACTCCTTGACAGCTTGCTATCCACCCAAAATCCAATAAATAAAACTATATCATGTAGGCAAATGGTTAACTAAACAATATTCAGGCTCTTATTGGTCTCTGTGTTTTTCTTGTGAAAATAAAATAAATCACCCTTGCTCTAAAAATAGAAAACTCAAGAAAAACTTGTTTAAACATGTTTTTGTCATGCTTTATTCTACACACAGGGGTCGATGTCAGTCTAGGGTAGATCGACATCAGTTCTGTTAGGATTGACATCAATCTCTATGTAAACTAACTGTGTTACCTGTCTGCAATTTTAGCTTCACTTTCCCTTTGTGTCACTAACAAATAGAATACATGAAAAAGAGTTAAAACTTAAATTCTGAACATTCTCAAACAATCATTGGAAAAAATAAAAGCTACATAATAGCTTCCTTACTGACATGATACCACTTGCCTAGATACTTGAAATCCCATCAGGTGTGCCATTTGTGATCATAGGAATCCAAGAAGGGATGTTAGTATAATATTAGTTCAATCAAATAAAAACTCAAATAAACAAATTAACACTTACACTCTTAGCCTAGATACTAGGGAGATCTTAGTAAAAAAAGATAAATGAAAGAATAAAAAATATATAAAAGACAATAACTCTTTTATCTTTTTTGGGTGCTCTAAATGCTTTATTGAGTGGCTTGTTCAACTTGTGCATCGAAAAGTCTTTAGCAATGAAGTTTTTTCACAGCTTCCTCTCTGCTTGGTACCATTGGATTTGATGTGGCTTGTGCTTTGCTTAGCTTAAGATTTTGGCATTATAAAACTATTGATACAAGTCTCATGAAGGGACGTTACTATAATATTAGTTCAATAAAAAAAAAATCAAAGCCTAGATACTAGGGAGATCTTAGTAAAAAAAGATAAATGAAATAATAAAAAATATATAAAAGACAATAACTCTTTTATCTTTTTTGGGTGCTCTCTATAATATCCAAGCTTAGGAATGAAGAGGTATGGCCTTGTATTTATAGCCTTAGGAATTATCTCTCACCTTGGGTGAGTTAGGGTTGAGTTAAGGCTTTGAATGGGTTAAAACTAAACCTAGGTGAGTCAAATCTAACCCCAATAGAGTTAATAGTTGTGAATTTATTATGATTTTCAATCACTAGGCATGGATCTCAAAATTATATATTTTATGATATTTTCAAAGAAATTGGCAACTCATAAAGGCAATGATGAAAGGATAGGATATTTTTAATTTCTTTTTCTAGATATTCATTATTTTCAAATAGATAATTCATCTAGGAATTTAATCTGGTTTATGTTGTTAATTTATTTAGATTAGCCTTTTAGCTCTTTTAAGATTTGATTTAACTATGCAAGTGCCCCACTTAATAGGTCTATAGGCCAAATTGATAATTATGATGATGTAAGGTGATTAGGGATGAATCCATGAGATGTTATTATTGCATATGATAGGATTCCTTAATTAGGGATGTCTCAACATGATTCTAATATTTGATAAATGATTCACAAGTAAATTTGGGAAGTTTAATGATTCTTAGGCTTAATTTGTAATTGTTGGTAAGAATCAGTCTAAAGTCTAGTCAGAATTTAGTTGTGGCTAGTTTTTGGTGTCTATAGTTGTTAGTGGCTTTATTTTCTAATTATCATATCCATTTATAGAAATATAGATGTTCTTAGGCTAGCATTGTGATTTCTTTACGAAAATTCTTGATACACCATATTCCTTGCCATTCATATGCTAATAATAAGTGATGAAGACATCTTAATTAAATTACAATATCTTATAAATATTTGTCCCTATCTTAAGTCTCACATGATGTTTGATACTTCCTTTAATGAAGATAGTGTGTATGTCAAAATATATACACATAAAATCAATAGTCTTATTTATGGAATACTACTCACCTGTAGTGTTTTCTCAACTTGATATCATTGACCAAATATTATGTCATTCCTCTTCCTCTATGGAATAAAATATTTGAATAACGAATATGATTTTAGATACTTCTCTTGCATAATATAAGATCTATCATACAAAACTAAATTTTGAAAATATTTTTACAACCATGTCTCATGTCAATATAACTAAAAATGCATGCTACAATCTTGTTATATCTATTATAAATATGTATGAGCATACTATAATCATCATTTTAAATAGGCATGATACATTATGTAATATGGGAAAGTGAGTTTACATCAGCAATACACTATTAAATAATGTTAAAATTAAAATTTAAATAGATTACACTAATATAGTAGTAAAACTCAAACCTAATTGCAATGAGGAATCATACAGAATAATTAAAATGTGTAAATCTATGGTTCTAAGAAAATAACTTAATTTTCATAAATTTATAGACTTCCAAACATTAAAATTAGTTTGAAATAGGTTTAGGAACCAAGATGAAGATAACTTATAAATTTCAGAGCAAATGATAAATATCAAAAATTGACTAGGATTAGACTACTACACTCTTGGTTAGAATAAGAGCATATCAATACACTCTTGATCACTATGTCCTTTCCTAAAATAAAATTTACAACTATGATCCTTTACTTTTGGGATTAAAAAACCTCACTCACTCTTCCATAACTCACTATGGTTCACTAAAAATTATCTCCTTTCTTAAAATTCTAATCAACTCAAAATGTCTTGCAAAAAATTAAAAAAATAGTTTCAACATTAAGGGCCATTTCTCAACTAGACCATGCACTTAGATAAGTTGGAAATAAACACTCAATATAGCTCAAAAAAGAATCTTGTTAGTGGTATCCATATTCCTTATATGACTTTTCATGACATGAAAAATTTATTAACAATTAGAAATGATGTAATATGAAGACTCCAAATGAGATTATACTTTTCAAATCAAATGCAAGACTACTTCTTAATACTCTTAACATTATATTAGAACTAGTTATTTTATTCATTTATAATTCACTTTTCCTATATGCACCAATGTATTTCTATATATATATATATATATATATATATATATATATATAATTTTTTAATGTCAAGTTAGGACCCTATTTACACTCAAACCATCACACAAAGGGAATATATGCTAAAAAAGTGGCACAAATAATAAAGAAACATAACCATGGGTCAAAAGGACACACAAAAAAAAAAATCTCAAGAATGTAGTGGTCTACTCCTAGTTAGATAGATAATATTACTCTACTCCTAATTAAACTCAGAAAACAAAAAAAGAACACAAAGAAGATAGAAAAACCAAGAAAGAGAGAAAATAAAATGAAAATGAAGAAAATAATGCCTAAAAAAATAAAATAAAATTGTTAATAAGAGCTTAATAGGAAATGATAATCAATAAAAACATAAGAACTCAAAATAAATGAAAGATAACATATAAAACTAACCCTAGATCAAAATTAGGTGTGTCATACCCTTAAAATGTAGGGAGAGAAACCAATAAAAACAAGTAACCTTTTTGAGCATGTACATTGCACACTCTATAAAATAAACAAACTATAGACTAACCACCTCAATTTAAAGTGAATTTACACACATCAAACAAACACACATACCTAAATGGGCATGGTTTATGATGTGTAAGTGGTTGTAAGGTCATCATACACCCACACTAACCTCAATTTGACCAAATAACTTGTAGATTCCTAAACCACCTAAAATTGCCTAAGTGGACCTAATGGCCTCCACATACCTGAAGATAATATGAAATAAAACTAAATTGGAAAATGTTCATACAATGTTTAAGATGAAATGATTAGATCTAACTCTCAATGGGGTTCAAATGGGGCCCTAAGTGATTCCTATCAATCAGAGGACTTGGATCTAACTTAATTTAAATATCAAGTTTTATTTATAGGTTGATTTAATTTATTGAGAAGGGTTTTTATAAATATATATTGGCCCAATTTGGACCCACTTGAACCTAAAAAGGGCATAAAATATTTGACCCTATTCCCTTGAGGTTGGATCATCCCATGTCCACCATTAATTTTTTTGCACCTCAACTAATGGATCTGGATGGGTTTGAAAAAAATTAGGAATCATTATGTAATCATGTAATGTCCTAAAAAGACTCCACTACGTTGAAAATAAATTTTAAGAGAAGGGAAGAGGATTTGAAAAAATACTTGTCCATAGTCTTTCCTATTTATCTTATCAAAACCTGGACTACCTCATGTTTTATCTATTTTGAATTGAAATAAATCAAATAAATAGATATAAAATATTGAAATCGATGAAAAAAATATACATATATGGAAGTAAACTTAAAAAACTATAGAATTATAAATTATCTAAAAATAGTGAATTGATCAATAGATGTGCAAGCCTACCTCAAATGCTAACTGTGTAGGCTGACTATGACTATAAATTTCCTAAAAAGACCTAAAAACTATGTCATCTATTAAAATTATAATTTAAAAAACACTAGGACAAGTATGTGTTATGAGACAAGGCCACAATACAACCTTATCTATTGACTGCAACTGAGTCCTAGTTGAATGTGTGACAACTTTTTTGATTTGGGTCTGTGCTCATGTGTACGAGGGATTAATGATTTTTTTAGTCTCAATTTTATGTGGAGACATGAAAAAAGTAATAGTGATCAAATAAAAAATTGGAATAGAGTTAGATGAATATTCAACCTACCCCCAAGAAACCCCACGTATTCTGAGTGCTTCTTACATAGCCTAAAAGGGCCTTAGGATGATGTAGTTATCCCTCCTAGAGTGAGCGTGTGAATTTTTCCTTTGCTATATGAATGCAACTATAAATATTGATTTGATTTATTGAAAATTAATTCCATATACCTCTAATAAAATATATTCAAATTTTTAATGCTACTATTAGAATGTTTAAACATTTAAATTGGAAGAAATATCACTCTTTTGTTTAATGTGCAATAGAATTGGCAAGTGATTACTAGATGTGTTTATATAAGTCTTAATGTGATTATATAGGGGAATATTTTGAATATTTATACTAACCAACCTTGATAAAATAATATGATGAGTTCAATGTAACATCTCAAATTTAAAATTTTACCATTGAGGCATGGGGGACAAGGCCACACTAATGGACAAGGCCACAATGTGACCCTTTTTTACCTAGTGTAGTCTTGTCTTATGAGGATAAAGACTACTAAAAATAGTCTAAAAAGACTATATGAGTAGGATAGGATGTTTGAATGATTTAATGAGTACTTTTAAGACATTTTTTAGAATAATAAATTCTCACTTAAAGATTATAAGTTAGTAGAATGGTGAATGGGTCAAGGGATGTAAAGATGTCAGGATTATACATTATCAAACACTTAAAAATTAATTTTATGTCTAAATTTCCCCCCTCTTTATTATGGTGATGTAATAGAGTAAAATTATTAGAGTAAATTAGATGTGAACCTAAGTGTATATACATACTTTATGTTTTGATGTGAATCTTGTTTGTGCAAAATGCTTTAATGTGAAACCTGAAACTATTTCACTAAAAGTAGTAACTGTCGATAGTTGATTAAAAATTTGAATTTTGAAATTTGAAATTAGAAAATAGAGTAAGGAAAGTATACACCTGAAAAAGCATGAAATATAATTTCTATATAACTTATAAATAGAGAAGTGCATGCCTCTTTATTGAGGCATTTGAAGAAATGTTGAACCTACGGTGAATTGAGAGTGATCAAGTCTCAATTTGAAAACCTTTGAAAGATATTATCTTTGAAATATTGAATGCTCTAATTCTCATTTGTCTATGTATATTACTTTGTAAAATAATTAAAGGGGTGGAACCATTAAATATGGCTTACTATAGTGAAAAAGTACAACCATAGATGTTGAGTGTCACTAGAATCTAATGTGGCCCACTTGCAACATAAATTTGAATCAAACCACTATGGGTAGATCTAAATTCTATTTTAAAATTTACAACTTTGAAGATTTTAAAATTTTAAACTTGAGAAATTTAAAATTGTCATGTAGTAACTTGAACATCAATGAGTATTATGTTCCTTGCATTATAATGAATTGATATTAAATTGTCATTTGAACATGTAGCTTTTGAATATTACAACTTGTAATTGTTTGAAACCTGTAACTTGAAAATAGTTAAAAATTACACCTTGTAACTATTTTTGTACATTCTCATGCATATATATTTAAATAAATGTAGGAATGAATTCACATGCCCCAATAATCTATTTTTTTGAACCATGCTGTAATTTTTGAAATTGTATAATGCCATAAATCTAAAATATTCTCATGAGGATTGAATTATCAAGAAAATCCCATTGTGATGCTCCCTTTTGAGATGAAACACATAACCTACAAGTCACTTATCTCAAAATATAATTATAAAATATATGAAAGATATAATCATTCATAAGCACTTTAAATAATTTAATTGGATTGCATCATAGTATTGAATATAACATTAGGTTGTCTATGAAACATATGTTATATAGATATAAATGTTGACCAATTTTTGCCCACGGGAAAAATTGTGGTCAAATTCTTCCCCTGCATTTTAAAACCAGTCATATTCAGGTTGCAAAGTCCATCTTCAAGTTCATGCTCAGTTCGGGCTTGGTTTATTGTTTCGGCCTAGTTCATCTCAGTTCAACATCTCGGTTCAAGCACCTCAATGCAATAGCATTGAACCTTCGTATCGTTGAACCAATTTTTAGTTCAATGTACTTGGTTTAATGTACGTGGTAGTTCAAAGCTTGGAGAAGTTCATCGGCCTTTGGTTCATCAGTGCACTCCTTTGAACCTTGAACCGTTGAACCAAAATTTGGTTCAACGGGTTTGGTTCAAGGGACTGCCCCAAGCCAAAGGACAGTCAATGGTTAGGGGTGCCCTTCTAGAGGGTAGGCATTTCAAATATTTGCATGGAAGGATCTAGTCAAAGTTTAAACCCAGGCAAAAGGCAAAGGGGCGGGCACGGCTTAACACAAGGCAAAGCGCGGATGAATTTCCATGGACTTTTTGTCTGCGAGAAAACATCCACAGACAAAAGTCCGTGGGGACATATAAAGGCCCAGTAGACTAGTCCAAACCAACAACACCTGCTAAAGGCCCTCGAAGGGCAGATGCCCTTGCGGGGGACTCTCAGCCCAAGCAAACAGGACCCATTAAAAAAAATAAAGGGTCATTTGAAGGATCAAAGGGGACCCGATAGTTTGAATCTAAAAGACCCGCCAAGTATACAAGGAAAAAGTGCTCGACTAGGCGCTAAGGTGTAGCAGCCATAGAAAAGACAACAAGCCTGATGACGTCCTTGAGGATGTCAAGTTTGACCAAAGGAAATAACTGTTTGTGTTCAAAACAAAGAAGCGCTAACTAGAGGGAGCCCAGAAAGGAAGCGACCCGCCAAGAAAGTTCACCCCAGGGGCTGAGTAAGCAAATAAGACAAAATGAAGAAAAGATAAGGTGGCCAACATGGTTCTAGCAGGCCTCTTCTAGAAGGATGATGTCAACAGTAGTGTTTTTCTTCTTCCCAATGAGACACGACATGCCCACTGGCAAGAAAGGAGCGCCAATGTGCCTCTTTGCTTTTTTCCATATAAGTTTGCGAACTTGTTCATTTGTAACAATTTTCCACAATTTAACAAAGGGTAGCTCTACTAAAATTTATACTTGAATCAAATAAAATTAGTTTTACCTCTTCTTGGATAGATATTCTGTGTATGTCCTGAGTGTTTGATTTGGGTTCAATCATTATCTTTTAATGCTCTCACAGGTTCAAACACCAACACACTAGCTATTTATAAGGTGCCATTTTCTGCAGTTGACAGGAGAAGAGTTCCATTTGGGGTGCAAAAATAGAGGAAGTCATTTACAGTATATATTTCACAACATCTTGGTGAGTCCCTGTTCCTGTGTTTTCCATAAGAACCTCCCTGACATTTTCCTACAGCCTGGTCTTTCTGTCAAGTCTGAGTGTATGTTTGTTGTTTTGTCTAATTCTGAGTGTGGATGTGAGAAGGTCAACCTATTTTTGGTGTATCAACTCCTTAGAGTAGTTTGTTTTCCTGTATTTTCCTCCATTTTCATCCCCCCCAGTTTACATAGCTGTATATATATATATATATATATATATATATATATATATATATATATATATATATATATATATATATATAGACACACACACACACACACACACACACTTGTATTTTGCACTTGCTGGAACAAACATGATACATCAAATGGAGCTAGCCCTTATCTAGAGACTCTCCTCTCCTACTTCGCCATCCCATAGGTGAGAGAGGAGTTTCCATGTTGTGAGGAGAAGACAGGAGTTCGACCTCCTGTCACTGGGTGCACTTTCCTGCGTCAACAGTTTTGGCATGCCCGATGGGACCCAAGTTTTCAAAAAAGTAAAGTTTTAGGATTGATGCTGGTCCTATTATAGCAAATCAAGTTTTTCCAGCATCTGACGACCTGAGTTAATCCACTAGTTAAGCATCCTGGTGCCATTAGAAATCATCATTTTTTGTATGTATAATCCTTTTGCTCAAAATCATGGGTTTTGTTTTCCTTCATATGATTTGAATCAGACTCAAAATATTCAAAAAATCCCCCCAAGAATCTTTCCTAGTCTTCCTCAACCCCCTCAGGTCACTGATCCTAATGGCAACCTCCTGACCTGGGGGGAAATAGTGGAATCATGGGGCAAGAAAGAGGAGAAGAAAGGTTTTCATCAAAACCTTAAAAAAGATAAAGCTACTCCTACCCATGATTCCCATGACATCCAATAGGTTATCATGAGCAACAATGAAGAAGAAATCATCATTGATGCTCCTTGTGAAGACCTCATCAGCAATGGAGAAGATGCAGGTCTTGCATATATGCAGATGTTCCAACAATACGAAGAGGGACAAATGCATGGTAAGCTCTCTTCCCCTCTATTTGATGAACTTCCTTGCTATTTTGATGAGGATGACTACACTAAAGAGCCTGAGTTGGAGGAGGATCAAGAGGATATTTTTGAAAATCTAGAAATTTTGATCGACAAAGAGGAAGATGAGAGGTCTGTCTTCTTGGAGGAATGCTTCGAAGAAGAGAGTTTTAAACAGAGAGGTGATGTTTTATGGGATGAGCAACCATTTTGTGAGTCCATTTCAGACATCACAGTAGTCACCCTTCTTCAAGAAGGCCAAGAGGAAGCAGAGGATGAGTCTGACAAGTTTTTCAATAAGGTAGAAGGAAATAAGTCAGACTATGATACATTGCAAAAGGAATGTGCAGATCAAGGGGCTTATGGCGATGAGTCAACAACCATTGATTTCTTGGTGTGGAGCAACAATATGAGGGACCAACATTTAGCAGGCTTCCAAGGACAAATAGAATACATATATGTCGAAAGCATGTTCGATTTTGATCCACTTAGATACCAACCAACTCAAGTGGCAGGCAAGAGGAGCATGTCACCATTTCTCTTTTTCATTTAGCTACTTGCCTGGTGCCATAAGTCTTCTCACCAAGAAGGGGACTTAATAAATTTTCCTTTTAATCCAGGAGGGAGGTGAACATTCCCAGTTAGCTGTATATAATAGTTTGTTTTCAGTTGTTTTTTCCTATTTTCCCTAAGTGCAGTTTGCACGGGTAGTGTTTTTAGCCTTGTGTGTTTCCCTTTGTGTGTGGGGTAAAAGCTTCATGTTTGATTCTCAAATATTTTTGGGCTGTTGCTAACTTTTTTTGTAGCTGCATCTGACTCCGTGCCCAATGGATTTTAAGGCAATTGGTTCTAAGCATAGCAGGCATGCTTCCCCTGTGAGTCACCATCTGTTGACCAATTTTTGCCCACAGGTAAAATTGTGGTCAACTTCTTCCCCTGCATTTTAAAACTAGTCATATTTGGGTTGCAAAGTCCATCTTCAAGTTCATGCTCAGTTTGGGCTTGGTTCATTGTTTCAGCTTGGTTCATCTCAGTTCAACATCTCAGTTCAAGCACCTCAATGCAATAGCATTGAACCTTCGTACCGTTGAACTGTTGAACCAATTTTTGGTTCAACTTACTTGGTTCAACGTATGTGGTGGTTCAAAGCTTGGAGAAGTTCATCGGCCTTTGGTTCATCGGTGCGCTCCTTTGAACCTTGAACCGTTGAACCAAAATTTGGTTCAACGGGTTCGGTTCAAGGGACTGCCCCAAGCTGAAGGATAGTCAATGGTTAGGGGTGCCCTTCTAGAGGGTAGGCATTTCAAATATTTGCATGGAAGGATCCAGTCAAAGTTTAAAGTCAGGTAAAAGGCAAAGGGGTGGCCATGGCTTAACACAAGGCAAAGTGTGGATGAATTTTTGTAGACTTTTTGTTTGTAGGAAAACATCCACGGATAAAAGTCTGTGGGGACATACAAAGGCCCGGCAGACCAGTCCAAACCAACAACACCCACTGAAGGCCCCCAAAGGGTAGATGCCCTTACGGGGCACTCTTGGCCCAAGCAAGTAGGACCTGTTAAAAAAATAAAGGGTCATTTCAAGGATCAAAGGGGACCCAATAGTTTGAATCCAAAGGACCCACCAAGTATACAAGGAAAAAGTGCCCAACTGGGCGCTAAGGTGCAGTAGCCGCAAAAAAGCAAGCAGGCCTGATGACATCCTTGAGGACGTCAAGTTTGACCATAAGAAATAATTGTTTGTGTTCAAAACAAAGAAGCGCTAACTAGAGGGAGCCCAGAAAGGAAGTGACCTGCCAAGAAAGTTCGCCCTAGGGGTCAAGTAAGCAGATAAGACAAAATGAAGAAAAGACAAGGCGGCTAGTATGGTTCCAATAGGCCTCTTCTAGAAGGATGACGCCAATAGTAGTGTTTTTCTTCTTCCCAATGGGATGCGACATGCCCACTGGCAAGAAAGGAGCACCAATGTGCCTATTTTCTTTTTTCCCTATAAGTTTGTGAACTTGTTCATTTGTAACAATCTTACACAATTTAGCAAAGCGTAGCTCTGCTAAAATTTCTACCTGAATCAAATAAAAGCAGTTTTACCTCTTCTTGGATAGATATTCTGTGTATGTCCTGAGTGTTTGATTTGTGTTCAGTCCTTGTCTTTTAATGCTCTCATAGGTTTAAACACCAACACACCATCTATCTACAAGGCACCATTTTCTATAGCTGACAAGAGAAGAGTTCCATTTGGGGTGCAAAAATAGAGGAAGTCATTTACAGTATGTATTTCATAGCATCTTGGTGAGTCCCTGTTCCTGTGTTTTCCATTAGAACCTCCCTACCATTTTCCTGCAGCCTGGTCTTTCTGCCAAGTCTGAGTGTATGTTTTTTGTTTTGTCTGATTCTGAGTGTGGATGTGAGAAGGTCAACCTATTTTTGGTGTATCACCTCCTTAGAGTAGTTTTTTTTCCTATATTTTCCTCCCTTTTCAGCCCCCTAGTTTACATAGCTGTATTTATATAAATATAAATATATATATATATATATATATATATATTTCACTTGCTGGAACAAACATGATACATCAAAGGGAGCTAGCCCTTATCTAGAGACTCTCCTCTCCTGCTTCACCATCCCACAGGCGAGAGAGGAGTTTCCATGTTGCGAGGAGAAGACAGGAGTTTGACCTCCTATCACTGAGTGCACTTTCCTGCATCAATAGTTTTGGCACGCCCGATGGGACCCAAGTTTTCAACAAAGTAAATTTTCAGGATTGATGTTGGTCTTGTTATAACAAATCAAGTTTTTCTAGCATCTGGCAACTCCAAGTTAATCTGCTGGTTAAGCAGCTTGGTGCCATCAGAAATCATCATTTCTTGTATGTATAATCCTTTTTCTCAAAATCATGGGTTTTATTTTCCTTCATATGATTTTAATTAGACTCAAAATATTCAGAAAATCCCCCCAAGCAGCTTTCCTAGTCTTCCTCAACCCCCTTAGGTCACTGATCCTAATGGCAACCACCTGACCTGTGGGGAAATAGTGGAATCATGGGGTAGAAAAGAGGAGAAGAAAGGTTTTGCTCAAAACCTTAAAAAAGATAAATTTGCTCTTACCCATGATTCCCATGACATCCAAGAGGCTATCATGAGTAACAATGAAGAAGAAATCATCATTGATGCTCCTTGTGAAGACCTCATCAACAATGGAGAAGATGTAGGTCTTGCATATATGCAGATGTTCCAGTAATAGGAAGAGGGAAAGATGCATGGTAAGCTCTCTTCCCCTCTATTTGATGAAATTCCTTGCTATTTTGATGAGGATGACTACATTGAAGAGCCTGAGTTGGAGGAGGATCATGAGGATATTTTTGAAAATTTAGAAATTTTGATTGGCAAAGAGGAAGAGGAGAGGTCTGTCTACCTGAAGGAATGCTTCCAAGAAGAGAGTTTTAAATAGAGAGGTGATGTTTTGTGGGATGAGCAACCATTTTATGAGTCCATTTTAGACATCACAACAGTCACCCTTCTTCAAGAAGGCCAAGAGGAAGCAGAGGATGAGTTTGACAAGTTTTTCAATGAGGCAGAAGGAAACAAGTCAGACCATGATACATTGCAAAAGGAATGTGCAGATCAAGGGGCTTATGGCGATGAGTCAGTAGCCATTGATTTCTTGGTGTGAATAACCTATATGAGGGACCATCATTCAGTAGGCTTCCAAGGACAAGTAGAATACATATATGTTGGAAGCATGTTTGATTTTGATCCACTTAGATACCAGCCAACTCAGGTGGCAGGCAAGAGGAGCATGTCACCATTTCTCTTTTTCATTCAGCTACTTTCCTGGCACCATAAGTCTTCTCACCAAGAAGGGGACTTAAGAAATTTTCCTTTTGATTCAGGAGGGAGGTGAACATTCCCAGTTAGCTGTATATAATAGTTTGTTTTTAGTTATTTTTTCCTATTTTCCCTAAGTGCAGTTTGCACGGTTAGTGTTTTTTAGCCTTGTGTGTTTCCCTTTGCGTGTGGGGTAAAAGCTTCATGTTTGATTCTTGAATCTTTTGGGGCTGTTGCTAACTTTTGTTTTAGCTACATTTGACTCTGTGCCCAATGGATTTTAAGGCAACTAGTTCTAAGCATAACAGGCATGCTTCCCTTGTGAGTCGCCATCTGTTGACCAATTTTTGCCCACAGGCAAAATTGTTGTCAACTTCTTCCCCTGAATTTTAAAACCAATCATATTCGGGTTACAAAGTCCATCTTCAAGTTCATGGTCAATTCGGGCTTGGTTCATTATTTTAGCCTGGTTCATCTCAGTTCAACATCTCGATTCAAGCACCTCAATGCAATAGCATTGAACCTTCATATCGTTGAACCGTTGAACCAATTTTTGGTTCAACGTACTTGGTTCAATGTACGTGGTGGTTCAAATCTTGGAGAATTTCATCAACATTTGGTTCATCAGCGCGCTCCTTTGAACCTTGAAGTGTTGAACCAAAATTTGGTTCAACGGATTCGGTTCAAGGGACTGCCCCAAGCCAAAGGATAGTCAATGGTCAGGGGTGCCCTTTTAGAGGGAAGGCATTTCAAATATTTGCATGGAAGGATCCAGTCAAAGTTTAAAGTTGGGTAAAAGGCAAAGGGGTGGGCACGGCTTAACACAAGGAAAAGCACAGATGAATTTCTATGGATTTATTGTCCATGGGAAAACATCTGTGGATAAAAGTTTGCGGGGACATACAAAGGCCCGGTAGACCAGTCCAAACCAACAACACCCACTGAAGGCCCCCAAAGGGTAGATGCCCTTGCGGGCGACTCTCAACCCAAGCAAGCAGGACCCGTTAAAAAAATAAAGGGCTGTTCGAAGGATCAAAGGGGACCCGACAGTTCAAATCCAAAGGACCCACCAAGTATACAAGGAAAAAGTGCCCAACTGGGCGCTAAGGTGCAACAGTCGTAGAAAAGCCAGCAGGCCCGATGACGTCCTTGAGGATGTCAAGTTTGACCAAAGGAAATAACTATTTGTGTTCAAAATAAAGAAGCACTAACTAGAGGGAGCCTAGAAAGGAAGCGACCCGCCAAGAAAGTTTGCCCCAAGGGTCGAGTAAGCAGATAATACAAAATGAAGAAAAGACAAGGCAACTAGTATGGCTCCAGCAGGCCTCTTCTAGAAGGATGACATTAACAGCAATGTTTTTCTTCTTCCCAATGGGACACGACATGCCCACTGGCAAGAAAGGAGCACCAATGTGCCTCTTTGCTTTTTTCCATATAAGTTTGTGAACTTGTTCATTTGTAACAATCTTCCACAATTTAGCAAAGCGTAGCTCTGCTAAAATTTCTACTTGAATCAAATAAAAGCAATTTTACCTCTTTTTGGATAGATATTTTGTGTATGTCCTGAGTGTTTGATTTGTGTTCAGTCATTGTCTTTTAATGCTCTCACAGGTTCAAACACCAACACACTAGTTATCTACAAGGCACCATTTTCTGTAGTTGACAGGAGAAGAGTTCCATTTGGGGTGCAGAAATAGAGGAAGTCATTCATAGTATGTATTTCATAGCATCTTGGTGAGTCCCTGTTCCTATGTTTTCCATAATAACCTCCCTGCCATTTTCCTGCAGCCTGGTCTTTCTGCCAAGTCTGAGTGTATGTTTGTTGTTTTGTCTGATTCTGAGTGTGGATGTGAGAAGGTCAACCTATTTTTGGTGTATCACCTCCTTAGAGTAGTTTCTTTTCCTGTATTTTCCTCCCTTTTCATCCCCCTAGTTTACACACACACACACACACACACACACACACACACACACACACACACACACACACACACACACACACACACACACACACACACACACACACACACACACACACACTTGTATTTTGCACTTGCTAGAACAAAAATGATAAATCAAAGGGAGCTAGCCCTTATCTAGAGACTCTCCTCTCCTGCTTCGCCGTCCCACAGGTGAGAGAGGAGTTTCCATGTTGCGAGTAGAAGACAGGAGTTTGACCTCCTATCACTGAGTGCACTTTCCTGCATCAATAGTTTTGGCACGCCCGATGGGACCCAAGTTTTTAACAAAGTAAAGTTTCAAGATTGATGTTGGTCTTGTTATAACAAATCAAGTTTTTCTAGCATCTGGCAACTCCGAGTTAATCCGCAGGTTAAGCAGCTTGGTGCCATCAGAAATCATCATTTCTTGTATGTATAATCCTTTTTCTCAAAATCATGGGTTTTATTTTCCTTCATATGATTTTAATTAGACTCAAAATATTCAGAAAATCCCCCCAAGCAGCTTTCCTAGTCTTCCTCAACCCCCTTAGGTCACTGATCCTAATGGCAACCTCTCAACCTGTGGGGAAATAGTGGAATCATGGGGCAGGAAAGAGGAGAAGAAAGGTTTTGCTCAAAACCTTAAAAAAGATAAATTTGCTCTTACCCATGATTCCCATGACATTCAAGAGGCTATCATGAGTAAAAATGAATAAGAAATCATCATTGATGCTCCTTGTGAAGACCTCATCAACAATGGAGAAGATGTAGGTCTTGCATATATGCAGATGTTCTAGCAATACAAAGAGGGAAAGATGCATGGTAAGCTCTCTTCCCCTCTATTTGATGAACTTCCTTGCTATTTTGATGAGGATGACTACATTGAAGAGCCTGAGTTGGAGGAGGATCATGAGGATATTTTTGAAAATCTAGAAATTTTGATCGGCAAAGAGGAAGAGGAGAGGTCTGTCTTCCTGAAGGAATGCTTCCAAGAAGAGAGTTTTAAATAGAGAGGTGATGTTTTGTGGGATGAGCAACCATTTTGTGAGTCCATTTCAGACATCACAATAGTCACCCTTCTTCAAGAAGGTCAAGAGGAAGTAGAGGATGAGTCTGACAAGTTTTTCAATGAGGCAGAAGGAAACAAGTCAGACCATGATACATTGTAGAAGGAATGTGTAGATCAAGGGGCTTATGGCGATGAGTCAGTAGCCATTGATTTCTTGGTGTGAAGAACCTATATGAGGGACCATCATTTAGTAGGCTTCCAAGGACAAGTAGAATACATATATGTTGGAAGCATGTTTGATTTTGATCCACTTAGATACCAGCCAACTCAGGTGGCAGGCAAGAGGAGCATGTCACCATTTCTCTTTTTCATTCAGCTACTTTCCTGGCACCATAAGTCTTCTCACCAAGAAGGGGAATTAAGAAATTTTCCTTTTGATTCAGGAGGGAGGTGAACATTCCCAGTTAGCTGTATATAATAGTTTGTTTTTAGTTGTTTTTTCCTATTTTCCCTAAGTGCAGTTTGCACGGTTAGTGTTTTTTAGCCTTGTGTGTTTCCCTTTGCATGTGGGGTAAAAGCTTCATGTTTGATTCTTGAATCTTTTGGGGCTGTTGCTAACTTTTGTTGTAGCTGCATTTGACTCTGTGCCCAATGGATTTTAAGGCAACTAGTTCTAAGCATAACATGCATGCTTCCCCTGTGAGTCGTCATCTATTGACCAATTTTTGCCCACAGGCAAAATTGTTGTCAACTTCTTCCCCTGCATTTTAAAACCAATCATATTCAGGTTACAAAGTCCATCTTCAAGTTCATGCTCAGTTCGGGCTTGGTTCATTATTTTAGCCTGGTTCATCTCAGTTCAATATCTCAATTCAAGCACCTCAATGCAATAGCATTGAACCTTCATATCGTTGAACCGTTGAACCAATTTTTGGTTCAACGTACTTGGTTCAATGTACGTGGTGGTTCAAATCTTGGATAATTTCATCAACCTTTGGTTCATCAGTGCGCTCCTTTAAACCTTGAAGTGTTGAACCAAAATTTGGTTCAATGGGTTCAGTTCAAGGGACTGCCCCAAGCCAAAGGACAGTCAATGGTCAGGGGTGCCCTTTTAGAGGGCAGGCATTTCAAATATTTGCATGGAAGGATCCAGTCAAAGTTTAAAGTTGGGTAAAAGGCAAAGGGGTGGGCATGGCTTAACACAAGGAAAAGCACAGATGAATTTCTATGGACTTATTTTCCATGGGAAAACATCTGTGGATAAAAGTCTGCGGGGACATACAAAGGCCCAGTAGACCAGTCCAAACCAACAGCACCCACCGAAGGCCCCCAAAGGGTAGATACCCTTGTGGGGGACTCTCAACCCAAGCAAGCAGGACCCGTTAAAAAAATAAAGGGCTGTTCGAAGGATCAAAGGGGACCCGACAGTTCAAATCCAAAGGACCTGCCAAGTATACAAGGAAAAAGTGCTTGACTGGGCGCTAAAGTGCAGCAGTCATAGAAAAGCCAGCAGGCCCGATGACATCCTTGAGGACGTCAAGTTTGACCAAAGGAAATAACTATTTGTGTTCAAAACAAAGAAGCGCTAACCAGAGGGAGCCTAGAAAGGAAGCGACCCGCCAAGAAAGTTTGCCCCAAGGGCCGAGTAAGCAGATAAGACAAAATGAAGAAAAGACAAGGCAGCTAGCATGGTTCTAGCAGGCCTCTTCTAGAAGGATGACATCAACAGCAATGTTTTTCTTCTTCCCAATGGGACACAACATGCCCACTGGCAAGAAAGGAGCACCAATGTGCCTCTTTGCTTTTTTCCATATAAGTTTGTGAACTTGTTCATTTGTAACAATCTTCCACAATTTAGCAAAGCGTAGCTCTGCTAAAATTTATACCTGAATCAAATAAAAACAATTTTACCTCTTCTTGGATAGATATTTTGTGTATGTCCCGAGTGTTTGATTTGTGTTCAGTCATTATCTTTTAATTCTCTCACAAGTTCAAACACCAACACACTAGTTATCTACAAGGCACCATTTTCTGCAGTTGACAGGAGAAGAGTTCCATTTGGGGTGCAGAAATAGAGGAAGTCATTTATAGTATGTATTTCATAGCATCTTGGTGAGTCCCTATTCCTATGTTTTCCATAAGAACCTCCCTGCCATTTTCCTGCAGCCTGGTCTTTCTGCCAAGTCTGAGTGTATGTTTGTTGTTTTGTCTGATTCTGAGTGTGGATGTGAGAAGGTCAACCTATTTTTGGTGTATCACCTCCTTAGAGTAGTTTCTTTTCCTGTATTTTCCTCCCTTTTCATCCCCCTATTTTACACACACACACACACACACACACACACACACACACACACACACACACACACACACACACACACACACACACACACACACACACACACACACACACACACCTGTATTTTGCACTTGCTAGAATAAACATGATACATCAAAGGGAGCTAGCCCTTATCTAGAGACTCTCCTCTCCTGCTTCACCATCCCACAGGCAAGAGAGGAGTTTCCATGTTGTGAGGAGAAGACAGGAGTTCGATCTCCTGTCACTGGGTGCACTGTCCTATGTCAACAATAACATTAAAGCATATAATAACATGTGAATGATAAAAACCATAACACCAAAGTAAGATAAGAAAGTAGGTGTAATGCATGAAATGAATCAATATATAATAAGAATAAGCAATGGACATAAAAGTAATGTTGTACAATGTCAAATAATTTGCATAAATGTCACACATAAGGACCAAAGGCCACATATAATGGACATGTGAATGTCACATAAAAACACAAGGCCAAGGTCCAAACACAAATTCCATGATGATGCCATTAAAATAATAATTTATACTACAATGCTACGGGCCACACACAATAAGAAATTTAGTTCTAAATTAACATGTAGTAAGGTAAGAATGAGAAAGCATATATAAAGTGAAACTAATTTACATCAACCATATGTATCAATGTCATTATTAGAAAGTAGCATATTCATCTAACACAATGTAAATTATGGCTGATCAGTGAAATAAATATTGATATGTAGTTCACCATGGTAGAAAGGTTGTGGATAGATATTACTTGTTGAATTGTTCATGGAGAACAAAGAGATGCCCTCAACTTAGCAAGGTTGATGAGTAATAAGGAAATCTCAACATCAAACAACCATGTGAAAGTATGTCTTGTATTACACTCAAATACCTCATGAAAATAAATGTGTATTAAAATTTGAAATATTGTATTTATCTAACACATAATAAATAACATATGTAAAGAAGTAAAGCTAGAAATAATTGAAAATTATTTTTAGGTCCTGATTTTGATTTTTTAAATTTTTTTGACATATTTGAATTTTTTAATTTTTTTTAAAAATGTGCCAAGAAGCAAAGACTTGAAAATAATGGAAAAGGGAAATATTTAAACAATCTGAAACAAGGTGTTAAGACATAGTATGATAAGAAGGAAGACAAGTTCCCCCAATGTGTGTGTAGATGAATCATAAAAATATAGCTCAAATGATTGGTAGATAAAAATGTACATGCTTTTTAATGGGTAAAATACTATAGATGATCATGTAAAGGAAATGAAAGCCATAATATGGTTTATATGTAATAGTGAAACTAGTATATTTCTATAAGTGATGTGCTTTGAAATCACTATAAGATGATTATTTTAAATTGTTTGAATTGGTTTGAAAATAAAGAGGATAAACACCCTACAGTGAAAATAAATTTAGGGGATATTAGAATGCTTGGATAAGGGTTAGAAGAATTATAATGGAAGTAAAATTAAAAAACTATGTACAAAGGAATAGATGCAACTATAAGCCCATGATCCCATCAAGGGCATGCTTATGTATGGGCCATTTATCATTGGGATCATACTAATATCTTGTATTATTAGGATAATAGTCATCAATATAATCATTATCATAGGAACTCAATTTTTTATTTTTATTCTTGAAATTATGATATGCCATTTTGATTATATTTTGTATTTTTGTATGAGAAACTTACTACACCATATATTGGAGTTATTTTTTGAATATGTTCATCATTTTTAGGATCTTATATATTATTATGATATAGAGAATGATCATGTATTACTGGTTGAATATTAAGAATATAAGTAATTTATACTTCAAATTCTTAAGTGGAAGATGTAATAATTTTTTTTGCCTTATCTTGTTCTTGTATGCATAAATTAGATATGATATTTGAAAAATTAGACTTTTTAGGAATATTTTATTTTGAAAATTTATTCATGAGGAGCCTTTTTATAAAATTGTTCATTTTTTAATCTTTCTTTTTAATCTTTCTCTTTTTGTAATCTTACTTGCTTTAATTTTTATTTTTTAATCTTTTCTTGTTCTAAATTATCCTTTTTTACCCATATTTTCTCTTTTTGTTCTATTTTCACTTGTTGTTTAAGATATGCAATATAAAAACATTGCTTAATAGATTTATTTGTTATAGGATCACCACTATCCATGATACTTTGTATTTTATTCTTCAAAGCCAAACAAGTATTTATATGATGCCCATTCATTCTATGATATGCACAATAATATTTTGATATTTTTATAGGAGGCATAAAAGGTAATGCAATCAACTTATTTTGAATCATTTCTTTTAGAAGCTCAATTGGAATCTTATTATCCTTTTGTATAATTTTAAAGCATTAATTATAGATGCATGATTTTGTCAGGTATATGATAGCCAGATGAAGATGTAAATACATGATTGGAAGTAAAATATTTTGGATTCTTTGTATATTTGCTATTATTTTCAAATTATATGATATTTGAACTAAACTATTGATTTTAATTTTGAAAATACTCTATTGACTTTTGTATAATGATGATATAATATTGAAGGGATTCAAAAGCACAAGCTTTAGGTATATTTGATTGAATAGGCATATAAACACTATTAAGAGGAGGTGTGGGGACATGTTCTTCCATTTGTCTAGGAGATTCATTAAATACATATGAGTTAATTTATTCTTGTTGATCAATAACATTGAAAGAATTATAACTATAAATAGATGCATTATCCTCATATGGTAACTTTATGCCAATATTATGACATTGTGGAACAAGATTTACATCATTTGGAGATAAACATGAGGTGAAAGTAAATGAAAAATCATAATATGTGTTAGGAGGAATGTCATGGATTTAAATTTTAGCTTGTGATGTGCTAAGGGAAGAGGAAGGAAGTTCATCCTCATTAGTTGACAAGGGAGAAGAGCTATGTCATGTAGGATCAATATCCACTATTGATTCTTGCTTTGAAATGCATTTATTAAGAAATCATTTTTTCAAAATACTTTGATCTTATTTTAGTAGATTTACTTCTAAATGTTGCTTTATTTGAGACTTAAATTTCTCTTTTTGATCTTCATTATTAGTTGAGGAAGAAGGGAAAGAAAGATCTTGGGTGGAACATAAATCATCATTCATAGTTGAAATTAAAAAGGAATCTAAAGATGATTTTGAAAGGGAATCTAGAGGTGTAACCAAAGGTAGATTAAAAGGGGAATCTATAAGAGAATCTAAAGAGGAATTTATAGGTGAATTTTATTTAATGAATACTTGTTCCCAAGAGTCAACAAAGTCATATTGACCATTCATTGAAATATACTCAAAATTATAATCATCACTAAAATCATATTCCATAATTTTTTTATTTTAATGGTTTGTCCATTCATCATGACAAGTAAAAGGCATAACATGAGTAGATAAAAAATTATCTAAATCATGTACATAATTAACATGTTGAATTTGGCTATTTATGATATATACGATGAAAATAAATGTAACAAATAAAATGCTTATAGATAAAAAATAATATAGAATGGACAAAGGAGATAATGTTTATAAATACAATACAATAAAAATCAACATATAATGGGTGATCTAGGAAAGGGTTTGAATGATTATTTGGGATCTCAAATATACATGCTCATTTATTGATTAATGTTGGCCCAATGTTTTAGATCACTAAATACAAAGGTAAAATTGTGCATGTAGCCCACTAACCTTATTTATGAGGGTACAATGAGATTAATTTCTCTATGAGATGAAATCCTCTTAGATGAACCACAAATCAAATATCTAAGATATGATTCTTATGGTGTAAACAAGGGATCGTAGGCATTCTTGATATACCATGAGATACATGGAAACTAAAATTCATGTTTAGAGTTGTAAAATGGTTTTGAGTATTGGGATAAAACCCATCAAACCATTATATATGTAAAACATATTACCATTTAGCCCATAATAATAATAATCACTAAGTAGTTTTAAAACAGCTGGAATATAGTTTCTAAAAACAAACACAAGTAAATAGAAAAAAGTAAAAAAATAAAAAGTTTGTGTATAGATAATGATAAATTTAAACTCAAGGTCAAAACAAAGAAATTTTGTGTTATATGTTATTTGAGGTGACAAGGTAACATATTCAGTGTTAGATTAAATCCAAGGTTGAAGAAGTTTGGTTTGTTGTGTGTTGAATTTATATCCAAGGTTAAAGGCTATTTTCTTTCAATGTTAGGAATTTACATAAATTTGAATGAATTTATAAGACAAAAATAAATAAAACAAAAAGTAATGTTATTAAAATAGTAGGTTCACCAAAATATTTCTTATTTTGAATTAAAATGAATCAAATAAATAGAACTAAATTATTTAAATTGATATACAATAAATATATAGATTTGTAAGTAAAATACAAAATTTATAGAATTTTAAATTAGCTAAAAATAGTAAATTGATCAATAGATATGCCAACCTCCCTCAAACAAATATTATGATGATTTTCCTTAGAAACTACATGAAAAGACCTTCAAATTATGTCATATCTAAAAATAAGAATTTAAACTATGTTGGGACAAGGCCACACTTAGATGCTAGGGCTACACTATGATCTTGTCTATTGATTATGACTGTGTTTTGGTTAAATGTGTGACTAATTTTTTGATCTAGGTCTATTCCCATGTCTATGAGGGCTTACTAATTTTATGTGAATGCTAATTATCCATATGGAGACCTAAAAAACATAAAACCCTAGCTCCTACACAATAAACACAATAGAGATCAAATGCAAAAAATGGGAATAATGTTAGGTAAATATCTAAGCTACCCTAAAAAACTTTGTGTAATTTGAGTGTTGTCTACATAGCCCAAAAGGGTCTTAGGCAAATGTAGTTCTCCTTCTTAGAGTGAGTGTGGATTTTTAATTTATTATATGAATACAACTATATTAGATTATTTTTATTATGACAATGAATGCCCTTGACCTACACCAAAATATATTCAAACATGGCCCATGAATATTATAATGATCCAGAATTAGAATTAAAAAAATAACAATCTTTTATTTAGTGTGCAGTAGAATTGACAAGTGATTGCTAGATGTGTTTGGAGAAGCCTTGATGTGTTTAAATTTGGGAATATTTTGACTATTTCCACTAATAAACCTTATTAAAAGTGTGGGAGGGGTTAAGTGAAACATATCAAATTAAAAAATTTACATTGAGGGGTAGGGGATAAGGCTGCAATAGTGGAAAAGGCCATAATGTGGCCCTATCTGACCTAGCATGGTCCTATCTATAAAGACACAAATACTAGAACTAGTCTAACAAGAGTCTATGAGAGATATATAGATGTTTGAATGATGTTATAATTAGTTTTAAGATAGTTTTTATAATAATGAATGCTCTCATATAGATTATCAGTTAACATAATGTTGAATGGGCCAAATAAGGTAACGATGCCAAGATTAAACATTGATAAATACTTAGTAATTAATTTTATGTGTTCACACCTACATTAATGGGCTTTCTAGGATTTTTAGTTATAGAATAATTTATTTTATTTTAATTTTCTAATAAGATACAAAATTGGTTTGGCAGGTTTGAAAGTCATTAAGCCTTTCAAAACAGCTCTAGGAAGTTTCACCCACCCCCAAAATGAAAAAATGATAAGAAAACTTCATGATTTTGAAAAAAATTAATGGTCAACCAAGATTTCAATTATTAAATTATTTTATTTGTGAGTTGGGTATTCATTTTTATTCCATATAGAAGAGGAACAAAAACTTGGAGGGGAAGCTAAGGGCTTACCTTGCCCCTACACCATCACATGCCTAGAGAAATCCAAAAAGTCTCAAGGATCAAAGGCCTTAAGGCCACCCCAAAAATAAATGCCTAATACACTAAATATATAATATAAGTCATTCATTATATAATATAGTAGATGTTGACAACAAAAATCATGAATTAAAAAGATATGACCATTGACCTTCAAAATAAAATTATGACTTATACAAAAAATGTTCTAGTTTAATTGTAATATTGTGGGTCTTTTTATAGTCAACTATTAATAACCACTTGTATAATGTAACTTGGTTGATACTAATAATAGATCAGATCTATTCTTGCCATTGGAACCTTCACCCTCATTGATAACTAAATTAACATCTTCTTAAAATGTGTCCACTCAAATCACAACCACTCCACTATTCTAAAAACTTTGTTTCCATTCAATTGATCAAAAAATATGGTAGAGATATGTGAACAAGTTTGTAATCCTTAAGGCCATTGTGAGATGAACATTTTTTTGGCTCATCCTCTAAAAACACCATGACTATTCATTTAGGTTTAAGCTTACAACCCTCTAAATATTGACAACCCCATGGTCCCTTACCCTCTTAATAGAATAAATAATTAACATAGTCTAGCATTAATAAGTGTAAGTGAATTTATTGAGTTATAAAATAAAATCACATAGAATCCTTATGGTTATCTATTGTTAGATTATATTATTCCCCCACAAATATTAGGTTTAGTTTATTTATAAATATGTTAATAGTTGAGAAAATTATTCTCCTATTATATAGCAGTAATTGTTAGTCTGTAAGCTTTTACAAATAATGGATTTCACCATTATATTTGAATGTTGAATAAAATCATATTTTTTAATATCTATTTAGATTTTGTTATAGAACCTAAAATCTAAGAGGGAATATTTAGATCAACAAGAGGAAATAATGTGAGAGAGGAGATATTGAGACAAGCCTTAGGCATTCCAATATTTCATTAGTGTGCAAGCTTCAAGCGATACAAGAAATATTTTATTTTTATTTATTTCTTCATTTTTATTCCAAAATAGAGAACTTGTAATTTAAATCTCTATATAAATGAGTGAGTATCCCAAGAAGAAGGAATGGAGGAACTCTTGAAACTAAAAATACAAAAAGGTAACTATATACAAGGGGAAATGCAACTGATCTATAAATCAATCCTAGATCAAAGATGATAAATCCTACTTATACTTATGATTGTCGATACATTAGATATTCAAGGTCATGACCAAAATGAATCCACTATACCTATCCAAGGGATCTCTTACCATAATAATATCACTAGGGAGGGTTCCAAAGCCTCCAGTCAAATAAAATTATGCAATAACCCTAGCTAGATCCTATGTTTTCATATTCACTAAGTATAAATGACAAAATCAAAGTAAATTATAATCTAGTACTCACCAAAGCTTGTGGCACAAAGTGGGGGTAATAAGAATAAAAAGTAAACATGCATAGGATATATACTCACATCAATGTATACACAATCCTAATACATGGGAGAGAAGTACAAATGTAATTCTATCTACTCTTATAAATGAGGAACAAAGTTAGGAATACATACCTTTAAGGATGAACCCATCGAACCTCAATATCTCCCTTGTCCAAGGTGTTTTGTAATAGGTTATTGTGGTATGTAAGGATGACAAGGATAAATCAGCTCTAGGCTATGCAACCTATCTATGCATCCAAAATGCTTCTCTACATGACATGATATGTACCTCCAAAGAAAGTATTAAAAACCTAAGATATGTTCCTTGAATATAATGGTAGATAATCATATACTTCTCCCCCTTGTTCGCCTCAAACCCCTATCCTAACCCTTGGCCTTAGTCCCCTCCATTCATTTGATTAAAATAACCTAAATATTTTAATTAAGTGGCCCCCCCCTCTCCACCTTCCCCCTAGCATTTATTATGCCAAATCTCCTCATTATCTTCCCCCCATGCCCATTTAAGCATCCTCGTGACCGTTCTTCCCACAACCCCTCGCCCGGCGGCGTGCAAGAATGGGCAGAGGCTATTTTTAGTCTCTGTCCCCATTCTGCCACCGCCGACGTCGGTGACCCTTCGGCCGACGTCGGCGAAACTGCCAGCGTTGGCAGCCTTCATTACCCCTTTCTGCATCCGTTGCAGCCCCTGGACCCTTGAGCTCGCAAACAGAACCCTCTTGGCTTCTCTTCGCTCTCGGCGTTTCTCTCTGGCATCCCGACTCTTGAATCTTTGCATCAGACCCTTGTATCCGTCCTTTCACTTGATCTCTCTACCAATCAATCTGACTCTCTCCCTCAGGTACACAGCAAGCTTCTGCAAGTGAACAACAGGGATTCTTCATCAGCAACAGGTCTTCAACAAGCGGCAACAACAACAACAGAAACCAGCAGGCACAGGTATGTTGTACTCTATTTGTTTTCTTTATGCTTTCTAGTCATTTCTAAACTAGATTTAGCACTTCTTTCCCTCAGTTCTGACTGTCACCCAGACCCGGATTCCTATCTCCCTGATTGGCTTCCTCTATCTCTCTGTCCCTCTCTGTCCATTTGACTCTCCTGTACCTCTGCACAGACCCCCTGACTGCCTCAAATCAGACTCAGACCCGTCCACAGACCAAGCCCGGACCATCCACAGACCAAGCCCTGACCAGACCCTGCCAGACCCGTCTAAAGGCCATTGCCCGACTGACGCCAGTCATTACCCCCACCGACGTCGGCAGACTAACCGATGTCGGCAGACCCGACAACCGACGCCGGTAGGACCACCGACGCCGGCGACTGCAACCAGGCCGACAGCTTCTTCCAGGTAAGCCTTTTGCTTTCTTTTCTCTTTCAGTTTGCTATCATTTCAGTCTATTTTAGCATTCTGTCATTTATCAGTTTTGTCTCTTATCAAAATAGTGGGTTGACCTCCCTTAAGGAAGTTCTCATACTTCTGGGAACAAGCTTTCGCTTGGCAACCCACCGCCTATCCATCTAACATTTTCTTGTCCAAGTTTTCTTCTTTGCAGGTGTCATTCCTCCACAGCCAAAGAGGGGTGCCCACAAGCGTCTGGATTACGGTGCGCAGTCTTTATCCAGGTACTTCTAGCCTTGTCCATTTTCTTTAGTTTCTTTCTCTCTTTATAATGTAGAAAGCGAATTAGCGATAGAAACATTCTGGCACGCCCGGTGGGACCCTAGGTTCCTCTTGGGTTCCTTTTCTTCTTCATTCATTTAGGAGCATTAGGTTCTTACCTTTTCTCCTCCTTCTTTTCTTCTCAATGACACTATAAGCAGGAATTTAAAAAGAATCTTTCTTTTCCTTGCACATTCTAGACTAGTCCAAACATCATACTCTCAACCCTTTCTCAAACTTGTCTTCATAACAAACGTCACATTTCGACTTGGGCATTAAAACACTTTGCATTCATTTCTGCTTGTGATTGCATCTTCTTAGTCCACATCTAGTAACTTAAATCCGCATATTGAATAAATCGTAGACACTTGATGTTACACTACCGGACCACATGCACTAAAATGAACATAAAACTTACCTGAGACAAGGCCCGACTGGGATTTCATCCCCCAGCGGATACCTTACCCGTCCCGGTGACCCTACTTGGATTTCATCACCAAGGGGGAAACCCACTCCGTTCTCTGGCGGAGGATAAACTCTAGGCGAGGTATATCTTGGCTAAGCGAGACCAGCTAACCACTGGAATCGTGAAGTGAGGGGAGCTTGCTCCTTAGCACCAGGCCACGTACCAGACCCTAACACAGACTTTGAGCACCTAAAACAAGACCCGAAACCAGCTCTAGACTGCCTCTTCTAGGACCTTTCTTACAGCCCATCTCCCCAAACATTCATCTAAGGCATAAGCCACAAGATTCTAAGGTTAATTCCTAGGATTTATCGCTTAGGCTTGTCTGTCTCTCTCTGTTCTTCTCTTCTCATCTGTTTGTTTGAGTGAGTGAGGACGCTTTCTTCATTGTTTTTCCAAAGAATCTTAAAATATTTTTGTTCTCTGGAAGACACAGTCACCGACATCGGTTCTGTCACCGACGTCGGCTTTCCTCTCTTACCGGCATCGGTTATCTGACTGACGTCGGCTATCTTCCTTACCGACATCAGTTTTTAAACCGACGTCGGTCTCTGTCATTGTCCTTTTTTTTAAAACCAGTAGCCTAAAACCTGTCCCTTCTCTGTCAAAAACCACATTCTGGTTTTCTGAGACTGCAAGAACACAGTTTCTGGAACCAGGACTCTCTTCTTAACCACTTTTAGCCAACAATCACTTCCGTCTGTCCCGTCCCTAACAAGTCCTATCATGGAGTTCCACTCAGAGACTGAAAGAACTCCTACAGGACCGACCCTGACCCCGACCCCGACTCAAATTCCCATCATCCCTGAAGGGGACCAAGATTTCAAGAGATTCTTGGACCTCAATACCGCAGCCCTCCAAAACTATCTCGCGAGAAACCCAACGCGAGACCTTTCGGGTGACATGGTGACGACATCCACACCATTCACCACCCAACCCTTTATGACTCAGCCTTTCGCCTCAACTATTAACCCAACCATGGCCAATACGCAAAGTTTGGCCTCCCTGCCTATTTTTAGACTGACCTTCATCGGGGTTCCATTACCCCCTCAACTACCTGCAATTCAACCAAGTTCTACATCATATCATAACTTGATTGTCTCGACCCCTCATACTCTTGCGCCCACAAATGTAGGCGTGCCAACCTATCTTTCTACCAGTGCCACCATTCAACCACCTTTGGCGGTGCCAAGTCAACTTATACTTTCGACCTTCATAACGCAACCACCTTTAGCCTCCACTTCTACCCCTGCGACTAGTCACCCGTACATTGTACAACCGACTATGTTGCACGCCTCCTCTAGCCTCTTCCAAGCGCCTTACAACTTAGGGGGCGCTCAACCCACCAATCTGTCAGCAGATCTTATCAAGATGCTGATGGATAAAATGTCTAGTCTCGAAGCCTCTATTTCTGATTCAAGCAATACTTTGTCATATGAGCAAATTTGCAATGAGCCCAAACATCCTTCCGTCTCCATTCGACCATACCCTAACCATTGGGAGCTTCCTAAATTCACTCGCTTTCAGAGTAAGGAAGACCCACAACAACATCTACGGGCATTTAGACATGCCTGTTATCTTATTACCCATGACGATGCATTGCTTTTACGCACGTTCCCTATGTCCCTTTCTGGCCCTGCCCTTGACTGGTATAGTTCTCTTGCCAGACACTCTATCTTTTCATTCATCCAACTCGCCCAACTATTTCTTGACCATTTCTCAATCAACATCACCAAACAAGTCTCAATCACAGACCTTTACTCCATCAGGCAGTTTGACGACGAATCAATCGTCGACTTTGTCGCTCGTTGGAGAGGTCTGATCAACCAGCTCTCCTTCTCTTTGCCTCAACCTGAGCTCATCGAGCTCTTCTCTCGAGCATGTGCCAGACACATCTCTTCTACCTTGCGGATTCAGACATTCCGCACTTTTGACGAAGCTTTCATCATGGCTCGAAAGCTCGAACTCTGCGCCCTTGAAGAAGATAAGGTCAAATTGCGTCATACCAACGCTAAAACCAATGGCCATTCTTCTTCCAGACCTTCTTCTTCTGCCAATTCTGAATCCAAAGGAGTGGCCAATACTGTGGTCGTTAGATCACCATCCTCGACAACAACGAATTACTCTCAACCTTCGACATCTCCAAGCATCACCAAACAATTCCAACAACGGTACATTCAGCGTTCTTACACTCCACTTGGAGAACCATACGCTTCCGTTTTGGAAAAACTACTCAAGCAGGGGGTCCTCAATCTCCCTCCAATCTGACCACCTCAATTTGACCCTTCAAAAGCCATCCCTACATGGTATAGGGAGGCCGACTTCTGTCCCTTTCATCGCGTCCAAGGCCATGACATTGACAACTGCCGAACTTTCAAAAACATCATCCAAGACATGATCGACAAGGGGGATCTTATTTTAGATAACCCGAACGCCCCACCTAACCAACATATCGACATTTTCAAACAACCATTTCCTAATCATCTGCCTACTCAAAACAACGTCCAGACTTCGACCAATGACCCTCAAGACCATGACATTCACACGATTAGCACTATCTTGCCTCTTGTCCTTGACCAACCTCTCCCATTAAAGGATGAAGAACCTTCTTCTCCTATTAGTCCTCCATCTACCTCTCTTGTATTGGAAGACGCTTTGACCACATCAACGCCATTAAGCCCACCCCCATCCGAAGACCCTACCTTGCCTACTCCTCAACTACAAGTAGAAGGCACGATCATCCATGCCCTCTGCCCACTTGAGGAGCTGCCCTCTCTTATTTCTTCTCCACCAAGAGAAGAACCAGTCTCTCCACCCATTTCAACTGAGGAAGACCCAGTCACGGTTTCCTCTTGCCCTTTGCGTGAGATTTCTACATCTCACTCACCTCTATCCACATCTAAACCCAAACCCATATCTAACCTCGCCTCACACAATGGTGGCCCTCGACCCGAACACACGAAAACTACTAGACCTCATTGGAGG
The DNA here is from genome assembly GCA_037957365.1 of Torreya grandis. Taxonomy (NCBI): domain Eukaryota; kingdom Viridiplantae; phylum Streptophyta; class Pinopsida; order Cupressales; family Taxaceae; genus Torreya; species Torreya grandis. The sequence goes on from JARHVA010000103.1 coordinate 7,683,603, forward strand.
ATTCCTCCCCCACCTTCATCATTGCCCTCTATCTTGGGCCCGCATCCGTCCACTTTAATAGGAGTGCTTCCCACTCCCATCTTTCACAGAGGCAATTTGCCTCCATTACTCTCTCAACCCATCAGACATACATCTCATCTGAACCCTCGACCTATGCCTCCTTCGCCTCCCAAACCAATGTCACCAACCCTCACTGCAATAAAACATCCCGACCCGTTAGCAGGTTCATATGCCTTGCTCTTACGGCAATTATTGCAGTCATCTCGTATCGACCTCCCGCCTCTTAGACAATATCAATCTCTCGAACCTAAACCACCTTGGTTCGACCACACTTGCATTTGTGCGTATCATCGCATGCCTGGACACGACACAGAGCATTGTCATGCCCTCAAGGTTGCCATTCGCCGATGTTTGGAGAATGACACCTCTCTTTTCAACCACATCATCAATAAACCTTCAACACCACTCCGCTCATCAACTCTCGGATCAAGGCCATCTTGGTTTGACAACTCTACAGTTCTGCCATTATCATCACATTCTGGGACATGACACTGAGCGTTGTTGTGCTCTCAAAGCTGTCACTCGTCAACACTGGAAAAAGGATTCCCTTCTCATCAAGGATCCTCTTGACCACCTCTTCGACAAAACATCAACCCCGACTCATGCCTCTCCAACCTCATCACCTAAATCAGGATCTCCATGCCAGACTGTGATCCCTTTGCCACCTTTGACCCCCTTATTCGACATTAACGCCATCCATCTGACCACTAAACCTCAACTGACCTTAACCAATCTTTCAAACATTCTCCCTACCCGCTGGGGGAATTCATCCTTCATCTAAACCTCGACCAACTCTTCAACCCAGTCTCTACCACATATCCATCACTCATCTCGACCAAGTGTCCATCGACCCAACCCCCGACCAATTATTCGACCAGTCTCAACCAAACTTCAACCAAATATCAATCAACCTGACCGCTCGACCAAACATTCAACCTTTTTCAACCAACCAACGATAATGTCAACAAACTTCAACCAAATATCAATCAACCAGACCTCTCGACCAAACATTCAACCTTTTTCAACCAACCAACAACAATGTCAACCAACTTCACATCCATCAATCAACACCTGACCAATCTGGAAAGAGGCAAATTGGGGCAAGTTTGCTCCTAATTGACTTGGACCTTATCATAACATACAAGCATGGCCCAGGGTCTTATTAGACCTTAAACCCCTTTTTATGTCTTGCATCTTCGACCATTCTTCTGTTAGTCGAGTACTCGCCTACTTGACACGTAACTTGAGCTCGTCCCTTGAGCAATCCTCATCCTCTTAATCCTCATTCCTTTCAACCCTATTCCCCTTTAACAAGTCCTTTATGACCCTTTTATGATGCATGGATGCTTTGTCCTAATAAAAGGGAGTCCTTGAACTTCTACAGTCTTGTCCGTGACTCTAATCAAAAATCAAAAAAATCAAAAAAATCAAGATGTCAAAACATAATCTAAGGTCACAAAATCAAATCAAAAAGACAGTCTGATCTCTCGAAGGACAGCTGTACTATCATTGATGTAGCTAATAGACTGATCCCTCGAAGGACAGCTATTCAAGCCCTTATCAAAGCAAAAATATAGACCACTCCCTCGAAGGATGGCTATGACTAAATCTTGCTACAGACAGCAACCTTTATTAGAAGCTTCCCGCATTGATCAGCTTCGCAACATGACCATACATTAAAAGACATCTCTATGTAGGCTTCCCGCATCGATCAGCCTGCACCAAAAAAAAAAAAAAAAAAAAAAAAAAAAAAAAAAAAAAAAATGGGTCATGGACTTGGCTTGTAGTTGTCTCAGGGTCTCCTATAAAAAGGGGCAAGGTTATTCATTCTCTTAAACTGGGTTACCCTATCCACCTCCAATTACCTGCTCAGGGGACTTCGAGCTCACTTTAATGTCAAAGTGATTCGATTACCGTTCTAACACCACACTGGTCAACGACGTAATGCATGAACGGGGCTGTGGTTCTAATAACCCCTATCTATGCTTCCTTTCTGGTCTTTGTCAATGAAAGAGCAATTTGCCTTTCACCTTTTCTCTACACTTTGGTCACATTTAACCACATCAATTGTCGACTCATCTTTTACCAAGCCATTTTCATCATTTTCAGCTGACATCATCCTAGTCCATTTCACATAGTTTCTATGGACACCAATACACATGGAAACTACCGACCAGACCCAATTTATGTTAAGCATAAACCAATACTTGCTGAAGCATAAATCGACTTCCATTCATTTTTAGCATGCATCCATCATGACTATGGAAATTTGCTAGGGATGAAAGCCTCTTGACCCATGTGACATCTATAGCATCATCTTACCCTCATCATTTTGACACTTGACCACATCTAATCATTGATCAATCAGATCTTTTTGCAGCCCAAACTACATTGGTCTGAGGCCCTATGACCAGGGCTATGTAGGTAGCACTCAGATACCACATCTTCTGAGGTTAGCTCGACCACCCCCGTTTGTTCATCTCTTTGATGGACAAACCTTCCCTTCTATGACTTTGACCAAGACAAATCAATCTCTTTGACCCTTCCTCCCTTTCAGGGAGAACTACATTGGCCTGAGGCCCCTAACGACAGGGGCTATGTAGGTAGCACTCAGCTGACATGGGGTCTTCTGGGGTTAGCTCGGCCACTATCTTCGTCACTTTCTTCCATCTCTCGCTCTCGTCACCTGTCAATCACATCACAGTCAATAACATGTTCACATAATCATTAATCTACTCTCATTTTAACATCACAAGTCATTAGTCATTAATTTCATCCATCATAACTCATTAAACATTTACATAATCCACAAGTTAAACATTCCATATCACATCTATCATCACTATAATCATTAAACATAACCTAATCATTATCCTCATCATTAGCATCCTAATCATCATACATATCATATCAAAACATGCATCATGAAACACACTAAACATCTATAACATTTCCATAACACATCAATAGCCAAAATCTCATCATCTATATATCAAAAATTAGTTTTATACAAAGCAGACACAATCTGTATCTGTCTCTCACTCTCAAAAATCAAATACATCTCTCATCTTCGGCTCGCAGGCCGGTATATACATCAAAATATGGTACAACTCTGGGGCTGCCCTTAAGGCTGTGGCTGTGGTGGGGGTGGCGGTGGTTGAGAAGAGGCTGTATCCCCTCCTCCCTCTGACCTCTATCGTCTGCGTGACCCTGAAGCCGTCGCTCATGACATCGATCTCTGTCTGCTCTGCTCCGCCCTCATCTCTGAGTATCGCTGTATATGAGGGATCCCTCTGATGGCCCTCTCATAATACGCGATCTCGTCCAGCACATCATTGTATCTAACCATAGATACAGTCTGCGGTGGACCCATCTGCCCTGCCCATCTGCCCTGTCATGACCCCTGTGGCTCTGGCTGACCTAGCTGTACCGATGCTGATGGTCCTGGCCCCTTGTGAAAATGATGGCTACTGCAGTGGGCCCTACCCTCCAAAACTCTGTCCTGCACCTGGCTGTGCCTGAGCTGCAGCCAGCTATCCCTGTAACATAGTGACCTGCGCTGTCAATGCTGCCACCTACCCTATCATCACCGCAAGCTGCCCAGTCACCCCTGCTAGCTGACCCTACAAAACTGAGACCTGGGCCTGAGCCGTGTCCCTCTCCTCGCGGGCTGTATCCTGCTCCCTGGTGATGGCCTGTAGATCTGGCTGCTGCCTGACCTGTACCCCTCTGTACTGACCTACCCACCATGCCGTGTAAGCCTCTGTACACCCTGGGTCGACTATCCCAGGTCCTGCCGGCAACTCCTCAAAATTGGGCTCCTCTGTCTCCTCTGGGAGGGGGAGTGGTGCCTCTATGTCATCTCGCCTATACTGTGGGAAGGCAAGAGGCACAGCCTGTAGCAGCCCATACTGGCACTGCACTCTCTCTGTAGGGATCCTCTCAAGCTCACCAGCTCGTCTGCCTCTGACCCATTGCCTGCTCTACACTCCAACTAGCTGCTCTCCCTGGTCTCTGAATGCTGGATAGACCAAATATGGTCTCCAGATGATGTCCACCGGGATCAAACCCTCCAACACTCCCCTGTAGTGATCAATGTCTCTGACCACTCCATCCATCCGTGTCTGCGCCATAATCTCGCGCCATCGCCTGAACCCGACCCTGAAGCCGGCTTGGATCGCCACTGGGAGGCCGAGAGGTCGTGTGACCACTATATGCTCGTAGGCCCAGCAGTGAAGGAGGTGGCCTACACACAAGCTGTATCGCCGCCGTCTGCTAATGCCCCACAGCTCTCTATACACCTGGGCCAAAAACACAGGCACCCAGGCAAACACTGTCTGCTGCTCCAACATATCAAACAAGACTCCAATCATAGCAATCGGAAATCTGCCGCCCTCTGCATCCGGCAACGCATACACTGTGATGCCAATCATCATCAGAATCGCCAACCGATGGGCCTCCTCATCCACCGCATACAATGGCTCATAGGCAAAACTCACCGAGTGGTAGCTCGTCTCTGCGGCATGCTCTCCAAACAACGTCACCATATGAATGTCATGCGCCTCTCTCGAGCACGCATACAAGTCTACCTCGTGCACTGGTAACCACAAAATCTGGTAGACGTCCTCCATCATGACTATCATCTCACCCGTGGGCATGTGGAAGGTGTTAGTGGCATGGTCCCACTGCTCGATCAATGCCACCATGAGGCTCACATCCCTCACTACTCTGCAATAGCGTCTCAGCCCGCCTAGTCCAACGGCGCTCATCTGTGCCCACTCCTCGACAGACACGCCTCCACGCATCCACGTCAGCAAAGTCAGGAGGCGATCCCACAGCATCAAAGTCTGCCTCGCTTGCATCCATCCATAGACACGTTAACATTATTCCTACCTTTCCTATTTTACCAACCTATTTGACTATCTAAGCCTACCTCGACACCCGGGAAGCCCTTGACCTGACTTCAACCCCTCAACTTAAGCATTTTTCATTGCTCTTTCTGACTAGGCAGCCACCGACATCGGTTATCTTGCCAGCAACAGCACTTTCCTAACTCGGCATCGGCAGGCTCGTGACCGATGCCGGTCTATGGTCGGCCGACGCCGGCGGTATCACCGACGTCGGCGACTGGTTCGGCCCTAAGGCCGAATGGGGCGAGCCCTCATTTTTAGGGCTTCCCCATTTTGTCTCCTAAACTACCCAGAACACCCTCTAAATTGCTCCTAAACCCTCCTAGCCAACCTACCCACCTTCCTAGCTACCCTCCCCCCTCAATTTCTGCCTAAAATAACAAAAATCTCAAAAATAAATTCAAAACCAAAATGCATCAAACAGGGTTCAGAGCCCCTCCTACCTCATCCTGTCGATGCCGGCGTGGTGGCACGATAGGCACCGCTGGTGGTGGACCGCCCGTCGGTCCCCTACTCCCCTCTGCCATTGCTTTTGTCCTCTTGGCTCTGCAGACTTCACTTGGTCCCCATGCATCCCTGCAGCGTCCAATCAACTCCTTTTCTCCACCAATGCTCTTCTGCCACCTCGCACCACTCCTTGGTCAGCTCTAGGTCACTTTCACTCAACAAACTACCAGAGCTCCTTTTTCTCTTCCAATCAAATAGCAAATGACTTTTGGTGGGCCGTCAATCCGGTTTTGTCGAATTCGTCAGGCCGTCGACGTCGCCATCGGCGTGCCCTTAGCTGCCGACGTCGGCCGATTCTTGCCGATGTTGGTCTCTTTTGGACACCGACGTCGGTTACATAGCCGACGTCGGTGGCCTTCAAACCTTTTATCCCTCTTCTAAATAACCAAAATCATGTCCCTAATCAAGTCAAGTCCTTCAGGCCATGTCATTTTCGCCCCCTGGGGCATCTTTTAGATTACTTTTCGCATCCATCCGTCGACCCCCGGACCATCGGAAATCACGCCCATCTCTTAAACCGCGACCACTTCCAAGACAATGTTTGCCTTGGTTGTTTTTTGCCTTTATGCTACCTCACGGCTGGTTAGCAGAATTGTTCGCAGACTATTTTTGACCCTTCGCAAGTGTAGGATCGCAAGCCAGTTGATCCCTACTACTTGTGACTTTTTTGTGTCTCTGGGAACACTTCCTGAGCCTGGGATACCTAGAACACGATGACCATTTGGAGCTTCAGCTTAGATTGAGTAACCCGATCAACAGATGACTAAATGCTGGGGCCTGGTTACTTCAATTTTGGCACTCCTTGACCCTCGACATGCGACAATTTGACCCGACCCTCCCGTGAAGTGGTCTACGCACAATCACGACTGTTGCAGCGTTTTCACTCACTCTCTTCTATCCATTTCTCTGTCAAATTGACACTCGATCTTCGGTTCCCTTCTCTCGACTATCGCTTTGAGGGGGGAACACCTCATCCTTTTCCTGGGGCAACCAACTCCTGTTTTTGTCTTGCAGTTCATCAAGAACAACCAACAAGACAAAAAGGGGCAAATGTAGACACCGCAAATGTGTCTGCACCTTGGTTCTCCCCCTTGTTCACCTCAAACCCCTATCCTAACCCTTGGCCTTAGTCCCCTCCATTCATTTGATTAAAATAAATTAAATATTTTAATTAAGTGGCCCCCTCTCCACCTTCCCCCTAGCATTTATTATGCCAAATCTCCTCATTATCTTCCCCCCACACCCATTTAAGCATCCTCGTGATCGTTCTTCCCACAACCCCTCGCCCGACGGTGTGCAAGAATAGGCAGAGGCTATTTTTAGTCTCTGTCCCCATTCTGCCACCGCCGACGTCGGCGACCCTTCGGCCGACGTCGGCGAAACTGTCGGCGTCGACAGCCTTCATTACCCCTTTCTGCATCCGTTGCAGCCCCTAGACCCTTGAGCTTGCAAATAGAACCCTCTTGGCTTCTCTTCGCTCTTGGCGTTTCTCTCTGGGCATCCCGACTCTTGAATCTTTGCATCAGACCCTTGTATCCATCCTTTCACTTGATCTCTCTACCAATCAATCTGACTCTCTCCCTCAGGTACACAGCAAGCTTCTGCAAGTGAACAACAGGGATTCTTCATCAGCAATAGGTCTTCAACAAGCGGCAACAACAACAACAAAAACCAGTAGGCACAGGTATGTTGTACTCTATTTGTTTTCTTTATGCTGTCTAGTCATTTCTAAACTAGATTTAGCACTTCTTTCCCTCAGTTCTGACTGTCACCCAGACCCGGATTCCTATCTCCCTGATTGGCTTCCTTTATCTCTCTGTCCCTCTCTGTCCATTTGACTCTCCTGTACCTCTGCACAGACCCCCTGACTGCCTCAAATCAGACTCAGACCCGTCCACAGACCAAGCCCGGACCATCCACAGACCAAGCCCTGACTAGGACCCTGACCAGACCCATCTAAAGGCCATTGCCTCGACCGACGCCAGTCATTACCCCCACCGATGTCGGCAGACTAACCGACATCGGCAGACCCGACCACCGACGCCGGTATAACCACCGATGACGGCGACTGAAATCAGGCCGACAGCTTCTTCCAGGTAAGCCTTTGCTTTCTTTTCTCTTTCAGTTTGCTATCATTTCAGTCTTTTTTAGCATTCTGTCATTTATCAGTCATTTATCTTTTATTAAAATAGTGGGTTGACCTCCCTTAAGGAAGTTCTCATACTTTTGGGAACAAGCTTTCGCTTGGCAACCCACCGCCTATCCATCTAACGCCTTTTTGTCCAAGTTTTCTTCTCTGCAGGTGTCATTCCTCCACAGCCAAAGAGGGGTGCCCACAATGTCTGGATTACGGTGCGTAGTCTTTGTCCAGGTACTTCTAGCCTTGTCCATTTCCTTAGTTTCTTTATTCATCTTTTGAATGTAGAAAGTGAATTAGCGATAGAAACAGAGGGTGCAAAAGAGGAGGCAAAGTTTAGGGGAATGTTTTCAGGAGATGGTTGTGTAGATAGCAAGTGATAGTAAAGGGACAACAATCTTGTGAAGCACAAATGGTATTCCCACCCCTTTTTTGGGGAACCTTTTAAGGCATGCACTTAGAGATATTGAGACTCGATGGGTTCTTACAAGAGAAAAATCATAAATAATTGATAAAGTTTGAAAATATTATGTGTATATATATGCCCACTCTAAGCTCATCATGTGTCCTTAGGTGAGACATGAGATGGTACTTCAGGAAAATAAAGAAACACATAATGTTGAAGCTAAATAAATTATAGTAAATATAAAATAAGATAAATGAAAGGAAAAAATTGAAAAATACATACCTTGACTTACCTTAGTACTGTAGATAAAGAAGGAGATGTGAGAAATGTGAAGGTGTCTAATGTAGGGAACATTAGGTAAACCTATAAAAATTAGCAAAAAGGGTGAAAAAAATAAAATAAAAAAACTCAACATATACATATAATAGGTGAAAATATTTTATATGATGTCAAGATGCTAGAACATTTTATGGTTTAGAAAAACAGCTAGTAGAAACAAAGATATGGCCAAAATATAGAATTTGGTAGTAAATATGTGATAGGTAAATAATTTTGAATAGTAAATACAAATAAGGTGGAAAAAAGAATTTATTTGTTATTTTTACTATTAGAAGAAAAAAAGCTTTGAGATATTGAGTTTGAGACCAAAGAGTCATCATGGTGAGGAGATGATAGTTGAGATGGGGAGGAAACATAGTGGTTACAATGAGTGTAACATACGTAAACAATTGTAAATTTCAAGATTTTGAATATTTTTATTTGAAATTGAGCTAAATATATAAAATTGAGTAGTAGGTAAAATTTAGGCATCAGAATGAACCCTAGGAATTTTTTTGGTAAATTAAGGGTATAACGGGATACTAGGTAGGAAGAATTCAAACCAATAAATGCTTAAGGCATTTATGGTAAATGGTAAAAAAGTCATCACTATGGAAAAACAAAGCTGACCTAGTCAACTTAGTCCATAAGGCAAGCCAAAAAGATAGGGCCAACTGCATAGTAGTGGGCTGATATAGTATTTTAATGGGTGTCTAATTATGTAGATTTAGGTTGACTTAGTCGATAAAGAGGATAAGGTTGACTGTGTATTATAGGGCCAACTTAGTTTGTTGGATAGGGCTGATGTAATATCACAAAATTAGGTTGATTGTGTATGATAGGGCTGATTTAGTATGTTGAAGCAAGAATATGGTTGATTTAGTATTGGATAGGTTGATATAGTTGAAAATGGAAATGGCCAATTTAGTATCATAAATAACATACATGGCATATTTAGTGTCAAATGGGCCAATTCTATAGGAAATTTAGTAACATGAGAAACTAGATCAAACTAGATGATTTAAATATTTAATTTATGAATTTTTAAGAATGTATTTTAATTATTTATGACATGGATATTTTATACATACTTTGTTATTTTATATTTTGTAAAGATGTAAGAGGTATTGACACCTAATAGATGCATCATGTCTTCCAAATCTACTAGATCGATTGACTGACATGAATAGAGCATGAATGGTTACACTAGGCTTCAGAGGCATCATGGAGATGAGATAGATCTAGCTTAGTGTTAATTTTATTGTCACATTCCTTGGAGCATGGGAATGGTAGACCAACACTTTATGATGGGTGGTAGATGGGGGTACCATTGATGTGGGTATCACACTAGAGGATGCTCATGTATTATTGGGACTACCGATAAGAGGGACATCAGTGATCACTGGGATACTAGATGATCTAGAGGAGAGGTGAGCACTAGCCTAGTGGGTGACATGTTTAGATAGGAGATACCCTATATTGAAGGTGAGTTTGTTTGATGTCTATATTGCAATTTGTTAAGATATCTATAAGGTCATGATAGGAATTATAAAAACATGAGTGCTATGTCATAATTTAGATAGATGGTATCTCTATATGCAATATCCTTGTGTTAGTCCATATTATATTAGGGATTACTCTATGATTTTAGGGCTATCATTTGGGTTTATCTCATGAATGATATGTATGGGATGTTATCCAAAGGGTAGAAGACCATGGGGCCTATTATTTTACTGAGTGCTTGGATATATGAGAGGCTCCCCACATATCAGTCAATTGGGTTACCCCATGCAATTGATTATAGGTTACCTTAGGTCATGTGATGGAGGTAGGACCATTTAGCTTGGGTCATGCCCCATGTTCTTTCATCATAAACTATCACATAATGGGAAATCATGTGACATCCCTACAAACACATTTATATAATATGTCCTAATTGGTTGGCCATTACTACAAGGTTGGCATGGGTGTAGATCATAGGCTACTACACCTCATGGGTAGAGCTACATTTGGTGGCATGCTTTACAGGGTAGTTTAGACTCCCACCATAGTGGCCCCTATAGTAGTGCCTACTTATTAGGCACAATATGATAGAGAACCAAGGGGGAGAGGGAGTACCAATGGAGATATTTGTGATCAGGCTACAATGTGCTAGACCATGGACTGATCAAGCATGATAACAAGTAGCAGTGGAAGGAGATGACATAGATGTGGATGTAGGCCCATAATATGAACCACAATAGGCACCATATTAATAATAGTATTAATGATTACCCTGGACACACCATAGACTAAATAACCATCAACAAGAGTAGGCATAGGTGAGAGCTATAGTGTAGGAGGAGCCAATAGACTATCTAGGACATAGTTAGTCTATATAGGCACCTTTGAGGAGAGGATCACAATTAGTTTGAGTGGTGAATTTTATATTTGCACTAGTATGGAGGAGACCTATAGAGGAGGTGCTTTGTGGATGAGCAGATAGAGAAACCATGTTTGGTGGGCAAGTGGATGGGGAGATAGTGATTGGTGACACCAACACTAGTGAGAAATGTATAATTTTGATTTTAAGATTTGACATAGGATACTGGTTGCATTTGATTATAGTAAATAAATATATTTTGAGAAATATATATGATACAATGTCTATATGGTTTTGGTTTTATAGATCCTATGATGGAGGAGATCAGATGGGGATCTCTAGTTATGGTTTTGCACAATGAAATTTTGAATGGGGTATTGGCTCCATATGACCCCACCACACTAGATGAACCTATCATACCATCTACCCCATCCCAAGTAGGCTAGTTAGACTAGTGGGGGCAGCCATGCAATAGTTGTAACCATGCAGGGATGGATTACAGCCACCAATAGGGGTGGGAAAGGGAGAGGCACAAGATTGGTAGGCCTTGGCTTAGGAGAGAGTAGTGCACATGACTACCACTATATATCTAGGATGGATTATAGGCCTAAGTGGGTAATTTATAAGTACAAGTAGCATGTTTGAGATCCTAAACTACCTCATTATAATATACCATTTAGAGGGCACAATCTCAGGCATTTATGCGTAGCATGGCTAGGCCATAGGATAGGAAAGATGGAGCCTAGCCTTAGAGCTAGAGCTAGATCTATATTTTATTTTATACTTTGTATCATATAAAACACATGATATATATTATATGGATTTTTGTAGTTAGATTTAATCTTATGAGTTGTATTGGTTGTGGATGTTGATGCATGGATATATATTTTTATATCACATGTATTTTAGTTTTTGTTGTATATACTATGGGAAATATATGTTGAGTATGTTATTTTCTATAATTATCTAATACATATTCATGGTTAAAAATAAAAATTCAAAAATGAATTGGAAAAGTACAAGTGATAAAAAATAAATGCACTACATACTATATCATGATGGGAAATGTGTAATAACAAAAGATGACTAAATATAATAAATAAAATATGGTAAAAAAGAGATAACAAAATGTTTTTAAACCATGCAAAATATTTTCACCAAGTTAAAACAAGTAAAATCACACTATCTCATGTTGGGAACTATGAGAATAATGTAATAAAATAGAAGTCACACAAAAACCAAATGGCATAAAAACAAAACAATTAAGTCAACAATCATATTAAATCACATTGGGAAGTATAAAAGAGAAACAAAATTGGAAAATGAAATTAAATTGATCACACTAATTCAACTTGAGAAGTATGAAAAATTTAAGAAAATAGTTGTAAGCATACATGCAATTGGAAAATAAGAATGTAAAAGTGAAGATCAATAAAAGTAAGCATAAAACATACTATATCAAGATAGGAAGCATTTAAATGATGTATAACTCATAATCAATCACTATTTATCTTAAATTTGACACATAATTTCATTATGACTTGGGTATTGAAATATTTTGTGAGGAAGGCCTAGTCCTATCCATGGTCTTACACTACAACTCACAAAGGGAACACCAATGAGGTGGAAATAACCATGGAAAATGATTTTAAAAGATGGTTGTAACGTGGCAATTTGTGAGGAAGGCCTAGTCCTACCCATGGTCTTATAATACAAATAAAAAATGGGATCCCTAGGGGGATGATATGTTAAAACAACATTTATCAAGGGGAAATATTAAGAATGTTGTAAATGAAAGAGGGAATGTAAAAATCACAACATAGATGTCTTATGAGAAGACCTTAGGAAACATGAGGCACACTAAGTACATAGAAAAGACACTAAGTGGCTAGTGACCATCAAAACAAAAAGGATACCTATCCAAAATAAACACAAAGCTGTATATGAAATAATTGTGATACTAAGATTAACTCATGTTGGTTATATTAAAAAAACAAGTAAAATGGACCTACCTTCCCACAAAATGTTCCCCATTGCTCAAGACCCTTTATAAAGCCATCAATTTATTGTGAAGATAGTGTATTTGTGTGAGAAAGCAGGTAACACTAAAACATTTATTTATTCTCCTTTTCCAATGTACTAGCCTAATGCACTCCAATGGACATAGACTCTATCATGATGTTAATTATGGAGTTTGAGCTTCAATTATAAAGTTGAATGTAACCTTTTGTACCATTGCCTTTTATTTAAATGATTTGGCTTTTAAGATTCCTCCTTTGTATAAATTTAGAATAACCAACTTGATAGATAAAAGTGATACATAGAAATGAGCTTTAGACTTTAGCCAGAGGAAGCTAAGTATCCATAGACATGACTGACTAAAACACTTAGGCTTGCCTATGTAGTGGGCACCCCCGTTGCACCCCAAAACTAACCCAACAGGAACTCCTTATGACTCCAAAAGGTTGGTTGGTATTGCTTTATTGTGTTTTACAAAGACTAATGCATGTAACATAAATATAGAATTTAAGCATAGATATACACAATTGAAATAACCAACACACTGTATTTATATTAATTGAAAAAATGAGTAAACGTGTACAATGCCATCACACGATAACTCACTAAATACTCTGGTGATCATATGAACATCATTTTAAGCAAATATCCTAGTGGGTGCTGAAGGTAAATTCATTTTTTTCTCCATCCAATAGAACTATAGACTCTATAGGCTGAAATCTATGGACTCTACAGGCTGAAATCTACAGACTCTGCAGGCTAAAATCTACATACTCTATAGACTGAAATCTATGGACTCTACAGGCTGAAATCTACAAACTCTGTAGGCTGAAATTTATGTACTCTGCAGGATGAAATCTATGGACTCTATAGGCTGAAATCTATGGATTCTATAGGTTGAAATCTATGAACTCTATAGGTTGAAATCTATGAGACTCTGTAGACTAAAACTACTAGATCTACGGACTCTGCAAGCTGATTCTACAAACTTTGCAGGTAGCTTATATGGACTATGAAGGCCACTTCTATGGACTCTATAGCCAAATCTACAGATTCTACAGGTGGTTCTATAGACTCTATAGCTACTTCTATGGACTCTACAAGTGGCTTCTATGGACTATACAGGTAGCTGGCTGATTTCTATGAACTCTACAGGCTACCTCTATGGACTCTATAGGCTGGTCCAATGCTTCTACGGACTCTGCAGGCTACATCTACGGACTCTATAGGTTGCTTCTATAGAATCTACAAGTTATAGGCCAATTTTTATGGACTTTACAGGCTTTTATCTATGAACTCTCTAGGCTACTACAAAATGCTACAGTGACGAAGCTGCTATAGTGACAAGTTGCTATAGTGGCATGACTGCTATAGTGGCACGACTACTATAGTGGCATGACTGCTATAGTGGCATGACTGCTACAGTCGCTGAGAGCACAAAATCCAAAGACCAATCCCAAGGATTGATGTCTAGAGTGCTATAGATGAGAAGGACGTTCTCAAATGCCCAAGTAACTTGTAAGTTGTAAGTGTAACAATTATTTTCTTCTTATCCAACCTACCCAAAGAAGCCACAAACACTTCCCTTTATCCTTTCTCCAAGGGGTGACTCAACTCATTTGAGCAATGTGGGATAAAAGATGCGCAATAGTTTATTCATTAGAATATTGCTTATGTCTCGCTTGGGTACCATCCCCATAAAGTAAATATTTAAAGTAACACTTAATATCTTGCCATTGGGTTAAATGTTACTTTTTACAACACTTTAGTCCTAAAAATATACTAGCAACTGGACTCTGAATGGCGCAAGTGATAGCTCACCGAAAAGCTCTCAGTAAGGAGTATCAAATCCAATCATCAAAATTGGCCTCTATTGCATCCTATTAACTTACTAATAATAGTAAGTATACTGGAAACTATGTAATTCAACCACTAAAGTGGGGACATTACAATCTACCCCCCTTGAAATTGCTTTTCCTCAAGTACTCTCAGCCCAACCTACTGAATAACTTGCTCACTCTCCCATGTGTCATCCTCCTCCAACAGGTCTTTCCATATGACCAAATACTCCTTCACTCTCCTATTTCTGAGTTTCCTCTCTCTAGTGTCTAGAATAGCCTTGAGTTCTAACACGAGCCTCCCTTCCTCATCCAAAGGGGGCAAATCTATAGAAGGTACTACACTCTGACCAATGGCCTTCTTAAGCCTAGACACATGAAATACATTGTGCACCTGACTACCCTCTAGAAGCTCAAGCTCATAGGTGACTTTACCCACTCTGTGAATCACCCTATAGGGGCCATAAAACCCAGGCTTTAGCTTCTCTGATCCACTCTTCTTGAGCGATGACTACCTATATGGCTATAGCCTCAAATACACCATGTCCCCTACTTGAAAACTACACTCTACCCTATGTCTCCTTGAGCACTCTAAGGATATCTTGACTATCCTTCAATAGGTCTTTAGCTTTGGGCACTCTACTGTCCCCCAAAACCATATCCATGAAACTTGGGGCTTCATACCCATAA
The DNA here is from genome assembly GCA_037957365.1 of Torreya grandis. Lineage (NCBI taxonomy): Eukaryota > Viridiplantae > Streptophyta > Pinopsida > Cupressales > Taxaceae > Torreya > Torreya grandis. The sequence goes on from JARHVA010000103.1 coordinate 7,698,850, forward strand.
AATGCCATAAATGGAGTCATCCTGATGGTCATGTGATGCATGGTATTGTAACAATACTCCCCCATGTGTAACCACTTAACCCAAGCTCTCTACTATGCAGTCACATAGTTCCACAAATTACCTTCCACCCATTTATTTACTATCTCTGTCTACCCATCTATCTAAGGATGGTAGCTTGTATTAGGTGTAAGTTTTGTACTGCATAGCCTGAACAACTCCTGCTAAAAGGTGCTCATGAACTTGCTATCCCTATCACTGACAATAAATCTTGGTAACCTATGTAGCCTGAAAACCTCCCTGAAGAACAAATCTACCACCTGAGCTGCTATGTAAGTAGAGGGGATAGCAAAGAAGTGAGCAAACTTCCTCAATCTATCTACCACCACATAAATTAAATCTCTTCCCTACACTCGTGGTAGGCTAGTGATGAAGTCCATATATATGCTTTCCCATTTCCAGTCTAGAATAGGTAAGGGCTATAGTAAACCAACAAGAAATGTGTGCTCTTCTTTATTCTATTGACAAATTGCACACTCCCTAACATGCCTCTAAACATCATCCTTGAGCCCTCTCCATGAGAACCACTCTCAAATCTACCTGTAGGTCTTGAAAACCCCCAGATGCCTAGCCGTAGGTGCATCATGAAATGCCCTCAGTATCATCTCTCTTAAGTGTGATGACAGAATCAAATAAATTCTATCTTGAAATCTAATCAACCCATCTATCACCTCATAGTGATCATCTTGTATAGTGCCTAAAATCAATCTCAAAGCCCAAGCATCTCTGGCATATTCTACTATAATCTTAACCCGCCAATCTCCTAAAATCTCTGCAAGAGCACAAATGTGAGGTATTCTAGATAAGGCATTAGCTACTACATTCTTATTCCCTTTGACAAACTCAATGTCAAAGTCATAAGCCTACAATTTAGTGACCCACTTCTACTGCCTATCATTCAAGTCTCACTAGCCCATGAAATACTTATGTTGTTGTGATCTGTCTTGATCACAAACTTCCCTCCAACCAAGTAGGATCAAAATTTGGCCAATTCATGCATGATGGCCAACATCTCTTGATCATAAATATAATAGCTCCTATCCACCCCTCAGAGCTTCCTACTCTCAAAAGCAATGGGGTGTTTCTCTTGCATCAATATTGCTCCAATCCCATCACCTGATACATCACAATGAAGCTCAAAAGGCTTCGTGAAGTTGGGTACAACTAGAACTAGACATGAAGACATCACTCTCTTGAAATGTTCAAAACACTATTATGCTACCTCTATCCATACAAAATCACCCTTCTTGGCAAGGTCTATTAATGGTGTGGTAGTCTATGAAAATCCCTTCACAAATCTCCTATAAAATCCACATAATCCAAAAAACCCTTTGAGTTGTGTAAGGCTTGTTGGAGTAGGCCAATCAATAACCACCTTAATCTTTTCTAGATCCACCTGAACTCCTTCAGCACTGATAATATGGCCAAGGTAGAGCAACTTTGTCATGCCAAACTCACACTTCGATTCCTTGGCATACAGTGATTCCTTCTCCAAAATGACTAGCACCTCCTCTAATTGTTGTAGGTGCTCCTCCCACATCCTATTGAATACCAGGATGTCATCAAATAATATCAATACAAATCTTCATAGCTGCCCTCTAAACACCTGATTCATATAACTTTGGAAGGTAGCTAGAACATTGGTTAGCCCAAATGGCATAACCAAAAACTCAAAGTGCCCATAGTGACACCTAAAGGCATTTTTTTCTATGTCTTCCACTCACATTCTGATCTGATGGTATCCTGAATGCAAGTCTATCTTAGAGAAATATCATGCTCCATGTAGCTCATCAATCAGCTCATCAATCCTAAGGATGGGGTACCTATTCTTAATTGTCTTCTTATTGAGAGCTCTATAATCAATGCACATACGCATTGTCCCATCCTTCTTCTTTACCAAAACAACCGCTAAAGCAAAGGGGCTTTTACTTGGCCTAATATGCCCCATCTCCAATAGCTCCTTTATTAAATTCTCTATCTCATCCTTATGCTTTTTAAGATGGTGGTAGGGGGTGATGATGACTGGTTTAGCTCCCTCCTCTAGCTTGACAACATGCTTTATACCCCTCTTGGGAGGAACCCCATGTGGAATGCTACCAAACACCTTATCATGCTTGGAAATGATCTTCTGTACATTTGGATGATAGCTTTTATCTTACTACTCTAGAGGTGTAGACATGATCAAACATTTAACTGTCCATTCTACATCATCATGTCTAAATAACCATTCCATCCTCTTCAATAACACCACCCTGAGCCCCCCATTAGGTAAACCTCAAAGCACCACCTTCCTGCCCTAATGCTAAAACCTCATCTCCAACTTAGCCAAGTTGAAGGTAAACTCTATTCAGATATGCCATCCATGTCATTCCCAAGATGAAATCATAATCACCCATGTCAACTACATATAAATCATCCTCTAACTCATAATCTCCTCCCAATTTGATGCAAATATTTGAGATCTTTCAGGTGCATAATAACTTGTGGCCATTGGCCACCATTACTTTGAACCCCCGTGTGCTCTTCAATCTAAAGGCCTCTCTTGGCCACCAATTTTGCATCGATAAAGTTATGCATTGTCCCTGTGTTGATCAATGAAACCACATGCTACCCCTAGATCATCCCTCTTACCTTAAAGGTAATGGCCTTCTAGACCCCTGTCAATCGAGCAAGAGACTTCTCATCATCCAAACTCTCCTCAGCCGTGCTATCACCCTGCCTAGATTCTGAATCTGAATGTTACTTCTTATCCTCAAAAGGTGATTCATCTGCTGAAAAATACTCCATTAGTTTAGCCTTTGCCTTAAGCAGACATTCATGAGAGAGTTTCCATGGCTCCCTATAATGAAAACATAGTTTTTTCCTCCTAAGCTCGTTGAGGGTGTCACCATCCAACCCTTTAATTTCCCCCTTAGGCCACTGAGGGTCCTTCTAAAATGTCTTCCTTTCCTTTTCCTTCTTAAAATGAGAGCCCTTAGAGTGAAGATTACTCCTGTAAGAATAAGATGTTAGGTCTCTTGTTTTCTTAATGGCCTTTTGTAGTGAAGAGGGGTTGTGTCCCTTTACCCATCCTCGTAAGGGATTAGAAATCCCATCCATGAAAAAAACAAAGAGTCTCCTTTTAGATATATCTATCACCAATACTACCAGCTTTTGGAATTTGGTGATATAGGCCTCCACAGAACCCCATTATTTGAGCTATTCTAGCTCCTTAAAATGCAATTTTGGGTCCTTAGTGTCAAACTTGTCAATGAGTCTCTCAGTAAACTCTACATAGGTATCTATCTAGTTATGGCTGAGTGTGACCATACCATGGTGCCACCACTCATGGGAACTCCAATCCAAGTGTAATGCAACATACTTAATTACATCCTCCTTAGGCATGGGATTAAGCTAAAAATAAGTGTCTAACTTCTGGACCTATGTTCGTGTTGAAGTCTTCCCTGTACCATCATAGTATGGAATAGACAACTTTCCCAACTTCTTCCTCATCTCATAGTTTTTTTGCCTATTTCCTCTCATGGGCATATGCTTGAGTCTAACAACCATATACTCCTTGAAGGATATTTCACCCTGAAAATCTAGTCTAGCATTTCTCCAATCCTCCAATATTTGGTCTTGTATCTTTTGCTGTGTAGGACCAACATCATTTTGGTCATTCTATCTCAGAGGGAACTATGGCATGAGTGGTCTTATAGTAGAAAAACCTGCTCTAGCATATGTTTGGGCTCCTCTGTTAATCGATGCATCTCCATTACCTCCATTACCCTGTCCACCTACCTAGTTAGCATTATTGCCCTAGTTAGCATTATTGCCTTGATCTACTCTAGTCAAGTGTTATGTAATTTCTAGAGCCATCTATTGCAATGTAGCCTATAGCTCCCTTTGTCCCCTAGCAAGATCACTAAGCATCATCCTAGTGCTAGGCTCTCCCCTTTCCCCATCTCTGTCACCCATGGCTAGTGCTAAAGAAGGGTCACCCTCCTCTTCAATCTCTAAAAAAAATTGTAAGTTTGGGTTTGTGAGATTTCTCCTCAAGAAGTACTAATGTGTTGGATGCATAAAACCTCATAGGATGGTAGGAAAAATAGGCTCTGATACCACTGTAGTGGGCACCCCTATTGTGACCCAGAACTAACCCAATAAGAACTCCTTATGACTCTAGAAGGTTGGATGGTATTGATTTTTTGTGTTTTACAAAGACTAATGCATGTAACATAAAGATAGAATTGCAAGCATAGATATACATAACTAAAATAACCAACACACTGTATTTATATTAATTGCAAAAATGAGTGAATGAGTATAATGCCATCACATGATAACTCACTAAATACTCTGGTATTGTATGAAGATCATTTTAAGTGAATATCCTAGTGGGTGCCGAAGGTACATTCATTTTGTTCTCCGTCTAACAAAACTATAGACTCTACAGGCTAAAATCTATGGACTCTACAGGTTGAAATCTACAGACTCTACAAGCTGAAATCTATGGACTCTATAGGCTGAAATCTATGGACTCTACAGGCTAAAATCTATGGACTCTACAGATTAAAATCTATGGACTATGTAGGCTGAAATCTATAGACTCTGCAGGCTAAAATCTATGGACTTAGTAGGCTGAAATCTATGGACTCTACAAGCTAAAATCTATTTACTCTACAGCTTGAAATCTATAGACTTTATAGGCTGAAATCTATGGACTCTACAAGCTAAAACTACTAGATCTACAGACTCTACAAGTTGCTTTTACAGACTCTGTAGGTAGCTTTTACGGACTCTGTAAGCCACTTCTACAGACTCTACAACCAAATCTATGGACTCTGTAGGTGGTTTTACAGACTCTATAGCTACTTCTATGGACTTTGCAGGTGGCTTCTATGGACTCTATAGGTGGCTGGCTAATTTCTATGGACTCTATAGGCTACCTCTATGGACTCTACAGGCTGGTCCAATGCTTCTATGGACTCTACAAGCTACATCTATGGACTCTATAGGATGCTTCTATGAACTCTACAGGTTGCAAGCCAATTTCTATAGACTCTTTAGGCTTTTATCTACAAACTCTCTAGGCTGCTACAAGATGCTATAGTGATAGAGATGCTACAGTGATGAGCTACTATAGTGGCACAACTACTACAGTGGCACAATTGCTACAATGGCATGGCTGCTATAGTGGCATGGATACTACAGTGGCATGGCTGCTATGGTGGCTGAGAGCACAAAATCCAAAGACCAATCCCAAAGATTGATGTCTAGAGTGCTACAGATGAGAAGGATGTTCTCAAATGCCCAAGTAACCTGAAAGCTGCAAATGCAACAATTCTTTTCTTCTTATCTAACCTACCCAAAGAAGCCACAAACACTTCCCTTTATCCTTTCTCTAAGGGGTGACTCAACTCACTTGAGCAATGTGGGATAAAAGATGTGCAACAATTTATTCATTAGAATATTGCTTATGTCTCCCTTGGGTACCATCCCCATAAAGTAAATATTTAAAGTAACACTTAATATCTTGCCATTGGGTTAAATTTTACTTTTTATAGCATTTTAGGCCTAAAAATATACTAAAAACTAGACTCTAAATGGCACAAGTGATATCTCACCAGAAAGCTCTCAGCAAGGAGTATCAAATCCAATCATCAAAACTAGCCTCCACTGTGTCCTGTTAACTTACTACTAATAGTAAGTATGCCAAAAATTGAGTAAGTCAATTGCTAAAGTGGGGACATTATAGCCTATGAACTAATATGTTATCTCAAGTTTTAACCATGTGTATGCTTAGTTTGTAAAATGAGATAAGGGAATAAAGGGAGATTTAAAGTGAACGGGTAAAAATAGGATTACAATGAGATGACTTGTTTGCTAACTGATGACATGATAAAGAAGGATTATTAAAGGGAGCAAGGTTTGTATACCCAAGTCACAATAAGAATTATCTATGTTGTATGAGATAAGGTATCAAACAATCATGATAAAAAGACAAAGAAATCCATAAAAAAGAAATGAAATCATGAATATAATCATGTAATCATAGAAATCACAAAAAAAAATCATAAGAGAATATGGAATAAATGAAACCATATACAACACATAATGCAAAATATAAAAATCTAGGTAAGATAAGTGAATTAAAATTTGACACATAATCAAATGATATAAGATATAAATAAAAGTGAATGCAAGGTTCAATCCAAAATCATAATGAATATGAAAGTGAATGAACACCATATTGTGTTCATAAATACTAACAAATCTATACACAAATATTATCCATAACATTTGATAAGTCTCAATGAAGTTGGATTCTAACTATAACAAGAGTCTCATCAATCCTTAAAGAAAGTTGTGAAAATACATCTTGTCAAATATCCTCTAAAAAAATCTAGATATAACTTAAGAATTATGCTTATGAGGGCCCTTGTGTGTAGAATACTGAAGATGGTGAATAGATGCTAGAATAGGAATGGTAGTTGTAGGATAGGGAGATGGTACCACCGATGGAGAAGGGACCATAGATGGGGGAGAAGATGTAGGTGGCATGGGATCCATATGTGAAGAAGGAACTACAAGTGGAGTGGGAGCCATAGGTGAAGAAGGGGGTTCCTTCTTATGTGGATGACCTGTGGGAGGGGGAGTAATGGGCACAGGAATGGTCATGAGGTGATCATCAAGATGTTGCTAGAGGATGAGATAATGATCAATGTGATGGGTACCACATGTTGGAATTAAAATTATTGAGAGGGGGGGGTGAATCAATTTTCAAACACTTTTACAAATTTACTTTATCATTCATGAACTAGTAAATAAATATAATGAGCTAGAAACACATCAAGAATCGTTTATAAAAGCATAACACATATAACACTTATTTGAGTGGGAAACCCTAAAGGGGAAGAAAAACCATTGATATATATAAATGAACTATAATAATATAATACAAACACTAAATTTAGTGAAGCACCAACTTCACATGGAGTACCAACCCTAACTAGTTAAGCACCAACTTGTAAGGAGGCACGAACCCCCTAGATGACTCAACACTAATTCAAACACCTAATTAATTTGATCACCTTTAAGACACCTTATTTATTAACCAAATAATGATGACCACCCCTTCAATTCTTCACACTCTTAGCCATCTCAAACTATCTTCTGGGTCTCTTTGCTCAATTAGGTCTTTTCAAGACTAATTAGGTCATATGATTTTAATCCTCATCTACAATACCCCTATTATATGTTCATGATAGTTTCTTTGCACCCTTTTCATTATCTATAAGACCTAATTTATCTCTTCAAAGTTCTATATCCTTCACTTCAACTCACTTATTCTATAACTATTCAATTAGGCCTTGTTCTTATACTAGGTGTATGCAATAAAAAATGCATCAAATCCACAAATCAATCCCAGATCGAAGAAGATAGATCTTACTTATACTTTCAATTGAGGATACATTAGATAATTGAGAACATTACCAATATGGATCCACTAGACCCAATTAGGGGATCTCTTAACATAATATCACTAGGGAGGGTTTGAAAGCCTCCAATAAAGAAAAACTATGTAATAAACCTAACTAAGTCCTATGTTTTCATATTCACTATACTAATAATAAGTAAAGCAAAGAAATATAATCTAGTGATGACCAAAGCTTATGGCACAAAGTGGGGGTTAGTAAACAAATAAAATTAAATATGCATAAGATATCCTAATTAAGCTATGTATAGGTAACACCCTAATACATGGAGAGGAAGAGTAATATTATTCAAAATCCATTACTTATGCTATGTCTATCTACTAAAGAGAGGAGAAAAGTTAGATATAATTACCTAAAAGATGAAATCATTGAGACTCAATCTCTCATTTGGCCAAATGTGCTTTACAAGAGGTTTTTGTAGTTTTTAAGGATCACTAAGAAAGGCCAAAGCATCTAAGACTTATCCATAAGAATAGATTCTTCTCCCAGTAGAAACCCTAAGCTAAGACTCTTCAAGTAGAATGGTGGAAGAAAAAATTGTAAATAAGCATAAATGAATAATAACTCTTGTCCTTTTCCTTAATAATGGTGAAATGTATGTGTTTATATAGGCATATTTAACCTACCCTTCAAAATTTTTTAGCAAGCAGGGTCAACCTAGTCGATCTAGTATTATTATCGACAAAACTCACCAGGTCATAGGCTAGGTTTATCAAGAGCTGACCTAGAAGCAAAATAAGTTTTTCCAATAAGAGTATAAGGTTCATCTAGTTGACCTAGTCATGTAAACTATCAAAATAAGATTTAGGTTAGGAAAAGGGGTACTAGAGGTGGTAAAAGATTGGAGGAGTGTGAAAAAGAGGAGTCAAAGTTTATGAGAATGTTTTTAGGATTTGGCTGGATTGGTAATAAGTGGAAATAAGAGAAAATAATCCTATGAAGCATTAATGATCTACCCACCTCATTTTTAGTGCACCACTTAAGACATGCACTCAGAGAGATTGAGACTTGATGGGTTCCTCCAAGATAGAAAGCATCAATATTTGATAAAAATTAAAAATATTATGTGTATACATATGTCCCACTCAAATCTCATCATGTGTCACTTAGGTCATAAGTAAAGGTACACATCTTTATAGATAAAAAAATAAATGTGATGTGTACCTTGACTTATATTTATTGTTGAATGATTGTTTATTATGTTTATAGTTTTGATTGTAGAGGGTGCATAGACTAATTTTGACAAACCTAAGAATACAAAACTAAAGGAAAAAAACAAATAAATGTAGGAAAGCCAAGGTAACTAGTGTTATGTGAATAGAACATACTTACAAATTTAGAAATATCAGGTGACAAGTACTATGTTAGACCAAATGACCAAGTCAAAATGTTAAAGTAAATCAGGTAACTAAAAAGTCAAGGCTACTAAAGACTGAAAAACTCAAACAAGTAAATCTTAATTAGAAAGATAAACTCACCAAGTCAAACCAATGATACATGTCAAAAAGGATGGTAATCAAACATAAATGTGAAAGTAGAAATAATCCTTACTTAAACAAAGATGGGCAAGCAAAAAAGGTAAAACAACATTGATGAGTGAGAAGTAATCATCCTTACTCAACCATCAATAGAAAAAGGTGCATGAAATGGAAAACAATATTCATGAGTGAGAAGAAACAAGCCAACCTCACTCAAAAATGGAAAAAAGAACATGAAAGTAGAAATGGACATAGGTGTCCACAAAAAGGGTTGTATAATAATGAAAAATGGTAAAATGAAGTAAGTCAAGTCTAGAAATGTAGAGCCATGGTGTAAATAAAATGAATCCTAGTCACTCAAGCATATTTTTTTATTCTAAGGATAGATAAAACTAAAACAAAATAGTGCTAGCATGTTTTTAAGATGTGAAGAAAAAGGAAGTATAGAAGGGAAAATAGATTTAGAATCACAAATGCTTGTAAAGGTGGGAAATGAAATGGGTGGAGGGGAGAATGAAAGAAAAATCAAGGTAGAAAAAATCTTTATCAAAGTCAAGACACTCTAATTAGGTTTGTTAAAACAAGAGAATTGTCAACATTAAAGACTCTGAATAACTTCTCCTAGCCACACAAGTCTTAGGTCAACAAATGAAGTATGTAGATCATCCCATGGAGGTTATATGCATGAAAATTAAAATGGAACTACCTTCCCATAATGTGTTCCCTATTCCTTATGACCCCTTATAGATCCATCTATCTACTGTGAAGATTAGGTACTTACATGAGAAAGTAGGTAGCATCATAGAGTTTGTTGAATTTTCCTATTCCAATCTACTAGACTACTGTACTCCAATGGACCTCAGCGCTATTATGAGGCCAAATGTGGAGTTTTAGATTTGGTTGGAGATAGAATATGTGTTTTTAATCACATATTTTGGTGTGATTTTAACTTTTGAGATTTGGATGTTTCCTTTTATTATAAATGATTTGGCTTTTAACTTTCTTGATGGATTTTTCTATTCCTCTTCTATACAGATTTAGAAAACTAAACATGGGTGTTAAAGATGAATTTAATTTTAATACTTAGGACTTGGTTTCTAAGAGAGATAACTTAGAGAGCATGGTGTTTAATAATCTCGTAAAGTCAAGTGAAATAAAAGTGATATATTGACTTTGATCTTATTTTATCCAATGTGGAGTGAAAAGGAAAGGAAATCAAGATGAGTGAAACATGAAACAATTCGAATTACTTCAAATCATAAAAAATGTATCAAAGGGAGAAAATGGATACAATGACAATAAAATGTGATTCCTTATCATAAGAATGAGGGAAATGGAGGGAAACATGTTAATATTATTTGTTATGCAAATTTCATCTATCAAAAGAGGAAAAAGCTAAATCTGAGAATAGAGATCAAGAACTTGTAACCATTACAAAGCACATTCTGGATAGGAATGACAAGATGGTAATTTTATGAGGAAGGTCAGGTCCTATCCATGGTCTTACATTGAAAATGATTAAAGAGAAACCCATGAGGGTGATAAAAGTATTGGAAAATTAAATGTGGTAAGAAAAAGATGGTATTTATGAGGAAGGCTAGGTCCTATCCATGGTCTTACACTGTAACTCACAAAATATAAATCCAAAGGGTGTCAAAAAGTGTGTAAAAAGTATGAAAATAAAGAGGATAAAATTACATCATGAGGAAGACTAGGTCTTATCCATGGTTTTACAATGCAACTCATGAGGAAAAGGGAAACCAAAAGACCAAAAGGAAAGACTAAGGTTTGTAAAAAGAGAGAACTACTGCAGAGGGTGAGACTTATGTAAGTATCCTAAAAAAAGTGTTAGATAAATATAAAATATAAAGTATGAGAAGAATGGAAGGATTAAGCAAAATAATTATTAAGAAATTATGCATTGGTGGGCTCTTTGAAAACATGGCCTTCAATGGTTTGAAGGTGATAGGCACTTGGACCTAGAATATCTTTGATTAAATAAGGGACCCATCATTTTTAGGCATATTTACCTTCTTTCTCATGAATGTCATCTAGTTTAAGGACAAGATCACCAACATTAAATGTGTAAACTTTAACTCATTTATTATGTTATTTAGTAATATGGGCCTTGTATTAGTGATTATGTTGTAAAGTAGAAATATGATTTTCATCAAAAAGATAAAGAGCATGAAGGCAAGCTTCACATAATTATTCATTGGGTATAATACCATGTAGAGATATATAAAGAGAGGGAAGCTCAATTTATAATGGAAGGATTGACTCAAAACCATAGATTAGAGAGAACAACATTGCCATAGTGGTAGTGTGTATGTTAGTGCAATAGGCCCAAAGAGCAGGGTAGAGATGAATATGCCAATCTATGAATGTTTCAAGAATTGTCTTTTGGAATATTTTATTAATAATTTTTTTTGTGGCCTCAGCTTGGCCATTAAACTGTGGATGATAGGGTGTGGAGAATTTGTGATTGATTTTAAATTTATCACAAATTTATTTGACATATTTATTTTTGAAATTACCATCAGTGTCTAAAATTATAGTATGAGTGACACCAAAATGGCAAATGATTTGATTAAGGATGAATTTGGAGATGGTGGTACCTATGATATTAACAAGGGGAATAGCCTTAACCCATTTGGTGAATTAGTCTATGGTTGTGATTATAAAGACATGCCCATCTTGAGATCAAGGTAATTTGCTATGAGATTTAATCCCCACATGGAGAATGGTCAGGGAGTTTTAATATTTTGAAGCTTGGCTAGAGGTAAATGAATTAAATCATCATGAAGTTGGAAAGGATTACACTTTTTATCAAATTTGATGGCATCCTTTTTAATAGTGGGGCAAAAGTATCCCATACATAATCATTTATGGATTGTAACATGCCTGCTATAGTGGCCACCATAAATGCCCCATGTATTTATTCAAGAAAAAGAAGAGCCTCATCTTTTATAACACAATGGAGCAAGGTACCTTCAATATTATGGTAATATAAGATGTTATATCAAAATACATACTTAAAGCCTTGTTTGTGAATATGAGTCTTTTTATGAGAGTTTAGGTTGGGAGAATAAGTATGGTGTTCAAAAAATTGAATGATTTGTATCATGGGATTTGTCAAATGGTGAAAACCTCAATCCGGTAGATAAGTCAATCATGTGATTTAATATAGGATAGAGGTTTTCTAATTTAGGTAAGAAAAGTGGGATCGGTGAGAACTTGGTATGAATGAAAAAGAGATGCTAAAAAAGTAAGGGAATCAACAATAGAATTTTGAACTCAAGGGATAGGATCAATAGTGAAAGATATGAAATATTTGGTAAGAGTGGTTGTAATTTGATGATAATAAATGAGATTATTGATTTTGCATTGGTAATCACTATTGAATTGATAGAAAATGAGTTTGGAATCACCTAAAGCATGTAGGTATTTGATATATAAATCAAGGGAAACTCTCATGTATAAGATTAATGCTTTGTACTCTGCCATGTTGTTAGTGATGTCAAATGTTAATCAAAAAGATAAAAAATGATTTTTCCAAGAGGAATTTTAAGAATACAACCTACCCAAACTCGTTAAAGGTATTTATCACCATCAAAGTGAAGTGTTAAAGTATCCTCATGTAAATCGACATTAATTTTAGGAAGTTCTTTGATGACTTTTGTTGGTTTAGTAGTATTAGGGAGGATAGAAGATTCATCAAGATTACTAGATTCAAGATCAGTAGTGAAGTTAGGAAAGTAATATTTAAGATAAATGGCTTGTTTAGGGAATTTAATATAGAGAATATTGTCATCAAGAAAACTATCTTGAAGGTGATTGATAATAGGCATGGGAGTGGTTACAAGTTGATCAATGATGATTTATCCTTTGATAGTTTTTTGAGTAATAATTCAGAGATTAAATTCCATGAGAAGGACCATCCACTTGCCAATTTTGTCTCTAGGGAGAAAGGCTTTGGAGAAGAAGTGATGAAGGGGATTAGAATGAATGATAACATAAGTGGTCTAATAAAGCATAAAATGTCAAATTTTTTAGCTACAAAATATATGATGAGGCAATCACATTCAAATTTTATGTAACAATTCTCATAATCAATGAGGCCTAAGCTAATATAGTAGATGACATACTCTCTTCCCATATCATATTTTTGGGAAATCATTATATATATATATATATATATATATATATATATATATATATATATATATATATATATCTGTGTGTGTGTGTGTGTGTGTGTGTGTGTGTGTGAGAAAATATACTCTCAAAAACTTATAATGAAGTCAGATGAGAATAAGATAATAAAAAGTATCATTTAAACTAACTAATAAGGTGCCAAACCACAAACAAGCTCCTAAAAAAATGGAATTCTCAATCCAAGACAACAACGCTCTACTATAATAAAATTATGACTGCACCAGGTGGTACTAAATAAAAATGGTCTTATAAGACTTTCCATTTCTAGGACTGATGAACATAAGACACAAAAACTAAAGACATATATACATATATACATGTGTGTGTGTGTGTGTTTATATATATACACACACTAACTGATATGGGTGTGGAAGAGGTATATAAGATCAAAGGTTGATCATTTGAAGTAAGATGAAGTGTAAGAGAGTGAAGAAATGATTATTTCATGTTATAAAATGCTTTTTAAAAAGGGCCCTTCCATTCTAAATCATTACCTTTCTTAAGAATAGTCTTGATGGAGTGGATGTGGTAAGCCATTTTAGGGATGAATTATTTAATTACCCCAAGTTTACTGAGATAAATGCAAATATCTGGGATGGATCAAGGGATGAGAATATTTATGATAACACTAATATTATTAGGGTAAACATTTATGCCATGGAGAGAGACTAAGAATCCTAATAGTTTTCCAAATGTAGCACCAAAAACATATTTGTAAGGATTTAGTCTAATTCTATATTTAAGAAGATGATCGAAGATGATGGCAAGATCAAAAAGGTGAGTCCTACAAATTTTATACTTAATAATGAGATCATCCATGTCGATTTATACAATTTTATGGATAAGATCATGAAATATGAGTCATTTCCCATTGATAGTTAGCTCTAACATTTTTGAGTCTGAAGGGTATTTTATCATAAAAATAGGTGCCCCATTTTATGATGAAAGTGGTCTTATGTTGGTCTTTAAGAGCAATGTGAATTTGTATATATCCCAAGAAGCCATCCATGATGGAAACCATTTCATAACCAATGGTGGAATTGATAATGGAATATATTGAAGGTAGAGGCAAATTATCCTTGGACAAGCAAAAATGAGATTATAGAAATAAATGCAAATGCGAATGACCATAGTAACTTTTTTTTGAATAGGGACTATGTTAGAAACCCTTTCAAAATAGTCCACTAGTTTGATAAAATTAGAATCAATAATTTTGATAATTTATTTATGACATAAGGTGGAAAATTTGAGTGGAAATTTCTATTTCTTTTAACACACAGGTTTGGCATCAGGATAGGTGATGATATTGTCCAACATAATCCTAGGATCAATACTAGGCATGTCATTGTAGGACCAAGAGAATATCTCACAATATTTATCCAAAAATAAGCTAAAGTTATCATGTTAAATAGGTGAGAGGTTATGAGAAACTAAAGTGGTCAAGGAAATGATGGAGTACCATATTTAATGCGAGTAGTTTCTTCAATAAGCATTACATTTCCATCTTGGAAGTGGTATGGTGCATTTGGTAAATAATAAATTGGATTAGCTTTATGATAGATGATAATGATGAAGTTGTTAAAAAAAGGGGCTTTGTTTTTGAAATTCATGAGTTTGTGATGTTGTCGAGGAAGTTGAGGTTCTCGAGCATGAAGTAATTCAAGAATAGATTCATCGGTAGGCAAAGTGGGAAGAAGGCCATAATACACAACTTATTATTAGAGATAAAGAATTTGATTACCATGGAAATCATGTTTAGAATGTATCTGATAGAAATCTATGGCCTTGGCATCTAATGTAATCTTTGGAGTAGGAGTAGATTTATTAGATAGGACTGTTATATTGTTAGTTTCTTTGACAGGGGAAGAATTGTATGTAATGATGGTGGTCTCTACGGGGTAGAGAAGATGTAAGAATCTACAAAAGTTTGGAAGGTAAGATTTTTTATACCACCTAAGGAATATCAAGAAGTGGAGAATTAATAAGAGGTACATGACCTTTGGGATCTAATTTATGATATGTGAAAATAGTATGAACATCCTAGTTAAAAGCATGTATTTGAGCTAATTTTTTTTGATAATGTTGAACATCCAAGTCTCGAGATTGAGCTTATGACATGATGTAGTTATCATCATAGGTTGGAGAAATGGTACATACTTGAGATTTATGGGGAGTTTCAGAAGGTGAAATTCTAATGTTACTGAACTTACGTGGACATGATTAGAGGGACTTGGAATAATTTGGCCACTCCATAGTCATTGCATGTGAAGGCATATTTTAGTGAAGAAGGTTGTTGAGCATTACATGGAGAGGGAAAATTAGTGATCTCATCCATGAGAGGTATAGTATGATTATGAGGTAATAAATAGGGAGGAATCCACTTCAAAATATAAGGAGGTAGCTTAGTAGTGTTACAAGTACATTACAAGTCATTAGGTTCATCATCATCTGAATTAGCAAAAGTGACTTGTAAGTCTATATTGATGTTTATAAACTTAGGTAAGGGAGAATTATTGATGGTAGGAATGGTAGGGATGTGATATTGAGGTTTTAGAATATAAATTTGAATACTCTAAGGGTTGGGATCAGCTTCATGCTTATACCATTTGCCATTATGTAAGAATTTGATGCATTGGCTACCAAAAGAATCAGTGGCCCTCGTATTATGAGACCAAGGGTTAATAAGGAGTATGTTATAAGATAGAGGCAAATCAAGGATCATAAGTTTAGTTTAAATGGCCTTATGTCTGATTGTTAGGGGAAGACAAATACAACCAAGTGGATTTTGATTAGTTTCATCAAATCCACAATAGGTAAGGTAGATTTTATTGAGATGATCCTTGTTGTATCCACATTATTGGATAAGCCATAAAGATGTTACATTAATAATAGACCCTTCATCAACTAAAAATTTATAGATAAGGGTAGTATTAATGGTTATTTTAATTAATAGTGGTGGATCATCGACATGAAAAAATATCTCACCATTAATCATATCCTCTTCAAAAAATTTAGTAGATGGATTAGAAGAAGGACAAATAGATTAAAAGGTATGCATGTTGGCAGGTTGAGGTTCAATAAAGGGTGGTTCTTCATCTAGAGAAGATGGATCTTCAATTTATTATAATTTTTGCATGAGGAACTTGTGATGATAAGGGGAAGTACAAATTAATGATAAGGGGAAGTACAAATTAACTCCATAAGTAGAATCTTTCAAGGCATGGAGTTAAGTTTTTCTAGAAAGTTCTAATGGGATTTAGAAGAACTAGTGTAAGGTTTATAAGGTAAGGCATATTTTGAAGGAATGGAAGTTTTTGGGGGTTTAAAAGAAGGAAGTGGTTCCTTAGGGGCTTCTAAAGCTAAATGAGTGGTGGTAACATCTTTAAGAAGTTATTCTTCTAAATATGGTTTATTAGGTTTTGTGATATGATCTCTGTGAGCTAGTTTGTGATGATAATTGACCTTAGTTATGTTAACATATTGAATTTTTGTAATAATGATCATATTAAACATAAATAACACAAAAATCCTTATTAGTTTGTTGATTATTAGCCATGGAAAAAGTTTTTTGATCATACCTCTTAGGAGGATTATTAGGATAAGTGAAGGGTTTAGAGGGAAGTAAGAATTGTTTCATTTGTTACATAGTGAGTGTTATGTGAGAATATGGGAGAGTGTCAACTTTGGAAAATCTTTGTTTGGTTTGAGGAGTATTATTGGTGATGACATTAGTATAAGTTTGAAAATATCCTTTAAAGAATTTGTAAAGATACATATAATATAATATTCATGGATTTAGAAGTTATATGAATAGAAAAGCATAGGTAAATGAAGTCAGATCAATTGAACATAGAGACACATGAATTACCATGGGAAAACCTCTACAAGGTAAAAAAATGACCAAAAGTGGTTTTCATTATTGAGAAACAAAGTACCTCAATACAAATTATCTTCTCACTTTTCTTCTCTAAAATAACCTTCACAAAACTCTTTAATAAATTCTTGTGAAGAATCCCATCAATATGAATATCAAATAACTAATAGGGGTAAGCCCTATTTTATAGGTAATTTTGAAGGGAGGTTATCATTGTGAATAATGGGTCCAACTATCCTAAAGGATCATTAAAAATATTGGTAACTATTAAATAATTATAATAATGTTATTTATTTTCATGAGGTTTCCACCTCATGTTAATAAATAATAATATATTATTATTTAATAAATAACCAATATATACTAAGGGTTAAATAATGACCACTTAGTCATTAAAATTTCCAACACTCCCCCTTAATGTTAAGTGGGCATAAAATTTATAGTCACCATAAAGGAATTATACTATGTGCAAAAATTGAAGGATTTAAAAACCTTCATCATGTCAAAAGTCACCTTTTGAAATAAAAGGAATTATAATCCGTAAACTAATCAAAATTAAGTTTAGGCTAGCATGATGTGAGATTAAATCTGACTATTTCTCATGAAAAATCACTAAACATATTTGAAGCCTTTTATAACATAAGGACCTCCATTACAAGTTATGCTTTTTAATATATTGGGGTACAAAAGTAAAACTTCCATGTAAAGTTTACTTAAATCACATAACTTACACGTGAATTTTATAATGATTTACAATTAGAATAATTATAGATAAAGAGAATAAGCACATATCTATTAGGAAGTGGCATTGTCATGCACACTCCCCTTCAATGGCAATTCTGAGAAGCCCAACATTACATGAAACTAACAAAACTTGGTATCACCAAGTGGTTTTGTGAAGATATATACCATTTGTTCATCTATAGGACATAATTGTAGATTAATATCACCATTGAGGAATTTCTCTCAGATGAAATGCACATGAACGCCAATGTGTTTAATTCTTTGGTGTTGCACTAGATTTTTTTCTAGAGATATACAACTTTGGTTATCATAATGAAGGATGGTACTATGAAAAACATCCAAATCAAATTATCTCAATAGTCTTTGCAGCCATATGGTTTCTTTAGTATCTTCCATAAATTTTTTTTACTCTACTTGTATAAAAGAGAGGGAGATAATATGTTACTTCTTGTTGTTCCAAGTGATAATACTTTCACCAAACTTAAACACATATCCAAAAGTATATTTTGGATCTAAAGTATCACCAACATGATCAAGATCATTATAACCATATAAATTAACATTATCAATAGAAAAATAAAATGAACCATAGTTTACAATTCCTTTGATATAATGAAGAATGCATTTAGTTAATTTATAATGATCCAAATAAGGATCCTGTATAAATCTAAAAGCAACACTAAAAACATATGAAATGTTTGACCTAGTAATGGTTAGATAAATTAAACTTCTAATAAGCTATCTATACACAGTAGGGTTAACTTTTTCACATGTAGGTTTAGGATCAAGTTTAACACGAAATTTAATAAAGTAGTCGTAGATTTACAATCAAGTATGTTAAACTTAACAAGAAGATTATGTGCATACTGAGCTTGTGATACAATAATTAAATTTTTATCTTGAAACATAGTCATTTCTAAAAAATGATGTAGAATGCCTAAATCAGTCATTTCAAATATTTGACTTAGTTTATCCTTATATTGATGAATTAAACTAGTTAGATTTCCAATAATCAACAAATCATCAACATATAACACAATTAGAACAAAATAATCATTTTTAATTTTAATAAAAAGATCATTATCTGAATTATAATTAGAAAAACTCAATTCTTTGAAGAAAAAAGTAATTTTGGAATACCAAACTCAAAGAGCATATTTTAAACCATACAAATATTTTTTTAATTTGCATACATAATTTTATTTATTAGGATTAGTGAGACCTTTTAGTTGAGTCATATATATTTATTCTTCTAAATCACCATTTAGAAATGCATTCTTGACATCCATTTGGTGGATAACCCAACCATCTTGGGTTGAAAGAGTAATAAGAAGTCTAACAATACCAATTTTTTCTACAAGAGTAAAGGTTTTAACACAATCAATCTTAGATTTTTGAGTAAAACCCACGAGTAACTAATTTAGATTTAAATTTGTCAATTTTACCATATCTTTTAGGTGGAGGAGAGACAAGATACCAAGTCTAATTTTTAATTAAAGCATTATATTCTGATTGCATAAAAACATTATATATATCATTTTGAGTGGCTTCCTCAAATTATTCAGGTTCACATTCATACATAACCATTAATGCATGATAAGATTGTTGACTTCTTGTTAATTTATTAAGATTATCAATATTAGAAGATTGACTTAAGAATTTTTCCCATTTAGATATTTTAGATTGAACATGAAACTTAGGGGGTTCCTTAGAATCTAAGTTAACCATAACTAGATCAACTAATTCAAGGGCATTTGTTTCATCATAAGGAGAAACATGAGAGTCATGTTCATCAACAGAATAACACTAAGAAGAATCCATAGATGGTTCACAAAAGCATTTTTCAAGAATAATAACATTCTTATTTTTAATAATATGATGTTTAGAGGGATCATACACTCTTAAACTTTTTGTCTTACCTCCATGACCTAAAAAAATACAAGAATAAGAAGTAAAATTGATCTTCTTTATTTTTACTTTAGGAAAAAAGATAGAATTAGGATATCAAAGATCCTGAGATGAGCCACACAAGGTTTCTTTTTAGTCCACATTTTTAAAAGGGTAGAAAGATGCAAGGCTTTGGTAGGGAATATATTCAAAATATGAATAAATTTTTTCATGGCTTTAGCCCATAATAACTTAAGAACATTTGTAGATTATAACATTATTCTAACCATTTCTATGATATTGTGGTTTTTTATTTCAGTAATACTATTTTACTGAGGAGAATAGGGAGTTGTTAGTTTTTTTTGAATACTACAACTAATGCAAAAATAATCAAACTCTTTACTAAAATATTTTCCACTATGATCAATTCTTAATCCTTTAATTAAAAAATCAAATGTATTTTCAGCACTAACTTTAAATTCTTTGAATTTATACAACACATCAAATTTCTTTTTAATGAAAAAAGATCAGATCATTCTAGTGTAATCATCAATAAAATTAACTATATACAAATAACCATTAAGATATATAGCTTCAATAAATCTTAAAGCATCACTATGAATCAATTCTAAAAGATGTGAGGAATTCACATCATGATTCTTGTGAAAGGGGTTAGTATGTTGCTTACCATGTAAGCAATCCTCACAAGTTTCATGATGATAATGGATAGAAAGAAGTCCAACAATAATATTATTTGTATAAATACATGTAAACTTATAAATTTAACATATATTAATCTTTCATGACATAATTGAGACTCATTATTACTATGTGATGAAAGAAAACATGTAGAAGAAGGAGAAAAGATATATAAACCATTCTTTTGGACACCTTCAACAATAAAAGAACCAAAATGATTTCTAATAGACCAACTATATTTAATTAATGTTATAATAAAATTATTATTTATAAGTTTAGAACAAGATAGAAAATTCTTTTTAAGCTTAAGTACATATAAAATATCATTAATAATAACATTTAAATTTTTTGCTTTTCCCTATTCAGTTGCTTCTAAAAATGAATTATCTCTTAAGTAAATTCTTTCAGAGATATCTCTAAAATCACATAAAATATTAGATAAACATGTCATATGGTGCGATGCACCGCTATCTAAAATCCATTCATTTTCATTTGAAGCACATAAAGAAACATATAAAATAATAACATTTGAATCATAATTGTTATTCTAATTAGGGTTTTGATTCTTTTGCTTCCCTTTTTTATTTTTAGAATTTTTATTGTTATTTATATCCTTATTTTTATAACTAGTTTCATTTCTATGACCAAATTTACCATACAGATTACAATTTTCATTAAATTTAGGTGTATGATTCTTATTACCCAATTTATTATTCTCGTATTTGCCTTTAAGAGAATTAGGGTTAGATTTATAATTTTTAGTTTCATCAAAAAAATTATTTAATGAGAGAAATTCATGAGTGGAATTCTCTTTACAATCAAAATTTATCATAACTTTCTCTTCTTGAATCAAGAGAGCAAACAAGGTGGTAAGATTAGGGATATCTTGCTCAGTTTGATACTTAGAATTTAAAATTGAAACAAAACTTCTAAATTTTTCATGAATATTTAATTGAATGATAAATAAATCAATTAATCTTGAATTAAATTATAATTACATCCATCTAACTAAGCTTTAATGTTTTTAATTTTAGCAAGAAAATTAACAATTTTTTCATCACCCTTCATAGGTGTAGTTAGTAATTCAAAGATTAATTTAAGGTTCTTTGAAACGTGAGTGCCCTCATACATGGATTTAATGATTTTTCAAGCATATCTAAGAGACTCCTGATTACTAATGTAGAGAAGGAATTCATCCTTAACACTCTACAAGATAATGGACATAGCTTCATATGATTTCTATTGAAATGCATTGGTAAGCTCAGAGGTTAAATGTCATTCAAAAGGATATTTTTCAATCTAAAAAATAATATTACATAATTTTTGGGTCATAAATTCAACTTTAACATAATTTTTATATATATATATATATATATATATATATATATATATATATACTATAGTTATTTCCATTAATCATTTGAGATTTATCTAAATAAAAATGAGGCGAAGTCATAGCTTCCTTTTAAACATGATAGTAAACAAATGCTTAAAAAAACTATTTTAATGATTTTTTTTGAAATGTTTTTAGAATAATATGAATTTCATATGCAACTATACTTAATTACATAATTTAGATGCCAAACAATGCAAAAAATTGATTTAAAGTTGTATAAATATAAGTGTCAAAAGAGTCACACTTAAAATGACCACTTAGGCACTATTATTAGAAAATATTTAAAAACAATAATAAGATTCTTAAAAATAAAAAATGGACCACTCCAATGCATTTGGAATGTGCCAAGACCTTAAGGTTGATTAGTTACATGACTGTGCTTGCATAGGTTTTGATTAGATTAAGTGCCACAACAAGATCCACAGGGTTAACTAGGTTTTAAACATGTGATATTTAGCACACAAGTCAAAAAAGAATCTAAATTTAAATATTTTGATCAATAAAAAAATTTACTTGACCAAAAAAAAAAATATAGAGGGTTTTCAATCACTAGATCCTTTTTCTTACAAGATTCTAACAAAGTTACAACTATCAACTCATCTATAAGCTTGTTCAAAAACTTATATGCACAAATCTATATTTGAACCCCCCTTGTTTTATAACTATTTTTTAATTATATACATGTAAAAAATAACAAAAAATACTTTTCAATTTTTTTTTACCGTATCTTGTTAAAAATAAAATAAAAAATGTGGGACCCTTATTTTATTTACATTTTAAAAATAATTCAAAACATTTACTTACCTCTATTGCCTTTAGGTGACAATGGCATAGGAAAGGAAGCAACATTGAAGTTGGAGAGTGACACAGGCCTTCTCATGCCCTCAAACCTTGTAAATCACCATTAAATCTCCTTCCAATGCCAAACAAGCACTCAAAATTGAAATTTGTTGCCAACAAATAATTTTTTGGCCTCTTAGGCTATACAGGGATGCCAGTGGAGGAGAAAGAAAAATCCTAAGTGATGAACTAGAGCTTCTCAGGATTTTGAAAGTTTGTATGAGGTTTTATATTTGTAAAACTAAGTGTTTAGAACCTTTAGGGGAAAATTTCATGCCAAAAATAATGAGATTTAATTTTTTCTCATATATCTAAGTTGTACTTTGCTATACAATGGCATCCAAGGCTGATATTTGGATTGAAAAAATATTTGAATGCTTTCAAGTTGCTTGTTTTTTTGGAAATTTGGATGATAGATTGATCTAAAAACTTAGATATTAATCATGTACTCCATAATTTATTTTACTTCCTTCTAAGGCCGTACTATGATAATACTAAGATTAAAAAATATATATTTAAATATTCTTAGATATGAATAAATGAATATTTTTTGAATTTAATACCAAATATTGACTCACTTGTCAATCACATATACCCATCAAATGGCTCTATTATCATGTAAAGATACATATAATATAATATGCATGGATCTAGAAGTTATATGAATAACAAAGCACATGTAAAAGAATCTAGATCAATTGAACATTGAGACACATGAATTACCATGATAAAACCTCTACAAGGTAAAAAAACCCACCAAAAGTTATTTTCATTATTGAGAAAGAAAGTACCCCAATACAACTTCTCTTCTCACGTCTCTCCAAAATAACCTTAAAAAACTCTTGAATAAATTCTAGTAAAGAATCTTGTGAATATAAATATGAAATAAACAATAAGGGTAAACCCTATTTTATAGGTAATTTTGAAGGGAGGTGATTGTTGTGAATAATAGATCCAACCACCCCAAAGAGTCAATAAAAACATTGGTAACTATTAGATATTTATAATAATGTTATTTATTTTCATGAGGTTTCCACCTCATGTTAATAAATAATATATTATTATTATTATTGTTTAATAAATAACCAATATAGACTAAGGGTTAAATAATCACCACTTATTCATTAAATAATCTAACATAATTTGGTATTAGGTTTGGATTTATTCATGAGAAAGTCTTGACGTTTAGCTTGGTCAAAAGCTTCATTAAGTGTTTGAGGAGAAAGAGGTCGAAACTTATATTGAAGAGAAAGAGTTAAATCAGTTATAAAGAGTTTAAACAAATTGTCATTAGTCATTTTATGATCAGATTTATGGGCCAAATATTCCATATTTTGATAAAATCATGAGTTGATTTGGTAGAAGATTGTTTAGCATTGATGAAATGGTTAAGAAATTTTTTCAGGAAGATCATTATGTTGAAACTCTTTAACTAAAGAATTCTAAATCCTCAAATTTCCAAATAGAATGTTGGAGAAGTTGGTTGTACCATTGTAATACATCACCAATGAAGGTTTTAAATATATGTTTAGGTGTGGCAAAATTATTAGTTTGGATCCACTCTTTATAAAGATTACCAAAGGCTTTGAGAAAGG
The DNA here is from genome assembly GCA_037957365.1 of Torreya grandis. Taxonomy (NCBI): domain Eukaryota; kingdom Viridiplantae; phylum Streptophyta; class Pinopsida; order Cupressales; family Taxaceae; genus Torreya; species Torreya grandis. The sequence goes on from JARHVA010000103.1 coordinate 7,723,116, forward strand.
ATGTAGGGTCTTTAGTCCCATAATACTTGATAGTTGGAGGTATATTACTAATATCAATGGACATAATTAAAGGAGATAAAAGCTTATTTTGGATATATTGAAGAATTTTATTATTCATAATAGGTTGAGGAATAACATTTCATGAGGCATCTCAAAGAGGTGTAGGAATAAAATTTGGATTGGCTTGAGGATTGAGAGCCAAAGGTTGATTAGCAATAACATTGTAATTGCATCATTTGAGAGGTGTAAGAAATTTACATTATGTTAATTTTTGGTATGATTTATGTAATAAGTTGAGTCATATCAATTAGTGAGTTGGTGTTTGTAGGAGAATTTCACAAATTGGTATTAGGGGGAGGGTTATAGAAAGGTGAATTATTAGTGGAATTATTGGATAGACTTATACAAATTTTTCCCACATTATGTTGAAAAGTTTGAAGATGAGAATTGTATTGATAGGTACAAAAAGGATCAGATCCACCTACTTCATCTTGAGGTGTGATTTGAACCATGTTATAATCCATAGACGAAGGAGGGAAAGAGGTGCTCCAAGAGTGAGGATTATCTTGGGAGGAAAAGTGAGGGAGAAATGAATATCCCATATAGTGTCCAAATGGATTCATGTTATCCAAGAAGATTCTAATAGGAAACTTCATGATAATTTGATAAAATGAACATAGTGCTAAGGAAAGAGAAATAAAGAACTGAGTTAGCTATAGTAAATCAATAAGAGTACAAAGTTGACTAGGTCAACCTAGTACTACAAATTGGGAAAAACATAGTTTGATATGGATATAATTCAACTAGGTCAACCTAATACTGTAACCTGACTAGTAAGAGGGATACAAAGTTGACCAGGTTGACTTAGTACTGTAGGTAGAAATAAAAATAGTTTGTAAGAGACTATGTCAAGAAAAATGATAGTGTACTAAAAAATATGGAAAGATTTTGCAATATACTTTAAATCATGAAATTGAAGAAAACTCACAAGTAATTGGATCAATGAGGATGATCCAATTGAGGCACATAACACAAAATTTTGCATCAATGCTAGCCAATATAATTTTTTCAATACAATGTACAATGAGAAGAGAATAAGCAATCAACTAAAAAGTAAATGCTAGCTAAGTTGTCATCCTAAATGTTGTTATGTTATTATAAAGTGTTATTCTAAGTATGATAGGAAAGTTGAGTGAAATTAAGGAACCAAAAATCAATCTATGGATGGTTTTCAAATGTTTAGGATAAAAGAGATTTGTGTTGGTAATGGTACTAGTATAGTATTAGGGCCTACCCCCTCACTTCACAATCTCACACTGATAAGGGTTTTGAGTGATTTTCTAATATATACCATTAACCACATGTTTATACTTGTCTAGAGAACCAAGTTGACTTCTCCCTTGGTGATAAAATCCAAGTAGGTAGGGCTTGGGTAGAAAAATGTTTAAATGAATTTTGAAATTATGTGATTTGGTAGTGTGTGCAAGAAAGATCAAAATAGTGCAACTAAATGATATATTCAAAAACCACCTAATTATACTATGTGATCTACTCTAAGCATGTAAATGATTGAAAGTGAAAGTGTGAGTTAATTACTAGCATATAGTTGTTAATTTATAATTTAAACATAGTATAGAATTAGTTCAGATGATAGTATATGAAAATATCATAGAACAGAGTTGATAGGGTCACTATTGTACTATAGAAGCAATATTCCTTAAGAATTAAGTTGACTAGGTCAACCTAGTCTTTTGGACAAAAGAAAAAATATAGAACTAGGTTGACCTAGTCTTTTGGACAAAAGACAAAGTACAGAACTAGGTCAACTAGGTTAACTTAGTTTCTTATATGATTATAGTTTTGAAGACTACACACTCTGCAAAATAGAACTATGAGGAAAAATTGAATTAAAAGAGAGAGAAATGAAGGAACCTTGGTGGTTTGGAAGATGCTGAGGACTATAAATTTTTTTTTGAAGTGCCTTGAATGCTGATTTCAAGTTCTACCAACTGTGTTGATTGGGTTGACTTAGTTCTATAATTCCTTATTTGCTGAAGCTTGTTAAGATGACTATAGCAGCCTAGTCGACCTAGTTTGTTATTTGGAAGCTAACTATGATAATAAGTTGATCTAAATGACCTATTTTTTTTATAATTAAATAAGAGTACTATGTCAACCTATTTTATCTAGTAACCTATATCTAATGGAGACCTATACAAAAAGAATGAATTCATTTTTTATGTGATTGTGTGTTAAACCTATGCACAAAAGTTAGAAAATATACTGGCCTAGTTGATCTAGTATCAAAAATATATAAAAATAATGAATAAAATGATATAAATGAAAAATGTGAAAGAATACTTACAAGGGTTAGATTCACACTGGGTTTACCACAATGTATGTAATTAGAAATTTATCATATCCATAAACCAATCCTAGCTTGGAGAAGATAGATCATACTTACACTTTCAATTGGGGATACATTAGATAAAAGGTAACATGACCAATAAAAATTCACTAAACCCAATTAGGGGATCTCTTATCACAAATAATATCACTAGGGAGGGTTCTAAAGCCTCTAATCAAGCAAAACTATGCAATAATGCTCACTAAGTCCTATGTTTTCATATTCACTCTACTAATAAAAAGTAAAGCAAATAAATCTAATCTTGTCCTCATCAAAACTTATGGCATAAAGTGGGGGTTAAGAAACAAATTAAATTAAACATGCATAAGAGAATCTTAATTAATCTATGTATAAGTAACACTCTAATGTATGGAGAGGAAGATCAATATTATTCAAAAGACATTACTTATGCTACTTTTATTTACTAAAGAGAGGAGCAAAGTTAGAGATACTTACCTAGAAGATGAACCTGCTGAGACTCAATATCTCCCTTGGAAAAAGGTTTTTTTAAGAGGTTTTTGTTATTTTTTTTAAGGATCACTAAAAAAAGCCAAAGCATCCAAGACTTCTCCACAAGATCAGATTCTTCTCCAAGTAGAAACCTTAAGCTAAGACTCCTCAAATAGAATGGTGGAAGAGTACATTGTAAAGAAGTGTAAATGAATAATAATTATTGTATTTTTACTTAATAATGGAAAAATAGATGTGTTTATATAGGAAAATTTAACCCTAAACCCTTCCAAAATTTTCAACTGACAGGGTTGACCCAGTTGACCTAGTATCATTATTGATAAAAACTCACTAAGTCATGGGCTAGGTTGGCCAACTGACCTAGACCCTAAATAAGTTTTTCCAAAAAGAGTACAAGGTCAACCCAATTGACCTAATCATTTAAACTATAAAAAGAGGTTTTAGGTTAGGAAAATGGGTACTGAAGGTGGTAAAATATTGGAGGAGTGTGTAAAACAGGATTCAAAGTTTAGGGGAATGTTTTTAGGAGATGGTTAGATTGGTAATAAGTGGAAATAAAGGAAATAATCATATGAAACACTAATTATCTACCTACCCATTTATTATTTCACCACTTAAGGCATGCACTTATAGAGATTGGGACTTTTTGGGTTCCTATAAGATAGAAAGCATTAGTATTTGATAAAAGTTGAAAATATTATGTGTATACACTAGGCTCTTGCTCATACACCTCTTGGTAAGCCATACACACTTTCATAATTATATTTTCATTAAAATAGGCCTTAGGACATGCCAAAAACATGAATCAAACATTAAAATAGGTCAGTCATAGTATATAAGACCAAAACTTCTTTTAGGCCTTATGGAGACCTGATTCAATCATGATTTCATTAGCACATGTTACCATTTGATCTTATTGGAGTACTTTAAAACTTCATACATAGTAATAAAAATTTATATTAAACTTAAATATACCCATAATAATCTCATCTTAGGTCCATGACACCTTTTATCTCCAATAACCACTTGAAGCATGCCATTAGTATTGTTCACAATTAGTCTTTTTCACACACAATAAGGTCTATCTTCAACAACTGAAGATAAAATAATGTTTGGCCACACAATAATGAAAATAAAAAATATAAAAATAATATTAAATACCTAAAAAAATTCACCAAGTATATTATAATTCATTATATAGGGTAAAATGACTCAAAAACACTCTTGTAACTTGCTCACTCAAAACTGCAAATTTTCCTTAAAGCCCAGTCATGGTGATAATGACTTTTAACACCTATATGACCACTCACAGAGAATATTGATGAATTTATATTATATTATGATATCATTATACCATTATTATATATAAATATAATATTTTCAAATGGAAATACTAGTCTTGTATACTAATCTCATAACCTCACTGTACACAAACCTCATTGAGCTAAACAAGTCAATTTATGAGCAACTTATTTATATATAAAATGATCTCCAAAAATTATATCTAATATTAATATATATTATAATTATTTAACAATATGTCCTTTCAATTTTATTTGGCCCTATTCCATTATAACACATTCCTAATCATCTTCTCACTTTTACCTAAGTTTTTCACTATTTCCACCTTTAGGCCTGTTAGCAACTGGTCAGCTTGGATGACTAGTTTGGTATAAATTAGGGATATAACCTATCCAAAAACCACCATGGACATAAAAAAATTCTCAACCTTATTTATCCAATGATTTTCATATTTTTACTTAGTCAACTTTGACTACTACAATAAATCTTTGAGAAATGTACACTTTCTTATAGGGTTTACTCACACACCTGACAGCTCAATCACACTTGGAGGTGCTTGGGAGAGTTGAATAAAAGATATAATACTTTATATATTCATTTTAGACCATTTTTATCAACATATTTAACATCAGGTCATTATTAGGGTTATAGAGAGGGTTAACACTATTTCTAGTATTAATGATTATTTATAAAGGACTACCCCTTATTTAAAAACTAATGACTAGAGATATTATCTAGGACCCTTACCAATATATAATTAATATAATAATTTCCCATGTATAGGTTACACATGCCAATGAAAACTTGAAAATACTTCTCAAGTTGAGAACCCTTCATTCTATGCACTCAAGAGACCTTAAAAATACTTTTCATGCCTTTTATTGCAAACCAAGACTTCAAAATTTGTGAACATGATTTAAAAAATATATAATAATTTTTAAAAACACTAAATTTCCCATAAAATCCTTGTAAATATAACCTCACACCCTATTAGGCCATACTCTCTCTCTTTTCTCTCTTAGACCTTGACTTGCGAACCACATTAGGCCTAAAAGATGACTTCCATGCGTATTTCCATGAAATCTCCACCTCATATTCAAAATAAATAATCCTATCTCATTATAAGACATTTATTTAAATCATTCATAGGCATTGATACTAGATCATGATGCCTCATTAGACCAGGGAGGGTCCAGAAATGGTCTAGGTATAGACTAGCTTTGTAGGTCCTACCCTTGTAGGCTCACCCTGAGACTCACATGAGTGATCCAATGCCTCATATACATTATCAATAAACCTCACAAAAAATTTCATGCATATGTGCATTCATACCACCAAGCCATTATTAACCTTCATGTACAATACTAGGCATCCTATGCACATACCTTTTCAAGTCACTTACCAGGCTCAAGCATTTAATAAATTTAACAACAAAGACCTTACATGATAACATTCACATCACTCATGTAGTCGTAATAATATATACAAATCATGTATTATACTCTAAAAATCAATACAACACTGATCGATATCCTCTCTCATAGCTACATTCTTTAATGACCTTATGAAGACCTTTCTCAAGAACCTTTGACATTAATGACAACATCAATGCCAAACATCAACAATAGGAATAATGCTTCAACACCACACTAGTTCCAAAGATAATATACCTCTCCATATTTTATAATATACTTGGCTAATAACTTGGAAGGAGGTATAACTTTAGCTTTGGGTTAAGGAAGGGTAGGGTGAAAGGTGTCAATATATTATTGTAAGATATTATCTTCTGACCTAGATAAGGTATCTTCACATCCTATGAGGGGAGGACAAGGGATGTTCATTTTGAATAATAGTTTCATCAAGAGATTGAAATGAATAAAAAAAGTTTGCATGAGTTCAAAAATGGGTATTTGAGATGGGATATTAGTAATTTCCATGATAGGGTCCCATTTGTCATAACCCATGGGTGGGCACTAGAGAGAGGTGTGTAATGTTAGAGGAGATATTGAGGAGTAGAAGTACATTTGAACTTATGTTGATAAGATGTGGTCAGTTTAATTTGAGGATAAATCAGTTTATTATCATGAGATGATGGGATATTTGATTTAGGTATGTCTTGTGATTGATTTAAAGATGTGTTATTAGAAGTTTGAAGAATGTTGTTGATGGGTAGAAACGTTGGGGAAATTGTAGAAATAGTTTGATAGGTGTTATCCAATGGAGATGTTAGAATTGGTTCTTTAAAAGGGATAAGGTACTCTCTCCCAAAATATATTAGGTGAAATGGGGAAGAATATTAGATAACACATAATGAAATCAACTACCATTCACATATTAGTCATATTTACCACATTCTCTTTGGGAGTTCAGCCTATAATTCTTTCAACATTGTTGTTGTAAGGAGTAGGCTTGTCATTATTGTCTTGATGATTAGGAAGAGGGTCTTTATAGATGTCAAGATGAGCATTAGCCTATTTTAAATCTTTATTTTTATTTTGTGCTTCATGAGCTTTGAAGGTTATATCATAGGATTGTTGGCATTTATGAATGAGTAAGTCATGGTCAAAATTTAGACAAGGGGGAAATTCACAACTAAGTTACATAATTACCTACAAGTCTCATGAGAGTGACCCTAACTATCATGAAAAAAAATTATTTGGATCATACCATGATTTAATAGGGTGAATGGGGTCAAGATCTCATGGAAGAGGACTTAGTAGAAGATTTTAGAGTTATACTAAGGATAATGGCTTATGAACATTGATGTTGTTTATTTGATAAAATTGAGGATTAGGGGTGTTGTTTAAATGGGAAGCTTACTTTGTAATAGGGTTGGGAGAAATGGATTGAATATTATGAATGGTATCATAGGAATTAGTGATACCATCATTGGTAACATGCTATTTTTTTAAATTTTTGAGGAGCATGCGAGTGTTCATAAGAGGTTGGTATGGATAAAACTAACATATGAAAAAATATTGGCATTTGGCTTGGTTAAGGGCCTATTCCAAAGTTTGTGGATTGAAAGTCCTAACCTAATATTACAACTCAAGTTAAAGAGTGTCAGTGAATATATGAAATAAATTATCATCTGTGATGTTATGCATACACTTATTAGACAAGGTCTTCCACCATTTGATGGAAGCTTGTGTGGTTTTAGTTTCAAGTTATTTGCAATTGGTAAAATGATACAAGGTATTCTTAAGGAGGGCACTAGTTCAAAACTCTTATACTAGAGAGTTAACTAGATCTTCCAAGCTAATGATAGAATGAGACTTAAGTTTATCATACCAATCTAGAGAATCCCTAGAGAGGGTTTTATCTAATAGCTTGGTAGCAACAAAAGTGTTTAACTTAATCTAATCTTTATAGATATTACCAAACATTTTAAAATGTAAGGTAGGATCAGTTGACCTATTGTAACTAATGGTAGATGTGATACCTCTTATGTCTATGTTGGTGATTTGAGGCATAAGAGGTCAATTTTGAATATGTTTAATCATTTTGTTAACAAGGGGTGGTTAGGGAATGAGGTTGCCATGGTAATACCTAAGGGGGGTGGGGGGAATTTTAATTTTGTGATCCCCATGGAACCTGTTGAGGTTGATTTTGAAGGTGAATAAGGTATTATTATATTGATTCTACATTTTCATCAGTTTTTATTGGTATTATTACAACTATGACAGCAATGAAAATATAGATTCATTTGATTAAGAGTTTTCAATAAGAGTTGATGGGGTTGAGTAGTATCCAACAACCTGGATTGAGTAGTGTCCTTCAAACATTCACAATGTTCTACTCATACAATTCTTCTCTCTCCACTATGCAAAGTGTTAGCATTAGTATTAGTGGCTTGGGTTCCACTATGAGTAGTGCCATGTGTGACACTAGTGGATTGAGAGGAATTGGTATAAAAGGCTCCACACCCTAACAAGCATGCAAAGTGTTAGCATTAGTATTAGTGGCTTGGGTTCCACTATGAGTAGTGCCATGTGTGACACTAGTGGATTGAGAAGAATTGGTATAAAAGGAGGCACTAGTATCATGATTAACATGTGTAGTGAAAGATTCATTAGTAGAAGGATTATACGACAAAGAAGCACTAGTGGTGTGATTACCATTGGTAGAAAATGATGCATTAGTGAAGTGATTGAGAATGAGGGGTTTTGGAAAAGGCCCACTAGATATTGAGTTAGCCATGTTAGTAGATATAATTAATATGGAGGTTAAAATAATTAATTAAAAAGAGGTCATATTTTGAGAATAATTCAAAATATGTAGAGGAAAATCATTAATTAAGAAACAAAATTTAGGAGTGTACTCCAATTTTGGCTAATCTTTTAAGAATAAAATATGGTTACAAACTAAATATGAATGAGGAGTCCTATAATTAGTAGTACATGTGACCACATGCACATTGCTTTCATCTAAAATGGAAGCCACAAGATGTTAATGAGGAAACCTATTAGGATTGGTGAAGCTCATCATATCTATTGAATTAAAATCTATTTTATCCTCAAATAAGGTTCATGATGAAAGAAAGGAAATAAAAGGAGATGATGCAAAGACAAAATCATAAAATAGGGTATAGAGTCAAACTGGTCAACTTTGTTTTGTAACCTGGGGAAAATAACATAAAGATAAGGATACAAAGTCATGTAGGTTGATTGTGTATGATAGTCAAGAAGGCTAAATAGGCTTATAAGGATACATAGTCATGTAGGTTGATTGTGTACTACTGAACATATAACTATATAGGGGATAAAAATACATAGTCATATAGGTTGACTATGTATTATAGGTAGGAAGGTTTAGAAGTCTCTAATAGACTATATCTACCAAGATAAAAATGTTTTGAAATAAGGGAAAATTTTTCAAGATAATTTGAAGCAATAATGAAAGCAAACACACAAGTAATTAGATCAATGTGATTGATCCAATTGGAACACATAACACAAATGTTACACCAATGCTAGCCAATGAAAGTTTTTAAATACACCACATAATGATCAAAGAGAAAGTAAGAAATAAAAATTAAATGCTAACTAGTTGGTCATCCTAAGTTTTATTAAGTTATAATAAAGTGTAATTTTAGTGTGATAGGAAAGTTGGCTGAAATAAGGAACTAGAAAGAAATCTAAGGTTTGTTTTAGGACATTTAAGTTAAAAGGGATTTATATTGGTGATGGTACTAGATTGGTATTGGGGCCTACCCCCTCACTTTATAATCTCATATTGATAAGGGTGTTGGTTGATTTTCTAATATATACCATCAAATACGTATTTATACTTGGATAGAAAACCAAGTTGGCTTCCCCCTTGGTGATGAAATACAAGTAGGCAGGTCTTGGGAAGATAAATATTTAATCATTTTTGAATGTGAAGTGATTTGGTAGTGTGTAAAAAAAATTAAAATAATGTAACTAAAATATTAATTTTAAAAACTACCTATTTAAGTTATGTGAGTTACTTTAAGAAAGTAAATAACTAAAAAATTAAAATAAATTAATTACCATCAAATAGATGTTAATTCCTTGATTGAATAACTACACAGTCAATTTAGGTGACACTGTATGTAAATAATACATAACATAGGAAAATGGGTTACTACTATTCTATAGAAGTAAAGTATTTAAGAACATAGTTGAATAGGTTGACTATGTCTCTTAGATAGAAGACAAACTATAGAAGTAATTTGAATAGGTCAACCTATCTAGCTATAGGGTTGTAGTTTTATAGACTACAAACTTGTGAAAGATAGTACTGAAAGAAGAACTAAAGTGAAAGAGAGAAAAAAAAAAGGAACCTTGGTGGGCTTGAAGACATTTTATCTTGTAAATTTTTATGCTATGATGCTTAAATATTGCTTTCAAATTCTACCAACTAGGTCAGCTGGTTCAATCAAGTTTGAAAAACCTTAGATGCTGATGAAGAGATAATAAATAGAGTCAACCCATTCAAATGTGTTTGTATAACTATATTTTGGCATAAAAAAATAACAAACAAAGTCAACTGGTTTGACTATGTATGCTAATCTAGACCTGAAGAACACTGTGTCAATTTTTTTGATCCAATAACCTATAATTGGTGAAGACCTGTTCAACCATATTAGAGTCATTTTGAAGTGACTATGTGCTAAAATTGCACACAAAAAGTTATAACTATACTGATTGGTTTGATACAGTACTACAAATATAGAAAAATACAATATGATGACAAAAATCATGGTGTGAAAGAAACCTTGCAAGGGTTAGATTCACATCAAGTTCACCAAAATGTATGCAAGGGGAAATACAAATGCTCTATAAATCAATCCTAGCTTGAATAAGATAAATCCTAAATACACTTATAATTATTAATACATTAGATATTTGGGCTCGTGACCAAGATGGATCTTCTAAACCTAGCCAAGGGATTTATTACCATAATAATATGACTAGGGGGGTTGTAAATCCTCAAGTCATGCAAAAATATGCAATAACCCTAACTAGGTTATATGTTTTCATATTTACTAAGTATAAATGATAAAATCAAAGTAAAGTACAATCTAGTGCTCACTAAAGATTGTAGCACAAAGTGGGGGTAATAAACATGAAAATTAAACATGCATAGGAGATATATACTCATGTTAATGTATATAAAATACTAGTGCATGGGAGAGAAGTACAAATGTAAATCTATCTACTCTTAAAAAGGAGTAACAAAGTTAAAAATACTTACCTTTGAAGATGAACCAGTCGAGCCTCAATTTATCCCTTTACCAAGGTGCATCACAAAAGGTTTTTTTGGTATGTAAGGATGACAAGGATAAATCAGATCTAGGCTACACAACCTATCTATGCATCCAAAAGACTTCTCTAGAAGACAAGATCCATATCTCCAAAGAAAGTATTAAAACCTTAAGTTATGCTCCTCAAGTAGAATGATAGATAAACATATGCATAATATATATCTCTTCTTTTCTCTTCCTTCATAAATGATGAAATGAGTGTGTATATATAGATGAATCTAATCCTAATATTTTTTGAAAGTTTATCCAATATGGTCAGTGTAATTGACTCTATATCAATATTGAAAAAAATAAATTAGGTCTTGGTCTAGGTTGGCCAAGGGTCGATTTAGACCTTAAATGAGGATTTTCAATTAGAGTACAGGGTCAATGGGTTTGACATTGTAGTTTAAACTATTATAAAGGGAGTTTAGGCTAGGGAAGGGAAGGGCTAATGAAGGCAAAAAATGACTAGAGGAGTGTGTAGAAGAGAAGGTGGAGCTTATGGGAATGTTTTTAAGAGATGTTTGTGTAGATAACAAGTGGTAGTAAATGGTAAACAATCTTAAAAATCACTAATGGTTTGCCCACCCCTTTCTTGGTACACCCTTTAAGGCATGCACTTAGATATATTGATACTCGATGGGTTCCTACAAGAGAGAAAGCATCAATAATTGATAAAGTTTGAAAATATTATGTGTATATAGTAACCATCATAAAAGGCATTAGAAGAGAGGCTTTCAATGTGTCAAAAGTAGAAGGAAGATGTCTCACTATGGGAGCACCGTTTTAAACCATTCAATTTTTTTTTTAAATTTTTTTATGGAACACCACCTTTTAAATAAGAATACTAGACAACTCAAAACACCATTCTAGCCAACACAAAGCATTACATGATTACCTAAAACATAATATTTGAGGCACAATCTAAGATATCCAATAAAAGTGACATTAAAAAGAAAAAACCAACATGAGATATCTGATATAGAGAGGATAACTGAGCTTGAATCAACCTAGAAGCATAAAAAACTAGAAATCAATCCAAAGGAGGAACACCACATTCCCTGTGGAGCACTCAAATCTTGTTACACACATATGTGAATGCCCATTAGTTGAAAACATTATGTTGGCCTTAAACCAAACTTTTTAATTTTCATTATAATCAAGGGAAGATAAAATATGATTTTATTTTTTTAAGTTTATCAAAATAAACTTTAAAAATCTAAAAAAATCCTTACAAGAGCTTGGACAACTATTAATTTGAGATCTAGCAAACTAGGTGAATCTAAAAGCTAAAATTTGGCCACATTATTTAGTTAGTGTTATTAAACTATAAAAAAATAAAATTTACTTAAATTATATCAAAATTTTATTTAATTATTTCCATTTTTTCCTATAGTGCTTGAAAAACCCAATTATTAGTATAATTTGTAAACCAAGAAGAGTTGTAACCTAAACATTTGCCAAATTGTGTGAAATCACCTATGAAAACAACCCATGAAATTGTTTTTTTCTAGTCTTTATAATTTTTTACATTTAATTGTTTTTATTATTTTTTAAAAGCATAAAAAAATAACTTAAGAAACTTTCAAATCTATAAAATTGTGCATCTTGCCAATGCCTCTAGCTCATGTTATGAGTAATATCATCATGTTGGAATACTGCATCTAATGCCTAACATAACCGTAATAACCACATCTATGCCTTTGACCCTCTTACTCATCAGGGATAAATTATGAGTAATTTTATTTACCTTTCCATCCTTTTACCATTCATTACTATCATTCAATGCAAGTCTCTAAATATTTAAATTTTGAGTATATGGGTAATTTATGTCTACATATAAGGATTTATCTCTAATCAGGTGTCATTGATATAATGAAATCCTCTCACATGATTTAATGTATATTTCTTATATCATTGGGTATATATAAAGGATAATGTTATTCCATATACTATCGAGTATATAGGAAGGTTGAGAATATCGAGGGGTTTGATATGTTAATCTTATGGTATATAAAAATGGAAATCTATTGGAGTCATAAGGAACCAATCCATCTCCCATAAATAATTTTTTTCAAATGGCCCAATATTTGTTCTACTTGATACAAAGTTACTTTTTGGTGATAAATATGTTGCATGGAAAACCATGGTGAAGAATCACTTGGAAATTGAATATCTCTAGCCTTTAATTGATGTCACATTCACCTGACATGCCTAAAATGTTGAACAATAGTGGAAATTTGATAAAGTGAAAAAGAAGGAATTTTTTATCATTATGTTTGGGGTATTATATGAGGTCTAGCCTCATATTTGAGATGTTACTACGACAAAAAAATCATGGGATAAATTCAATAGTTTCTATGAGGCTAAGAAATAAAATACCATCCTTCATCTACTAAGCTATTTTTACTATATTAAGTTGAATATAAGTGATAATGTTGAATGGTTTATTCATCATTTTGTACCACTATGGGCCTCACTCCTAGCATTGGGTGAGAAATTATCATATAAATCTCTGGTACCCATCATATGAAGAGCACACCACCAACCTATAATATCTTTGTGACATATCTTAATATATCATAGACCAAACCAACTTTTGAAAGTTTGGTTAATATGTTGAAATAAGAGAATCCATGCATACAATAGAATAATATGAAGAATAACATGCACTAACATTAAATTATAAATGGAATAGGCCCATAAATCCTTAAAAATAGTCCCTTAAGTAGAATAATTAACGTAATAAACATGGGAACAAGCCCTATTCTCAGAAGGTTTATGAAATATATATAAAATAACCATGAACTAAAATATTGATATTAAAATGCATTTACTAAAGCATTATCTATAAACATGAATCTTATTCCCCAAAAATATCCACAAGGATAGGTGAAGAAGAATCCATAGTCACATGTACATGGAAACTAAAGTTTTCTTCACAATGACAACATGGGAAAATTATTGAAGATAATAGTTCTTTAGACAAGAATTATGTTTATGCTACATAGACAACTGAGGACATCCCTCCTCTAAATTTAGCTTGGTACATGGATCTTGGTGCTACAAGGCACATGACAAGATGCAAGAATGGGTTCATCACTTTCACCTATGCACCTTGTTGAGGTAATGTATCTCTTGGATATGATGTATTGTATAGTGTCCAAGGTACATGAGACATTTATTTATCACTTGGTAATCACATATTTAAAACCATTTATGTCTTATATATTCTAGGCCTTAACAAAATTCTATTATTTGTAAACCAAGTACTCGATCACAACCTTATAGTTGAATCCAATCAGAAAATGGAAAAAAATTATGTCTCATTTGAGACAAGTATCAAAGCTTGAAATTTTTTGAAGGATATTATAATGTAGAAAAAAATTTCCAGCTTGATTTGGTCCACCAATCCAATCAATATTTAGTTTCACAAGATACTAACTCAACTAATATAGCACATACAATATGTAAACTTAAGTTTTGGGTAGCTGACTACACTCAAAAGATACAACATGGTGAGAGGCCTTCCCTCACTAAAAATGTATTGACCTATGTTCCATTTGTTTAGATAGAAAAAAATAGAGCACAATTTGACATAATTATATATAAGGCTCTTGGTTCATTAGATCTGGTACATACTAATCTATGTGGGCCCATACAATTAGGTGTTAATGGCTTCTATTATTTTTATATCTATGTTGATGACTACTTAAGAAACACGTGGGTATATTGTTATAAAACTAATGATTAATATTTTAAGGTATTCAAATAATTAAAATCCATTGTTATTTACAAATCTATCTTTATAATTAATGTTTTCCACTTAGATTGAGGGGGAATACACTAACAAAGAGGTATCTAAAGTGCGTTTACTGGTAGATGACTCTGCCATATAATCCACAAAATAATGGTGTTGCATAATAATTCAATAAAAATTTATGGAATGGTGCACAACAAGATTAAGGACACACACCTATATCATACATTCTATGCAAAATTAGTTCACATAATGATCTACTTGTTGAATCAAACACCCAATAAAGCTCTCAATGGTATTACTCCATAATAATCATGGACCGAGAATAAGATTTATATATCACATATTCATGTTTTTAGATATAAAACACATATTCATGTCCATAATAATAAAATACAAAACTAGATAATAAATCATTATCATGCATTTGATTTTATCTATAATGAAAATTCAAGAGCATACCAACTCATGGATTAAAAAATAAGAAAGCTATATATAAACATGGATGTTGTATTTGATGAGAAGGGTGAGTTCAATTCACTCTCTATATAGTTACCTAATACATGAATTATACCTTTAAACATTTCAAATATTAGTATTGGTAGTGAGGATGCAAATAATGATGGTAGTAATCCAAGTCCTTTATCTATACTATCTACTTTACAACATATACCTAAGTGGTATACCAATTCTATATGAGATGAAAAATTAGATGAAGTCCCAAACATTTCCACTAAATGACTGATGAATCATAACATGGATTGTGTATAGGTGAATTTAGCCTTGATGAATATAATTTTAGAATCATTTGAGCCCTTAATAGTTTGATAATCCCAAGAGTCAGCCTTAGAAAAAGGCCATACATGTAGAATATTAGTCATTGATGAAGAATAAAACATGGTAGCTTGTTGATCCTTGACCAGGGAAGAAACATATTAGATATAAGAAAATATTTAAGACCGATTATAAAACACATGGTAGTTGGCAAGAACAAGGTGAGACTTGTAGCAAAGGGATACACACAAAAATAAAGCATTGACTATAAGGAGACATTTTCTCCCATGACCAAGATAAATAATATCGAAATGGTCTTCAATATGCATACATAGTTTTGATGGAAAATTCATCACATGGATGTGAAAATTAAATTCCTATATGGATATATGCAAGAGGAATTCTATATACAAAGGAAAATGCAATTGACCTATTAATCAATCTTAGCTCAAAGAAGATAAATCCTACTTACACTTTTGTTTGTTGATACATTTAGACATTCGGGGTCATGACCAAGATGGATTTGATAGACCTAACTAAGGGGTGTTTTAACACAATAATATCACTAGAGAGGATTCTAAGTTCTATAGTCAAGCAACACTATGCAATAACCCTAGCTATGTCCTTTATTTTCATATTCACTAAGTACATTCAAGCAAAGTAAAATTTAATTTGGTACTCACCAAATCTTGTGGCATAAAGTGAGGGTAATAAAAATAAAAAGTAAACATGCATAGAATAATAATAATTAAGCTATGTATAGATAAAACACTAATGTATATAGAGAGAAATATATTCAAAATCCATTACTTATTCTACTTTTATCTACTAAAATAGAGGATTAAAGTTATAGAAACTTAACTTAAAGATGAACCCATTGAGACTCAATCTCTCCCTTGGCCAAAAGTGCTTTGCAAGAGATTGTTGTCATTTTTAAGGATCATTAAGATAGGCCAAATCATCTATGAGTTTTTTAGAAGAAAAAATTCTTCCCCAAGTATAAACCCTAAGTAATAAATCCTCAAGTAGAATGGTTGAAGAGTAGATTGTAAATAAGTGCAAATGAATAATTAACTCCTTATCTCCCTTAGAAATGGTGAAATGAATGTGTATATATAGTTAAATCTAACTCTAAAAATTTAGGTTGTGGAGCTAAAAGCTTCACTGATGCAAGCAGGGAAGGAGGTTGCGAAGGGTTGCGGAGTGTCACAGACACCGGCGTCAGTCAGGCCAATCGACGTTGGCAGGATAAGGTAGAAGAGAAACTGACATCAGTCAGAAATCGGCAGGCATCGGCACCCCCTCCAGGTAGATAGGGACCAATGGCGGTCACTTGTGTGGTTCGGAGTGAGTGTTTTACGGGCAGTTAGCTAACGAACCAAGTGTTTGCATGTCAAGAGCCAATTTTAGACTGAGAGTTGTGGATCTAATTATTGTAATTAGGTGTCTAATTATTGTTTGAATGAGATCTATTTAAGAGACTCATTGGTTGTATTGTAAACTTGTAGCTAGAGAGTAAGAGAGCATATAAGCTCCTTTTGAGAGAGGTGAGCAATGGTGTGTTCCTCTTAGTGCCATAGTACCAAGAGTGGGTACTAGTTTGGAGAATCAGAGGGGTTCTTCATGTTTGTATGATCTTAGTCAGCAAGTGAGCATGGCTTCTATTGGAGATCTACATTGGTGAGTAAGGTCTAGTGATTTACAGGTAGCAGCAGAGAGCAAGAGATCTACTTGGAGTACGGTTGTGTACTTGGTGTAATGGCAACGTTGTTACTGACTAGTTGGAGAGGTGAACATCAATTCTATATTTGAGTTGATTGTTGGGACTGAGAGAGAGAGGGAAGAAGGTCTTGAGGTGTGGCGAGCCTTTGAGGTGGAAGAAGAAGTGGCATCTTCTTTATTGTATTTTCTTCTAAGTATTTAATACAATTGTGTATTGTCTCTCAAATCCTATGTTATTTCATATTTCTAGTTACTTATTGATTCTGGTATAATTCCGTGTTTAGTTGCTAATACAAGGTAATCATATGTGCTCTAATTAAGGAGCAAGATCCTAACAAGTTGGTATCAGAGCTTTTGGTTGGGTTACTAACAGGTGGTTTCAGATTTGGATAGTGTGTGTTGATTACAGGTTACTCACAGGGGTTTTTGATTGAGTGGGAGTATAGCAATGGTAGAAGAAAGTAAGCTACGAATGGAGAAACTAAATAGCATGAATGGTCTGATTGATGGAAAGAAAGAGAAGGTAAAGAAATATTGTTGGTTGGTAGCAGATCAGCATGAAGGAACTGAAGATGCATACGTTGCAGGGGTTGTGGCATAGGATGCTCTGGGAGGTTTCTTGGATAAAGTTGAATCTTGGATAACATATTATGTTGCCTCTTTCCATGCAGCCCTAGGGAGAGGAGCTGGTGAGCCTTGTCAAAGAATTGGCAAAGAGGAAGTGAAGCTGAAATTGCAGACGAATAACAAACAGGTGTTGAATGAGGTTATGCAGGTATCAGTCTTGGAGATGAGTCTAATTTCTTTAGGAAAGTTAGGTGATGGGAAATGCATAGTAACTCTCATAGCGGATGCACTTGAATTAGACGGTGGTAAGAAAGTAGGTATCCTTTATCTATCTACTTATATTACTGATTCACCTTCTATTACAAAGATGTGGCTTTGTAGGCTTGGTTACATATGTAGGAGGGGAATGCATGTTCTGAAGTAGAAGACAGATGTCTTTGATAAACTTAAGAACTAGAAAGCCTTGGTGTTCATGGAGGAGATGACAGATAGAGATCAATAGAGGGGACTGAATTATTCTGAGTAGGGCTGCATTGATATGAACAGGGTTTTGATCCATGGAGAGCTCGTAGGTAAAAATTCATCACTCACAGGTGAACACAGATACTGGTGTCGGTCAGTAAGAACTGACATCAAATAGACAGGCATCGACATTGGTCATGTGCAGATCAGCAGAGTCAGTGGTGTTAAGAAGCATGAACTAACATCGGTCATACAGTGACTAACATCGACAACAGGTACACCGATGTCGGTAATGGGACCGACATCGGTAGACAGGGTCAGTCGCAGGGAATCGACGTCGGTCAGGAGCAAATTGGGAGATGGCCGAGATCGGTCACTAGAAAAGATATTGGGTGGATAACAAGCTGTCAACAAGTCTCAAATGCTCATATGGAGGTCAAAAAGGGTAAGTGAACCTCATATTCATTGTTCACCTTCTCTATATTGCTTACTGATGATCGAGAACTAGGAAGATGTGAAGAAGAAATGCAGGTAGAATCTAGATACAGTGGGAGCTTGGCATAGATGAGGAGTGTTAGTCCTTGGAGAAGAACCAAATAGGTATTGTTGGTAGAGTTGTCAGATGAAAGAAATCACTGAGAGACGGATGGATTCCCAAGTTAAAGAAGAGAGTGGATGGATACGTGAGATGGAAAGCCAAGGTATATGGTCTTGAGGAAGCTGCAAGACAGTGGTACAAGTTTGACAAGTGGATGACAAAGCAGGGCTTCAGTCAATGTCTATGTAACTATTATGTTTGTTCTTACCAGGTGGATGATGAGTCATGACATTATCCTGTTACTGTATGTGGATGGTTTGCTAGCAAATTTGTACATACATGGTTTTATTGAGCTAAGGGTAAGGTTAGTTCAGAGGTATGTCAGGGAGAATTTGGAGCAGTGAAATCCTTTGGCATGAGAGACATGGAGATTTGGTCTCCAGTGGGAGCTAATGTGAAGACGGTGTTGGTGAGGTTCAAGAAGTAGGATGCAGAATCGGTAAGCACACCAAGGGCTGGACAGTTCAAGTGGAGCTTAGAACAGGGTTTGAAATCACATGAGGTCTAGTGTAAACCTAAGTTTTCCCAAGCAGTGGGAGCTGTCAGAGAGTTTGGAGTCAATTTTGGGAAGGTAGATTCTTAGGTATCTGAGAGGGACCAGTAGCAGGTTAACATGTTATGCAGGGTCAAGCTCTTCACTACATGGAGTTGTAGGTTCGGATGTGGCAGGTTACTTGGATGATAGGTGTAGCATCACAGGATGTGTGATGGCTGGTCTTCAGGGTTGAGCTTGGAGAGGGATACAAGCCAAGAAATAGATTAGATGAGGTACAGATATAGGTATAAGTGCAGATGTTTATCTCCAAGTGGGAGATTGTTAGGTTGTGGAGCTAAAAGCTTCACTGATGCAAGCAGGGAAGGAGGTTGCGAAGGGTTGCAGAGTGTCACAGACACTGGCGTCAGTCAGGCCAATTGACGTCGGTCAGAAGTCAACTAGCATCGGCACCCCCCAGGTAGAAAGGGACCAATGTCGGTCACATGTGTGGTTTGGACTGAGTGTTTTACGGGTAGTTAGCTAACGAACCAAGTGTTTGCATGTCAAGAGCCAATTTTAGACTGAGAGCTATGGATCTAATTATTGTAATTAGGTGTCTAATTATTGTTTGTATGAGATCTATTTAAGAGACTCATTGGTTGTATTGTAAACTTGTAGCTAGAGAGTAAGAGAGCATATAAGCTCCTTCTGAGAGAGGTGAGCAATGGTGTGTTCTTCCTAGTGCCACAGTACCAAGAGTGGGTACTAGTTTGGAGAATCAGAGGGGTTCTTCATGTTTTTATGATCTTAGTCAGCAGGTGAGCATGGCTTCTATTGGAGATCTACATTGGTGAGTAAGGTCTAGTGATTTGTAGGTAGCAGCAGAGAGCAGGAGATCTACTTGGAGTACGGTTGTGTACTTGGTGTACTGGTAGAGTTGTTACTGACTGGTTGGAGAGGTGAACATCAATTCTATATTTGAGTTGATTGTTGGGACCGAGAGAGAGAGGGAAGAAGGTCTTGAGGTGTGGCGAGCCTTTGAGGTGGAAGAAGAAGTGGCATCTTCTTTATTGTATTTTATTTTGAGTATTTAATACAATTGTGTATTGTCTCTCAAACCCTGTGTTGTTTCATATTTCTAGTTACTTATTGATTCTGGTATAATTCCGTGTTTAGTTGCTAATACAAGGTAATCATATGTGCTCTAATTGAGGAGCAAGATCCTGACAAGTTGGTATCATAACTTTTGGCTGGGTTACTAACAGGTGGTTTCAGATTTGGATAGTGTGTGTTGATTACAGGTTACTCACAGGAGTTTCTGATTGAGTGGGAGTATAGCAATGGCAGAAGAAAGTAAGCTACGAATGGAGAAACTGAATAGCATGAATGGTCTGATTGATGGAAAGAAAGAGTAGGTAAAGAAATATTGTTGGTTGGTAGCAGATCAGCATGAAGGAACTGAAGATGCAGACATTGCAGGGGTTGTGGCATAGGATGCTCTGGGAGGTTTCTTGGATAAATTTGAATCTTGGATAACAGATTATGTTGCCTCTTTCGATGTAGCCCCAGGGAGAGGAGCTAGTGAGCCTTGTCAAAGAATTGGCAAAGGGGAAGTGAAGTTGAAATTGGAGATAGATAACACACAGGTGTTGAATGAGGTTATGCAGGTACTAGTCTTGGAGATGAGTCTAATTTCTTCAAGAAAGTTAGGTGATGGGAAATGCATAGTAACTCTCACAGTGGATGCACTTGAATTAGATGGTGGTAAGAAAGTAGGTATCCTTTATCTATCTACTTATATTACTGATTCACCTTCTGTTATAGAGATGTGGCTTTGTAGGCTTGGTTACATATGTAGGAGGGGAATGCATGTTCTGAAGCAGAAGACAGATGTCTTTGATAAACTTAAGAACTGGAAAGCCTTGGTGTTCATGGAGGAGATGACGAATAGAGATCAGTAGAGGGGACTGAGTTATTCTGAGCAGGGCTGCGTTGATATGAACAGGGTTTTGATCCATGGAGAGATCGTGGGTAAAAAGTCATCACTCATAGGTGAACACAGATACCAGCATTAGTCAGTAGGAACTAACATCGAACAGATAGGCACCGACATTGGTCATGTGCAAATCAGCAGAGTCAGTGGTGTCAGGAAGCAAGAACCGACATCGATCATACAGTGACCGACATCGGCAATAGGTACACCGGCATCGGTAATGGGACCGATGTCTATAGACAGGGTTAGTCGCAGGGAACTGACGTCGGTCAGGAGTAGATTGGGAGATGGCTGAGATCGGTCACTGGAACAGATATTAGGCAAACAACAAGCTGTCAAAAAGTATCAAACACTCATATGGAGGTCAGAAAGGGTAAGTGAACCTCATATTCATTGTTCACCTTCTTTATATTGCTTACTAATGGTCGAGAACCAGGAAGATGTGAAGAGGCAATGCAGGTAGAATCCAGATACAGTGGGAGCTTGGCATGGATGAGGAGTGTGAGTCCTTGGAGTAAAACCAAACAGGTATTGTTGGTAGAGTTGTCAGTTGAAAGAAAGCACTGAGAGATGGATGGATTTCCAAGTTAAAGAAGAGAGTGGATGGATACGTGAGATGGAAGGCCAAGGTATATGGTCTTGAGGAAGCTGCAGGATAGTGGTACAGGTTTGACAAGTGGATGACAAAGCAGGGCTTCAGTCAATGTCTGTGTAACTATTGTGTTTGTTCTTACTAGGTGGATGATGAGTCATGACATTATCCTGTTACTGTATGTGGATGGTTTGCTAGCAAATTTGTACATACATGGTTTTATTGAGCTAAGGGTAAGGTTAGTTCAGAGGTATGTCAGGGAGAATTTGGAGTAGTGAAATCCTTTGGCATGAGAGACATGGAGATTTGGTCTCTAGTGGGAGCTAATGTGAAGACGGTGTTGGTGAGGTTCAAGAAGCAGGATGCAGAATCGGTAAGCACACCAAGGGCTGGACAGTTCAAGCGGAGCTTAGAACAGGGTTCAAAATCACATGAGGTCTAGTGTAGACCTGAGTTTTCCCAAGCAGTGGGAGCTGTCAGAGAGTTTGGAGCCAATTTGGGGAAGGTAGATTCTTAGGTATCTGAGAGGGACCAGCAGCAGGTTAACATGTTATGCAGGGTCAAGGTCTTCACTACATGGAGTTGTAGGTTCAGATGTGGCAGGTTACTTGGACTAACAGGTGTAGCATCATAGGATGTGTGATGGTTGGTCTTCAGGGTTGAGCTTGGAGAGGGATACAAGCCAAGAAATAGATTAGATGAGGTACAGATATAGGTATAAGTGCAGATGTTTATCTCCAAGTGGGAGATTGTTAGGTTGTGGAGCTAAAAGCTTCACTGATGCAAGCATGGAAGGAGGTTGCGAAGGGTTGCAGAGTGTCACAGACACCGGCGTCAGTCAGGCCAATCGACGTCAGCAAGATAAGGCAAGAGAACAACAGACGTCGGTCAGAAGTCAACTAGCATCGGCACCCCCCAGGTAGAAAGGGACCAATGTCGGTCACCTGTGTGGTTTGGACTGAGTGTTTTACGGGTAGTTAGCTAACGAACCAAGTGTTTGCATGTCAAGAGCCAATTTTAGACTGAGAGCTATGGATCTAATTATTGTAATTAGGTGTCTAATTATTGTTTGTATGAGATCTATTTAAGAGACTCATTGGTTGTATTGTAAACTTGTAGCTAGAGAGTAAGAGAGCATATAAGCTCCTTCTGAGAGAGGTGAGCAATGGTGTGTTCTTCCTAGTGCCACAGTACCAAGAGTGGGTACTAGTTTGGAGAATCAGAGGGGTTCTTCATGTTTTTATGATCTTAGTCAGCAGGTGAGCATGGCTTCTATTGGAGATCTACATTGGTGAGTAAGGTCTAGTGATTTGCAGGTAGCAGCAGAGAGCAGGAGATCTACTTGGAGTACGGTTGTGTACTTGGTGTACTGGTAGAGTTGTTACTGACTGGTTGGAGAGGTGAACATCAATTCTATATTTGAGTTGATTGTTGGGACCGAGAGAGAGAGGGAAGAAGGTCTTGAGGTGTGGCGAGCCTTTGAGGTGGAAGAAGAAGTGGCATCTTCTTTATTGTATTTTATTTTGAGTATTTAATACAATTGTGTATTGTCTCTCAAACCCTGTGTTGTTTCATATTTCTAGTTACTTATTGATTCTGGTATAATTCCGTGTTTAGTTGCTAATACAAGGTAATCATATGTGCTCTAATTGAGGAGCAAGATCCTGACAAGTTGGTATCATAACTTTTGGCTGGGTTACTAACAGGTGGTTTCAGATTTGGATAGTGTGTGTTGATTACAGGTTACTCACAGGAGTTTCTGATTGAGTGGGAGTATAGCAATGGCAGAAGAAAGTAAGCTACGAATGGAGAAACTGAATAGCATGAATGGTCTGATTGATGGAAAGAAAGAGTAGGTAAAGAAATATTGTTGGTTGGTAGCAGATCAGCATGAAGGAACTGAAGATGCAGACATTGCAGGGGTTGTGGCATAGGATGCTCTGGGAGGTTTCTTGGATAAATTTGAATCTTGGATAACAGATTATGTTGCCTCTTTCGATGTAGCCCCAGGGAGAGGAGCTAGTGAGCCTTGTCAAAGAATTGGCAAAGGGGAAGTGAAGTTGAAATTGGAGATAGATAACACACAGGTGTTGAATGAGGTTATGCAGGTACTAGTCTTGGAGATGAGTCTAATTTCTTCAAGAAAGTTAGGTGATGGGAAATGCATAGTAACTCTCACAGTGGATGCACTTGAATTAGATGGTGGTAAGAAAGTAGGTATCCTTTATCTATCTACTTATATTACTGATTCACCTTCTGTTATAGAGATGTGGCTTTGTAGGCTTGGTTACATATGTAGGAGGGGAATGCATGTTCTGAAGCAGAAGACAGATGTCTTTGATAAACTTAAGAACTGGAAAGCCTTGGTGTTCATGGAGGAGATGACGAATAGAGATCAGTAGAGGGGACTGAGTTATTCTGAGCAGGGCTGCGTTGATATGAACAGGGTTTTGATCCATGGAGAGATCGTGGGTAAAAAGTCATCACTCATAGGTGAACACAGATACCAGCATTAGTCAGTAGGAACTAACATCGAACAGATAGGCACCGACATTGGTCATGTGCAAATCAGCAGAGTCAGTGGTGTCAGGAAGCAAGAACCGACATCGATCATACAGTGACCGACATCGGCAATAGGTACACCGGCATCGGTAATGGGACCGACGTCTATAGACAGGGTTAGTCGCAGGGAACTGACGTCGGTCAGGAGTAGATTGGGAGATGGCTAAGATCGGTCACTGGAACAGATATTAGGCAAACAACAAGCTGTCAAAAAGTATCAAACACTCATATGGAGGTCAGAAAGGGTAAGTGAACCTCATATTCATTGTTCACCTTCTTTATATTGCTTACTAATGGTCGAGAACCAGGAAGATGTGAAGAGGCAATGCAGGTAGAATCCAGATACAGTGGGAGCTTGGCATGGATGAGGAGTGTGAGTCCTTGGAGTAAAACCAAACAGGTATTGTTGGTAGAGTTGTCAGTTGAAAGAAAGCACTGAGAGATGGATGGATTTCCAAGTTAAAGAAGAGAGTGGATGGATACGTGAGATGGAAGGCCAAGGTATATGGTCTTGAGGAAGCTGCAGGATAGTGGTACAGGTTTGACAAGTGGATGACAAAGCAGGGCTTCAGTCAATGTCTGTGTAACTATTGTGTTTGTTCTTACTAGGTGGATGATGAGTCATGACATTATCCTGTTACTGTATGTGGATGGTTTGCTAGCAAATTTGTACATACATGGTTTTATTGAGCTAAGGGTAAGGTTAGTTCAGAGGTATGTCAGGGAGAATTTGGAGTAGTGAAATCCTTTGGCATGAGAGACATGGAGATTTGGTCTCTAGTGGGAGCTAATGTGAAGACGGTGTTGGTGAGGTTCAAGAAGCAGGATGCAGAATCGGTAAGCACACCAAGGGCTGGACAGTTCAAGCAGAGCTTAGAACAGGGTTCAAAATCACATGAGGTCTAGTGTAGACCTGAGTTTTCCCAAGCAGTGGGAGCTGTCAGAGAGTTTGGAGCCAATTTGGGGAAGGTAGATTCTTAGGTATCTGAGAGGGACCAGCATCAGGTTAACATGTTATGCAGGGTCAAGGTCTTCACTACATGGAGTTGTAGGTTCAGATGTGGCAGGTTACTTGGACTAACAGGTGTAGCATCACAGGATGTGTGATGGTTGGTCTTCAGGGTTGAGCTTGGAGAGGGATACAAGCCAAGAAATAGATTAGATGAGGTACAGATATAGGTATAAGTGCAGATGTTTATCTCCAAGTGGGAGATTGTTAGGTTATGGAGCTAAAAGCTTCACTGATGCAAGCATGGAAGGAGGTTGCGAAGGGTTGCAGAGTGTCACAGACACCGGCGTCAGTCAGGCCAATCGACGTCAGCAAGATAAGGCAAGAGAACAACAGACGTCGGTCAGAAGTCAACTAGCATCGGCACCCCCCAGGTAGAAAGGGACCAATGTCGGTCACCTGTGTGGTTTGGACTGAGTGTTTTACGGGTAGTTAGCTAACGAACCAAGTGTTTGCATGTCAAGAGCCAATTTTAGACTGAGAGCTATGGATCTAATTATTGTAATTAGGTGTCTAATTATTGTTTGTATGAGATCTATTTAAGAGACTCATTGGTTGTATTGTAAACTTGTAGCTAGAGAGTAAGAGAGCATATAAGCTCCTTCTGAGAGAGGTGAGCAATGGTGTGTTCTTCCTAGTGCCACAGTACCAAGAGTGGGTACTAGTTTGGAGAATCAGAGGGGTTCTTCATGTTTTTATGATCTTAGTCAGCAGGTGAGCATGGCTTCTATTGGAGATCTACATTGGTGAGTAAGGTCTAGTGATTTGCAGGTAGCAGCAGAGAGCAGGAGATCTACTTGGAGTACGGTTGTGTACTTGGTGTACTGGTAGAGTTGTTACTGACTGGTTGGAGAGGTGAACATCAATTCTATATTTGAGTTGATTGTTGGGACCGAGAGAGAGAGGGAAGAAGGTCTTGAGGTGTGGCGAGCCTTTGAGGTGGAAGAAGAAGTGGCATCTTCTTTATTGTATTTTCTTCTAAGTATTTAATACAATTGTGTATTATCTCTCAAATCCTGTGTTGTTTCATATTTCTAGTTACTTATTAATTCTGGTATAATTCTATGTTTAGTTGCTAATACAAGGTAATCATATGTGCTCTAATTGAGGAGCAAGATCCTGACACAAATCATCTATGAGTTTTTTAGAAGACAAAATTCTTCCCCAAGTATAAACCCTAAGTAATAAATCGTCAAGTAGAATGGTTGAAGAGTAGATTGTAAATAAGTGCAAATGAATAATTAACTCCTTATCTCCCTTAGAAATGGTGAAATGAATGTGTATATATAGTTAAATCTAACTCTAAATATTTTCATAAGTTTAGATGATAATATCAACCTAATTCAATTCTATATTATTAGTTGATAGAATCAAGTTATCCTATTCTAGCTCAGCCAAGGCTAACCTAGACTTGTAACGTGTGAATATCAATTAGAATACAGGGTTGACCTAGGCCAACATTATTAAAAAACTATCAAAAAGGGTTTTAGGCTTAGGTAGGGGATAAAAAAGGTGGTGAATTTCTTGGAGGAGTGTGAAAAATAGGAAGTAAATATTAGGGAAGTGTATAGGATATGGTTATGTAGATAAAAAGTGGTGGTTTAGGGGAAAACAATCTTGTGAAGCACTAATGGTTTGCCTACCCCTTTATTGATACACTTTTAAGGCATACACTCAAAGAGATTGAGACTTGATGGGTTATTAAAAGATAGAAAACATTAATAATTGATAAAGTTTTAAGACATTATGTATATACATATGCCCCACTTGAGTATCATCACATGTTACTCAGGTGCAACATGGGATGGTGCTTCAAGAAAAGAACATAGCAACACATAATGCTGAAGATAAATAAATTGTAGTATTTTAAAGCATAAAATAATTAAAAGTAAATGAATAAAAGGAAATAAAAGTAATGTATGTGTACATTGAATTACCTTTATTTTAGTATGGTTGTCTATTATGTTTATAGTTTTGATCATGGAGGGCATAGAGACTAATTTATACAAACCCAAGGATACAAAACTAAAGAGCAAAAACAAACAAACATAGAAAAGTCAAGAAAAATGAACTATGAGGGTGTGATGTACTTGGAAACTTGGTAAGATGGGGTGATAAATGCTAATTTAAGACCAAATAACCAAGCCAAAGTTTAAATTAAATCAGGTAACCAAAAATCCAAGGCTACTAAATGATTGAAAAAATCGAAGTAAACCTTAAGTAAGAAAGGCAAACAAACCAAGTCAAACTAATGATATAAGTAAAAACAATAATAAAAAATTAATGTGAAATAAGTAACAATCATTACTTATACAAAAATGGGAAAGCAATGGTAAAACAATATTGATGAGTGAGTAGTAACAATCCTTACTCAATCATCAGTGGAAAAGTGCATAAAAGGGGAAAAAACATTGTTGAGTGAAAAGTAACAATCCAACCTCACTCAACAATGAAAAAAGTAATGAGAAATAGAAATAGATGCATTTGTCCAAAAAAAGGGAAGTACAAAATAAAATATAAAAATAGACATAATTGTCCAAAATAAGGAGAAAAAAAATGGAAAATTTTCCAATAAACCAAGGAAATTTTAGAAATGTAAACCAATGGTGTAAAAAAAGTAATCCATGGTCACTAAAGCATACTATTTTGTTCTAAATATAGATAAAACCAAAACAAAGTAGTGTTAGCATGTTTTTAAGATGTGAAGAAGAGGGGATATAGAAGTGAGAAAATAGATTTAGAATCAAACTTTACTATCAAGGGGGAAATTAAATGGGTGTCGGGGAAATGAAGGGAAAATCAAGGTAGAGAAACTCTTTATTGAAGTCAAGACACTTAAATTAGGTTTGTCAAAACAAGAGGAATTTTGATATTAAGGACTTTGAAGAAATTTTCCTAACCACAAAAATTTGAGGTCACCAAATTAAGTATAAATATCATCCCATGAAGGCTATATACATGAAAATTAAAATTAACCTACCTTCGTACAATGTGTTCTCCATTCCTCAGTTCCCCTTATAGATCCATAGGTATATTATGAATATTGGGTACTTGCATGATAAAGTAGGTAGCACTTATATTACTTTGAATTCTCCTATCCCAATATAATAGCCTAATGTACCCCAATGGTCCTCAAATTTATCATGAGGATAAATATGGAATTTGAGCTTCAATTGGATATAAGAGATGTGTTATGAATCATGTCTTTTGGTATGATTTTGAATTTGTATGTAACATTTTGATCATTGCCTTTTGTTTTAAATGATTTGGATTTTAAATTTTGATGGCTTTTTATATTCATCCTCCATATAGTTTTGGAGAACCAAACATGGGTGCTAAAAATGATTATCATTTGAAAAATTTAGGATTCATTACGAAGAAAGAGAACTTAGAGAGCATGGTGTCTAAGAGTCTTATTTATTCATGTGAATACAAGTGTTATCTTGACTTGAACCTTGTTTTATCTAAATTAAAATGAAAGGAAAAGAAATCAAGGAGAAATGAACATGAGACAATTTGAATTACTTCAAATCACAAAATATGTGACAAGGTGAAAAGGGATACAATGAAAAGTAAGTATGATTATTTATCATAAGAATGTGTGGAAGTATAGGGAAACATGACAACATAGTTTATTATGCAAGTTGTATCTGTAAAAGAGATAAAAAAGAAGATAATAATATTGGATCACAAACTTGTAACCATTTATTAACATTCTAAAAGAGGGACATTTGTTAAAACAAAAGGTGTTTTAAAATAAAATGGTGATTTTATGAGGAGAGCTTGGTCCTATCCATGGTCTTACACTGCAACTCATAAAACAGAAACCCAAGTGGGTGCAATAAAATCAAAAATGGTATTTTTGAGGAGGCCATAGTCCTATCCATGGTATTACATTAAAAATCATAAAATAGAAACCCAAAAGGGTGAAATAAAGCATTGGGAAATAGCAAATCAAATAAAAGAAAAAGGAATTCATGAGGAAGACTGGGTCCTATCCATGGTATTACAATTTGAATCATGAGAAAAGGAAACCAAATGAAAAGATAAGGAACTAAGGTTTGTATAAGAAGAGACTACTCTAGAGGGTGAGACCTGTGTAAAGATCCTACAAAAAGTGTTAATAGTATAACATATATAAATATGATAAAAATAAAAATATCTAAGCAAAGTATTTCTTTAAGAATTGTGCATTGGTGGGCTCTTTGAAAACATTGCCTTCATTAGTTTAGAGGTGATAGGTAATAGGACAAAGAACATATTTCACTAAATATATTGCCTACCATTTTTGGGCATATTTTCCTTCTTTATCATGGGTATAGTCAAATTAAAGGACTAGATCACCAACATTGAAATTGTCGACTTTAACCTTTTTATTATGTTGCTTAGTGATTCAAGCCTTATATTAGCGATTATGTTGAAGAGTGGATAAATAGTTTGCATAGAGAAGATTAAGGTCATGAAGGTGAGATTCATATAATTAATCATCAATAATGATATCATGAAGAGATATATGTAAGGAGGTAAGATCAAATTCTAGTGGTAGGATAGACTCAAAACCATAGACTAGTGAGAACAATATTGTCCTAGTGGTAGTATGTATTCTAGTATGATAGGACCAAAGTGTGGGATATAAATGAAGATTCCAATCCATTCAGGTTTCACGGATGGTATTTTGAAGGATTTTATTGAGAAGTTTATTTGTGGTCTCAACTTGGTCATTGCAATGTAGATGATAAGGTGTGGAAAATTTGTGGCACATTTTAAATTTAGCACATAATTGCTTCACATCCTTGTTTTTAAAATTGACAACATTAAAAAAATGATAGGATGGGGAACTTTGAAATGATAAATGATTTAGTTAATTATAAATTTGGAAATAGTGGTTCCCATGACATTGATGAGAGGCATGGATTATACCCATTTTCTAAAATATTCAGTAGCCGTGATGTTAAAAAAATGACCATATTGTGCCTGAGGTAGTTTGTTGATGAGATCTAATCCCCACATGGAAAATATTCAAGGAGATTCTACAGTTTAGATCTCAACTTTTGGTAAATCAATTAGATCATCATGGAGATAGCAAGGACTACACTTTTTAGTGAAATCCATAGCATTATTAATGAGAGTAATCCAAAAGTATCACCTGAATAGGCATTTGTGTGTTATATCATGTTCATTATAGTGACCACCAAAAATGCCCCCCATGTGCTTATTTAAGGAGAGGAGGGACATATTTTTCCATTACACAATGGAGCAAGGTACCTTATGCATTATGATAATAAAGGGTATTATATTTAAATACATATTTAAAATCTTGATTTTGAATTATAATATTTTTGCAAGAGTCTATGTCTTGAGGATAAGTTTATGTTCAAGGAATTGGATAATGTCTTTATACCATGGGCTCTATCAAATGGTGACAACCTCAATATGATAAATAAGTGAATCTTATAGTTGTATAGAAGACATGGACTTTATTATTTGAATAAGAAATTGGGAATCACTAAGAAATTTATGGAGAGGAAATAAGGATGTTGAAGAAGCTAGAGAGTTAAAAATATAGTTATGATCTCTTAGAATGGGCTCAATGGTAAAAGAGGTGAAATCTTTGGAGAAGGTGGTATCCATTTGATGATAAGTGATAAGATTACCACTTTTACATTGGTAATGTAATCATTGTTAACCTAATGGAAGATAAGTTGGGAGTCACCCAAAGTGTGTAGACATGGAATATGAAAGTCAAGTACCACTTTTATGCCTAAGATTAATGCTTCATATTCTACCATTTTATTAGTGACATAAAAGGTGAGCCAAAATGCTAAAGGGATTATTTTACCATGAGGAATTGTTAGAATACAACCTATCCTAGTTCCTTAGACACATTTGACACCATCAAAGTGTAGGGTACAAGTGTTTTCATGCAAATCGATGGTGATTTCAAGAAGCTCATCGATAACTATTTTGGATTTAGTAGTATTAGGAAATGATAGGTATATTATTGATTACTTGTTTCTAAATCAGTAGTGAAATTATGAAAGTAATATTTGAGAGATATAACCAGATTGAAAACTTCAATATAGAAAATTTTATCATTGGGGAGACTATCTTGAAGATGATTGGTAGTAGATATGGGTGACACTGCAAGTTGGTTAGCAATGACTTGCCCTTTGATAGTTTTTTCATTATGATGCAAAGGTCAAATTACATTAATAGAACCATCTACTTGCCAATTTTATCTCTAGTTAAAAATGTTATGGAGAAAAAGTGATGAAGTGGGTTGGAATTAATTATGGTATAGGCTATTCGATAGAGCATGTAGTGATAAAGATTTTCAGCTATGAAATAGATAGCGAGATAATCACATTATACTTTAGTATAATTTTTTTCATAATTGATGAGTCATTGACTAATATAGTAAATAACACACTCTCTTTCAGTATCATCTTGTTGGGCAAGCATTTCCCTAACTAATATGGGAGTATAAGAAGTGTACAAAATCAAAGGACAATCATTGGAAAGTGGATGAAGGGTAGGCATATGTAGTAAGGATTATTTCATGTTGTTAAATTAATTTTGATAAGGATCAGTCCATTATAAATCATTACCTTTCTTAAGTAGGGAATTAATAGAGTAAATGAAATAAATCATTTTGGGGATGAATCATTAGATTGACCCAAGATTTTTGAGGTAAGTACAAATGTGTAGAATGGAGTGAGGAATAGGCATGTTGACTATAAAATTGATTTTAGTGGGATTGAAATTGATACCATGAAGAGAGATTAATAACCCTAACAAATTACCAGATGTAATGCTAAAAACACATTTGTAGGAGTTGAGTCTAACTTTATACTTGATGATTTGATCAAAGATGATGGCTAGATCAGAGAGATGGGTTTTGTGAATTTTGTATTTGAAGATGAGATAATCCACATAGGTTTCAAAAATCTTATGTATAAGGTCATGAAAAATGTGGGTCATATCCTATTGAAAGGTAGTTCTAGTATTTTTAAAGCTGAAGGAAATCTTAACATAGCAATAAGTGCCACATTCTATAATGAATGTTGACTTGTGTTGGTCTTTGAGGGAGATGTGAATTTGATTGTATCCTAAAAAACCATACACGAGGGACAACATTTTTTATCCATCAGTGGAATATACAATGGCATCTATCAAAGGCAATAGAAAATTATCATTGGGACAAGCAAGGTTGAGATTATAGATGTTGATACAGATACAAATAACCATGGTAACTTTTTCATAAATGGGAATAATGTTTGACACCAATTCATAATAATCCATAGTGTTAATAAACTTAGAATCTAATAGTTTGATAATTTATTTATGGCATAGGGTGGAAACTTTGGGGGGAAAACTTTATTGTTTCTATTGAATGGGATTGACATTGAGGTATGTGATTATTTTATACATAATGATACTAGGATCAATACCAAAAATGTTTTCATAGGACCAAGTGAAAGTATAATAATATTTATAAAATAATAGACTAAAATTATCATGCTCTGTTGGCAC
Organism: Torreya grandis; assembly: GCA_037957365.1. Classification (NCBI taxonomy): domain Eukaryota; kingdom Viridiplantae; phylum Streptophyta; class Pinopsida; order Cupressales; family Taxaceae; genus Torreya; species Torreya grandis. The sequence goes on from JARHVA010000103.1 coordinate 7,756,115, forward strand.
GAGTTCTCTAGAAACTATGATAGGTCAAGGGCATAAGGGTGTGCCATATTCTATTCTTGTGGTTTTCTTAATAAGAATATCATTTCCATATTTAAAATGATATGTCATGTTGGGAAGAGAGGATATGGGATTGGTTTTGGGATTGATGATAGAAATGAAGTTGTTAAAATGAAGGGCCTTTTGCTTGAAATTCCCAAGTTTGTGTTGTTGTCAAGGAAGCTGAGGTTCTCAAGAATGGAGCAACTCAAGTATAGATTCATCACTAGGTAACATAGGTAGAGGTCCATAATATTCCAAATATACTTCAAGATAAATTATTTTGTTACCATGGCTATCATATTTAGAATGTACATAATGTATATCTATGGCCTTAGCATCGAGATTGGTATTGAGAGTATGTAGAGCTGTGTAAAAAAGGTGATTGGATTTAGTGGGATTGATAATAGGAATATAATTATAATTATTAGTAGGGAGGGGATATGTTATAGTGACAAATATGATATGAGATATAAAAGGTTATATAAGTTTCAAATTTGTGAGAGGTAATATTTGTTCAATAACCCAAGGAGTATCAAGAAGTGGAAAATTAACTAAAAGCACATGTCCTTTAAGTTCTAACTCAATATATATGGAGATAATATGAACATAATAATTAAAAGCATGTACTTAATCTAAGGTTAGTTGATAATGTTGAAAATCCAAGTCTCATGATTGAGCTTAGGCCATGATGTAGTTATCATCATAGGTGGGAGAGATGGTATATGTTTGTGTCTCTAAAAGAACATCAAAAGGTGATATGCCTAAATATCTAAATTTATGAGGTGACATGGTTAAAGGGTCTTGAAATAGCTTGGCCACTCCATAATCATTACAAGTAAAATCATCTTATGTGTAAGATGTTTCATGTACATTACATGAAGGAGGGAAATTGGTGATCTCATTGATAAGAGAAATGGTACTATCATGAGGTAAAAATGGAGGAATACACTTTGAAATGTAAGGAGGTAGCTTGGTAGCATTGCATATATTTTTCAAATAATTTAGCTCATCATTGTCTGAATCAACAAGAGTGACATATAATTGTAGATTGAAATTCATGAATTCAGGTAAAGGTGCACTATTAATTTTTGGAATAGTGGGAATTTGATGCTAAGATTTAGGATTGGGAAGCTGAATACTCCATGGGTTAGGATCAGTCTCATGTTTATACCATTTTCCATTATGAATAAATTGGATACATTGGCTATCATAAGAGGAAATATCCCTCATGTAATGAGTCCATGGCCATCCTAGGAGTATATTATAAGATAGTGGTAAGGTGAGTACCATAATCTTAGTACATATAGTTTTGGGTCCAATAGTAAGAGGGATCCAAATACAACCAAATGACTTTTAATTAGTCTTGTCAAATCCATGACATGTTAAATGAGTTTGCTTGAGATGATCTTTGTTATACCAAGTTTTTGAATGAGCTAATGAGATGTCACATTAATTCTCTACATTTTATCTACTAAAACTTTGTGAATAAGGGTGATATAAATTGATATTTTAATAAAGAGAGGTGAATTTTCAGCTTGAAAGAGAATTTCATCATTGATCATGCCTTCTTTAAGGAACTCTATGGAAGGTTTTGAAGAAGGACAAATAGTTTCAATAGTATGAACTTCTATTGGTTGAGGCTTGTAAAGAAGGTTGTTCATATTTTAAGTAAGATGGTTCTTTGATTTTTTGGATTTGTTACATTAGGAATTTTTAATGATAGGGAGAATTTCAAACTAACTCCATGAGAGGAATTTTTCAAGGCATAGAGTTAAGTTCCTCTAAGAAATTCCATTGATTTTTGGAAGAGAAATAACTAGCTTGAGGCTTGGAAGGTAAAATATGTTTAGTAAGAAGAGAAGTAGTTGGAGATTTGTATTGAGGAAGTGGATCCTCACTGGTTTCTAAAGGTAAGTTAGTGGTATCTTTGAGAAGTTGCTCTTCTAAATGTAATTTCTTTCATTTGGTGATGGGATATTTATGAGTGGGTTTGCATTGATAATTGACCTTAGTCGCATTCACATATTGGGAATTGGTATATTATTGATCATAATTAGTTTCAATCACATAGATATCCTTGTTTTATTATTAAGGTTTGGATGTAGAGAAAGTTTTTGGATTTTTAGAAGAAAAAGATTTGGAAACTTGTTTATTTTGAGAATCATTAACATAATCGTGATGATGGATTTTGATCATTGCATCATGATTAAATGAATATCCTAGGATAAAAAAATGGAAAATTTTGTAAACCCATGACATTTTTCATGGGAATGACTTGTATTAGCATGTAAACAACAAAACTTCTAAGGATCATATCATTTAAGGGTATTATTAGGATACATGAAATGTTTGGAAGGTGATAAAAGTTATCTCATTTATTTCATGGTTAAAAACATATGGGAAGGTTAGGGATTTTCCTTTTTGTCTAATCCTAGTTTTGGTTGAGGAGGATTTATAGTTATTGTATTGGTTGAATATTGGAAAGATCCCTTGATGGTTTTAGTTTTAGGTTCAAATTGTTTCATTAGAAAGTCTTGATGCTTAGCTTGGTTAAGAGAAGTATTTAAAGTTTGGGTCAAAAAAATTTAAACCTTGTATTGGAGGGAAGGTGTTAAGGCTATGATGAAAATTTTGAACAAATTGTCATCAGTCATGTTGTGATCAAAATTATAAGCCAAACATTTCCATCGTTTGATAAAACCTTGAGCTAATTCGATAGGAGATTGCTTAACATTGATGAAATTACTAAGATTTTTTTTGGGTAGATCATTATATTGGAATTATGTGATTAAAATATTGAATAAATACTCAAGTTGTCATATAGAATGTTGGGGAAATTTTTTATACCATTCTAATACATTTTTGGTGTAGATTTTAACTAAAATTTTGGTAGTGGCGAATGTATTAGTTTGGATCCACTATTTATAAAGATGATCAAATGCTTTGAGAAAAGATGTGAGGTCTTTAGTCCCATCATATTTAATAATTGGAGATATATTACCAATATATATATATATATAATGAAAGGGACTAAAGGTTTGTTTTGAATGTGTTGAAGCATCTCATTATGCATGATAGGTTGGGGAATAACATTTCCCATGACATATTTAAGAGGTGGAAGGATAAAATTTTGATTATTTTAGGGAAGAATAATGGGAGATTGATTAGCCATTTTTATCAAATGATATTGTAGTTGCATCATTTTAGAGGTGTTATATGTTTTCATGATGTTAATTTGTTGCACTATCTATGAAATAATTTGCATTTTATCAAATGGTGGGTTAGTGTCGGTAGGAGGATTCACCAAATTAGTATTAGGGGGAGGGTTACTAGGTGGTGGATTGGTAGGAGATAATTTTTTGGTATTGAGAAGGTTTCTTATGGGGTTATTTATTAGGATTGTGTCAATTTCCCCCATAGTATGGTACGATGTGTAAAGGTGAGAATTATCTTGATAAGTCTAGAATGGGTCTGATCCACCAATCTCATTTGTTGGTATGATTTGAACCATATTGAAATAAAAAGATGAGGGATGAGAAAAGGTGCTCCAAGAGTGAGGATCATAATGGGTAGAGAAGGTAGGAAGAAAATAACATCCAATATATAATCTAATTGGATTTAGATTGACAAAAAATATTCTAATAGGGGATTTCATGATGCTTGAAGATATAATCTAAAATTAGGAAGTAAAGAAGAAAAATAGGGACATAGTCAGACAAACACAAACAAATATCAACCAATAGGTACAAAGTCAATGGAGTTTATAGAGTATACAGAAAAGGTCCACAAAACATGATGCAAAAGACATTGTTGAATTGCTCAAATATGTTCTACAAATGATAAAATTGAAATAGGCAAGAATGATACAGAGTCATATGGGTTGACTATGTACTACAGATGGAGAAACTAAATTGATGAAAAAGATACACAGTCATATAGATTGACTATGTAATTCAAAGGGGAAATTGAACAAGATGAAAATATACACAACCATATGTGGTGACTATATATTAAAGGTAAGTAAGACTAATAATCTATAAGAGACTATGTTGACAGGGATGCCAATGTTCTAAAAATAGGGAAACTTTTTTCAAGATAATTGTTAAGCAAATAAAATGAAGAACACAATAAATTAGATTTATGTGGTGGATCTAATTGAACACACAACATAAATCTTGCACTAACATTAGCTAGTGCTAGTTTTGAAATAAAAAATACAATGATCAAAGAGAAAATAATAAAAATTGAATGTAAATGCTAACTAATTGATCATTCCTAAATGTTTTTAAGTTATAATAAATTTTGAAATTAATGTTATGGGGAGTTGGCAGTAATAAAGAACTAGAAAGCAATCTATGGATAGTTTTAGGTATTTTAGGTTGAAAGGGATTTGTATTGAATATAGTAGTGGCTTGGTATTGGAGCCTAACCCCTCACTTCACAATCCTATAGTGATAAAGGTGTTGGGTGATTTACCACTATATACCTGTAAACACTACAATTTCATATGTTGTATATGAATTATTGGTATCTTAGGACTTTAAATTATTATTTCATATTAAATACCCCTATCCTAAAGTTTAAACTATTGACCATTAGATACTCATTAGTTTGTTTTTACAAATTACCATTTTACCTTTTTAACCAGTAAAATCTAATTTAAAACCCATAAGATATACCAAATCTCATCACTTTAATAACATACCCTTGTAGTAAATCCATTGATAAAAAACCCATGCTTTTAATCCCAAATTATCCCATAGTTTAAATAAGCTAAAATGGATAAAGAAAACTTTTTACAATAAGGGAAAATTGGTAATGATTCTCCCATAATTGGCATTAATTTGATCAATCAACATTGATCTATATATACACGTGTGTCCCTTTTGGTTGTCCCCTATGAAATTTCAATATTAAAGTGCTATAAATATTTATTTAGAATCAAAGGTAAATTCTAGCTCCACATTGATGAAGTTAGGTTATACCCACTCTAAAATAATCATCACAAACTAGGGAGATTGCTTGCACTACAAAAAGAAGACAATCTTCCTGCATCCATTTCAAGGTAAGTTATCTATCTTGAATATTTCATTTATTATTTCATTTTATCTTTTCCTAATCATTATACTATTAGAACATATTAGATATCTCTAGTTCCTTTTTGAATATCTCCAGTCATGTTTTAGATTTATATTTATAACCTTGTGTAGTTTTAACAAAATTGACATCGATTCAACTGAATTGACAATGACTTTGTAGGAAATCCCTGCATTCTATTTTAATATACAAGCCATCTAGTCATAAAAATCTATCTTAAATATAGTTTGATTTGATTTTATGCCTTTTTAAACATAAAAATTATTTGTATATGACTCTACCTAGAATTTGACATGAAGTAATTAATATCACTAATCTACCCATCATCTCTCAACCTTTATTCACTGACTAGAGTGACATAGCTTTTAAATTAGCACTTTATGCCATTTTCTATTCTCCTTTAGTTGAAGCCACTTCTATACAATTAGATTCTATACAAGAAGATGTAAATTCTACTAGAGCTTATTGGGATGAATACTTTGCTTATATAGATAGTTTAAAAAAAGATTAGTTCTTAAGCATTTTGTTATAGCATCCATATCACAATTTTCTATTTTATAATTTGTGTTTATTATCCACTTAATTATGAAAATAGTGAGATGACATCTACTTGAGGAATTTCATAACTTTATGGGACTGGTTCCTAACTAAGAAGCTCACTTATCTATATATTAATCAATTTTGTCCAAGTTGTACCATTGTGTGTAGGTTATTATTCCAAGCCAAAAGGAGTTCCTAAATTCAATGGATTAAAATGGTGTGAAACCATCTTTTTATCTCTAGGTATTCCTCAGAAACCCTACATTTATTTAATTTTTTAGTAGATAATTAAACTAGAAGGAAAAAATGAAAAACTACTATTACATTCTGGCATGCCCAGTGGGACCCCTAAGGTATCATTGTTATTTTTATTTTTTCTATGAAATTATTCATTAGTTGCCTCTTTTCTTTATTTTTTGTCTTCATTCACAAAAGAAAAAATCCAAAAATTCTTACTTTTCCTTTTAAGGTTTTAAAATAATTGCATTCATCATTTTCTTGCTTAGATAATTCACATAAACTAATCAAGGTAGATCAATATATCATAGGAATCACACCTTCTCACACACATCCAAAACCGCATAACCTTAAAATAAGCATTTGAAATATTTTCCTACCTAAGGTGGACCCACTTGGATTTCATTACCAAGGGGAAAATTAACTCAGTGTACTAGTTAAGTATAAAAATTCTAGAAAGAAGTATAAAGGTTAAGCACCTGAAATCCTTCTCACTACGATGTGTGAAGTGAGGGGGTAGGACCTAATACCAAGCCACATACATTCTTCCAACATGGAATTAGGCTTCAATGTACCTTCATGTATATAGAGGTTCCCATCATTAAATGAAAACCTAAAACTATATTTAGATTACCATTTCTTAGTATCCTCATTGATCTTTTTCCTTATCATACTCTAAAGTTAATTTCTTAAAAAAGTAAAATATTTTAAGTACATTTTGTAGTGTGTGTGCTTGTTTTAACTAAAATGAGATAATAAAAAAGACTATTGTGTGCTTTTTTATTTTATTTCTTGATTTCTCTTTGATGCTACATGGTTTTGACATGACATCAATTACTAAATCAAATCAAATCCACAACCTCATCCTCATCCATGGAAAAAACCTTAATCCCTCCTACCTCTCCTAAGTCTATGGGGGAAGGTATTCCTTAGTTATATACTCAAGGAGATCCTAAATATGCCATCATATTGGATAGTAATCTGATTGCTCTTAACCATTACCTTAGTACTCAAGCTATCCATATTCCACTTTCCCCTCATGCATAGTCTTCTAGAATTTTTTTTGGCATGCCCTTAGAGGGACCTAAAGGGTTTAATACAACCATGGTTTCCTCTCTCAATAATCCTCACCCAACAAGTTATGATACTAAAACTACACAACCTTTAAACAATACACCTCTGGTAATATCTAGTGGTTTATCCCAAACTAGTACCCAAGCCCAAAATGTTACCACACCTTAACCTAATTTTACTCCACCTCATACCGTGACACTTTAGAACATCATGATCTCAATCCATATAACACTCCTACCCATCCAAACTAGAATATCTTCAAATCCCCAAACGTAGCCTTTGCAACAAGCTCCCTTGAGTCAACCTCCTCAATTGTACATCTTATTGACTACCCAATATATATCTCCTTAGCAAGCCATTGGGTCCACTTATATACCCTTTCAATCCCCATAGTATGTGGTAGCATCCAAAATTATTATGATCACTTCAATTGGTTACCCTATATCACAACCCTTTTCCACTTTGTTTCATACCTATCAACATCTACAACAAAATATCTTAGGGGATATTCCTCAATATAATACCCAACCTAACCTTATGAATATCCTTATGAAAAGGATAGCAAATATATAATCCTCTGCCTCTAAGAAAAAAAATATGCTCACTCATGAACAAATTTACAATGAACCCTTTAATCTAATTATCCCTATTAGACCATACCCCTCTCAATGGGAACTTTTGAAGTTTATGAAATTTTAAAATAAAGAAGATACTCAACAACACATCTAAGCATTTATTCATTCTTGTTATCTTATAACCCATGATGATTCTCTTTTCCTAAGAATGTTTCCCATGTCACTAGCTGAACCAACTTTAGACTAGTATAGTTCTATCCCTCAACATTCCCTATTCTCTTTTGGGAAACTATCCCAAATCATTTTAGAGCACTTTTTCATTAACATTTCAAGAAAAGTGACAATAATTGACCTCTATGCCATTAGACAATTTGATAATGAATATGTCACTGATTTCATGGATAGATGGTGAAGTCTTATAAACCAACTTACTTTTTCCCTTCCTCAAATAGAACTAATAAAATTATTTATGAGATCATGTGCTAAACATATCTCATCAACATTATGGGTTTAATAATTCAAGACTTTGATGAAGCCTTTTCTATGGCCCGTAAACTATAAATTTGAGCTTTAGAAGAAGGGAAGGTAAAGCTACATAATAAAAAATTCAAAGTTGATCCCACTAAAGGAACTAACAATACCAAGACCAAAATCACTATTAATGCTGTGGTCTTAAAATAAGTACCCCCATAGACAAAAAGCTAATCCAAACCCTTTACCTCCAAATCACAATCACAAAAACCATTAACATATTTTACTTTATGGTAGTACACACCCTTAAAGGAATCTTATGCTTCTATTTTAGATAAGCTCTTAAAATCATCTATTGTCAAACTTCCTCTGGTTAGACCTCTTGATGACTCTTGTCCTAAGCCTATTTGGTTCAAATAAAGTGACTTATGCAATTACCATCATGTACCAGGTCATGACATCAATAGGTGTCACTAATTCAAAGGTCTAGTTCAAAAACTTATTGATCAAGGAGAGTTAAGGTTAGATAACCCTAATACTCCTCCTAATCAGTCCATAAACATATTTAGGTAGCCATTCCCAAACCATTCCTCTATGTTTAATTCTGTACAGGTTAATTCAAGATGTACCTTAAACCATGAGACCCATGTGATAAGTATGATCCATGATCAACTTATACCTGAAGAAATTTTGAATCACCTTCTATGATAATTAAAATCTTAGATATCATTATAGGAGATAGCTTCAAACCATATGAATCAAGTAGATCTATCCCTAAAACTCATTCAGGCCTTCCAAATCTCACTATGTGGGATCCTCTTGAGGAAACATTATCTAAACCCATTCAAGATAATCAACTAGAAGCAAGGGATGAGAAATCTATCAAGGAGGATGCTTATTTAGACATCCTAAAAGATACATATATCACTCTTTTAGTCACTATAATACCTTTAAGTAGCATACCCATCCCCTCTAGCTTACTCCCTCCTGAGAAGATTGATATGCTACCTCAACCAAACCCAAGACCAACTTCCCTCATTTCGTAGGAAGAGCCAAATCTTGTAAAGAGAGAAATTAAGAGAAAGATTTTGAAATTGGAAACAAAAACCTTAGGGTGTCATGAGGAAAATACTTTAAACACCCTCCCATAAGGATTGAACTCCATAAAGAGGATATCCATGATACCCTTGATCAAATTCAAAAATGGAAGATGCCTCTACCAACTATTAAAACTAGAGCATCCATATTGGTACCTCATCCTTTAACTAGACTAAAAACCACCATTGTAGAATCCTATTATAAAGAACATATATTATTAAAAATTTATCTTCCCACTATAATAATGCCAATTAATAATTTTTTCAATCCTTACTACCCATGATGCCTAGGTGTAAAGTCTTATCCTAAACACAAAGTACCCACTGTAAGGAATATTCAAACAACCACTATGAAGGATCAAGACTCTAAAGAAAATTCAACCTCCACGCCAATACTTTGGAAGGTTTAAAAACCCAACCAAGATCCATTTATGGGGTCTTACTCTAATATTCTTGATCAACTTCTTTAAACTTCCCTTGTCACACTACCACCCATAAAACTTGTTAACCCCCATATTCAAGAACTATCATGGTATCAATTAAATAAGAAATGCATGTATCATCAAATAGCATGACATGATATTGAAAGTTATAACATGCTAAAAGCTTTGGTCCAAAATTTATTATAAGAGGATGATATTTTAATGGAACAATTTGGTCATGACTATCCTTATAGTCATACTACTAGGGTTATATCCACCTCAGAAACTAGTATATTACCAAGAGGATTAAAACAAGTTTCAAAGGAAGATAGATTATCTAATAAAACTCAATATAAACCCCTCCTAAACTCTCTAGATTTTTATGAGTCTAAAAAAGTGACAAATCCACCATTATTTTAGATAGACATGATTCACATAGCTACATGATCTCAAACCCAATAACATAAGACCCAAAATTCTAATAAAGCCAAAGTGACTATTGAAAAAGATTCTTATTCTACCACAAATAGTCTTACAACCCCTATCTTAAAACCCTAAAATTTCTATTTTAGGAAAGATTCAAAATAATAATGCTTCAAAATTGATACATATATCCATTCTAAATTAGCTTCATCAACTCTTGATCAAGATGTATTTATATAAACTTGTCCAAAACTCTCCTCAACATCATAGGGATATGATATAAGCCTTTCAAGATACTGAGATATAATTTGATGAAGCCCAACCTATATCAAATTTTATCACATAACTTTAAAAATTTTCATCTATAACATTCCATGATTCTAAAATATCACCATTACAGCGTGATGATTAGGATCCACTACTATTTATCACTACCCAAATTGATCAGAACTAAATCAAATAAGTAATGATTGATAATTGAAAAAGTATAAATATTATCTCCTCTCATGGTTTTAAGCAACTAAAATTACCTAAAACTATTATAGCTCAATTTCTATCATTCTTATGAGCATTCAATGATATTATGGCCCCTATGTTAGGAATGGTTGTATTTCCCTTCCAAGTAGGTGTACATACCCTCACCAAGTTATTTTACATAATATAAGTGGAGTTTCAATATAATATCCTATAAGGACATCTTTGGATACACTCTATGCATTCCATCCCCTCCACCTTGCATTTATGCCTTAAATTTGAACATGAGGGTAAGGTCTATAATGTCCTAGCTCATCCCCATCTATTTAAAACTTTTAACCTTACCTTTTAACCAAATGACATCTTAATTCCATTATAAAATATGATCCCATCATCATCTAATGAAGTGTCATCTAGTACAATAATCCTTTCATTAAGATTTTCTAGCAAAGATTCCCTTAATTTCATGTTTTAACAACTATCAATGGGAGAATATCAGTTACTGATGCTCAACACTCTCCCCACTCCCCAAGAATATGGGTGTCTTAACAAACAACATGCATATTGTCCTAATCTAGAGGAACTCATTCCCTTAAGCCCACCTTTCCTCTACACTCATTTAATCTAAAAGGGGATTGATTAGCCTTCTTTAGGTCTTGAAAGCCAAGCCGATACCAAACCATTCACCTCAAACTTTTCATTCCTAGATAAACCCCACTTTGTACATACATACTTGTAATGGTGTGTTTGGAAGGGATTTGGCATATGATGCTATGAAAAATGGCCACATGATGTCACATTAGGGGATTTTAGGAAACCCCATGAAAACTATAGACACCTAAAAGTGGCCACCAATGACCTCCAATCAAGCTTCAAACCAATTTCTATAAAACATCACAGTTTAGCCTAAAAACACTAAAGTACATTAAATGGTTTGAATTTGTCATATAAAAGTGCTTATTTTGGCCAAAGTATCACTAAACAAGGTAATGCATTTTATGAAACTATTATTTCTTCTCGAATCATTTCAAGCCAAAATGCCAAAAATATAAATGGATGCGCTAAACCACTAAATTTCCCAAATTCAGAAGCACACGACACATGCCCTTGTTATTTTATATTGGCAACATCCTAAATGGGATAACATATCCAATACATCTAACATCACCTTTCAATTCCAATCTAGTCAAATTTCAAGCCAATAATATGACATTTTGACCAATTTGAGCACCGATTTTGATGATTTGCACCAAAATTGATAAATCATGTTTAAGACTAATTAATTTGAATAAAAATTTTAAGTTAATTTTACATGAAACTTCTTGAATATTTCATTAATGGAAATTGGTTCTAATATCTACATCATCAGGTGAGGTCATTTTATGGGATGGCATCTTCAAGACTTAATTATAACAAATATCTAATTAAGCCCTCCCATACCTCTTGAATGCCTCTCTATCCCAAATATTTATGAGGTAATTTATTGATTTTAGCCTCTAAAATTGAATGGATTTTTAGCCACATATATTCATCTTGAGATGGATGGTTTAGGTTCTTTCTGATCAAATGAGAAAATATATAAATAGAAGGCCTCATACTCATAATTTTAAGCTTTATTAGTTTAGAGTTATAATGCTTAAATGAGTTAAAAATCCTTTTGATATAGTGTTATTATGCCCAATTATTGAGAGAATCTTCACAAGCTAAAGCCACAAGCCAAATGATGCCAAGAGGAGGTGGAGGATAGCCAAAGCTCTATTTCCAAATACCTTTAAAGCATAAGCTGAGGAAGCTAGCAAGGAGAGCCTTTAGAGCATCCAAAAAAGGTGAGAAATTTTGTTTCTTGCATTCTAGTTGTGTTTTTGACAATGGTTTTTCCTTACTAAGCTCATCTTAAGATCTAGGCATAAGGTGTTAGGTTTATGTGTTTTATTTTGGATTTGATTTCATACACTAACACAATTCTAATATCCCCTTATCAAATTCCTATGTTCATAAAAATTATGGCTTGATTTTTTAAAAAAATACCAAAACCATAATATAAATCACTCTTCTACCTGTTCTCAAAGAGGGCATGTCATCCTTGCCATCCAACACCCCTTCTGAAATAGACAAAGTTGTATCCATTCCTCCAAAATTTTCTGTCACTACCTTTACTATAGAACCTATTATCTATTACATCAATTGGGAATCCAAAACCATTCATGTCTCCTACCCAAACATGATAGGGTATGATCTCCCACCATCTCTATTCTTCATTACCAGGACAATGAGTCAATCTTAACTTATTTAGGCATGAAAAACTCCCATCTATGTAATTCTCTTCCCTTTAAAACCTCTACTTTATAAAATGAATCTACCATCGACATTAACATAGGATGTCATGAGACTCCATGAATTTTTAAGGTAAATAAATCCTTAGATCCTCAAGAGCACAAAAATTTCACTAATTTTTAATAAATTGTAGTGAAGCATTCACTTGGTCCTATAGTGACATGCCTAGTATTGACCCTACTATTTTTAGCCATAACATTGTCACATTTATTGACACGAAACTTGTAAAACAAAAAATTCAAAAAATGCATCCTCGCATTGCACTCTTGGTCGAATAAAAATTGTAATGTCTCTTATTCATTAATTTTATCTAGCCTATTAACTACCCTCAATGGGTGTCTAATATCATCCATGTCATAAAATCCACACAAAACCCACATGAGGGCTATGCCTTTGTAATTATTTTCATGACTATAACCTCACTTATCTTAAAGATGATTTTCCTCTCCTTAATATTAACCAATTAGTGGAATAAACAATCGATCCTGAAATGTTATCACTTATCGATGGTTTCTCTATGTATAATCAAATCTTCATCACACCAAAAGATCAACATAAGACTTAAGTTATTACTCTTTGGGGGACCTTCTACTATCAGGTTATGCCTTTAGGCTTAAATAATGTTAAGACCACCTATCAAAGGGACATGGCCTATATTTTCCATGACATAATCCATAAAATCATTGACAGATTATGTGGATGATCTCCTTGGTAAATCAAAGTGGCAAAAAGATTATCTTTCAATGTTTAAAATAATCTTCACTCACCTAATCTAGTTTCATGTCCATCTCAATTCCAAGAAATGCATTTTTAGGGTTTTAACTAGTAAGATTTTAGGTTCCATTATCTCTATTCTAAGGATATTGGTCAACCCACTAAGATCAAAGCCATTATGGAAATGCCTCCCCCATCCAATCTTAAGCAACTATGTAGTTTACAAGGAAAATTGTAATCCATTCATCATTTTATCTCCTAATTATATGATTGATGTCAACCATTTCATCACCTCTTAAGGAAAGATACCTACTTCAATTAGGATTATGGATATCAGGAGGGCTTCAATGCCCTCAAAATATATCTTCTCTCACTACTAATTCTCATTCATCCTAAGAAGGGGAAACCTTTCTTATTATATAATTCAAACACAGACCATGTCCTAGGAGCCATGCTTGCCCATCGTGATGAACAACATAAAGAGTAGGTAGTTTGTTAAATAAGTCAAACTCTTGTTCAATATGAGGTGTGCTATATAAATTCAAAAAAAATATCCTTGGTTCTTATCTTTGTAGCTTTCAAGCTTTACCATTATCTACTCATTCACAAAACCTATGTGATCATGAACATGGATCCCCTAAAATTTATGCATTCAAAGCCTTATCAAAATTAGTGAATGGCCAAATATCTCATGATTATGGTGGATTTTGATCTTGAGTTTATCCACCAAAAATCAATTAAAGGTTAAATCATTGATGATCAACTTGCTGAGGCACTTCTTGATGATAATCAACCAATCAATTATGAATTCCTAGATGAGTCCATAGCCTCCACATCTCAATTAGATCCTTAATATTAAATGACTATATTATTTGATGGATCAAAGTGTGAGCATGGTGGGGGAGCTATAAGTATCTTAGTCCTTCTAGGTGGGACACCTATACCTTTGTATTTTAAACTAGATTTTAACTTCACCAATAATATGGCAGAGTGTGAGGCATTGATCATAGGTCTCCAAACTGGTTTAGCCTTAGGTATTAAATAAATTAATATCTATGGTGATTCCCAACTTTTGGTCAATTAGATAAATGGTATATATCAATGTAAAAATGACACCCTCCAAAAATATAAGACCTTGGTTGATCAATTACTAGATGCTTTCGAGCATTATGCTATCCAAGCCACTTTTTGGTTAACTAACAAGTTTACGAATACCATGGCCTCCTTGGCCTTGTTTATCACATCTTTGTATCAAGAATATAAGTTATTTATTATCATCCATGAATTTAATCAACCTTATTTTACTAAAATAGATCTTCTTTCCATCCATAATATAGAGGAAAACCCATTGGATCTTTGGAACATGGAGATATTTGATTATTTATTGAAGGGGATTATTCCTCCAAATTTATCTAAATATTGCAAGTGAGATTTACAACAATTCATTGCTCATTTTTTCATACTATGGGGTGTTCTCTATAAATGTGGTTTTTATGTTATTCTTCTTCATTATCTCTAAAATCATGAAAATACCCTTACTATCAAAGAAACTCATAATAGGTCATGTGGTGGAAATTTTAGTGGCCACACCATTTTAAAGAGAATATTATGTTTAGGCTATTATTGGTCCACTTTAAATCAAGAATATTGTAAATACATTAAGAAATGCCAACAACATGCTAATCTATCACATGTCCCTAGTCACGTATTATAGGCAACATAAGATTTTTGGCCATTTTCTTAGTGGAGGCTTGATATTATAGGTCAAACCAATCCTAAATCTTCCCAATGCCACATATTTATCATAACTACCATTAAATATTTCACTAAATGTGTGGATTTTAGTCCTCTTATCTCAACCAAATTAAACAAAATTATGGATTTTATTATTCATCATATTATTTTTCACTTTGGCATTCTTGATAAGATCATTATAGATAATGGAAAATATTTTAAAAATAAAAAGTTTGAAAAGCTCTGTGACTCTTTCAATATTAAGCTAAGCTTCTCCTCGCCTTACTATCCTCAAATTAATGGATAGGTTGAGGCATCCAATAAAAATCTTATCAAAATACTAATTAAAGTCATTAATTAGGTTGGAAAGAACTGGTATCTTCATGTTACCTTTGCCTTATGGGCTTATCAAAATAGTATTTGAACCCCTACAGGTACCCCTTTCTCTTTAATTTATGGTGTTAAATTTGTACTTCCTCTTGAGGTTCAAATTCCTTCCCTTCACATCTCTCTTAAAGATATCATTTATGAGGATGACTTCCATCTAAAATGATTAGCCAAACTTGAGCTCTTGGATGAGCATAGATTGGCTACCCTTGACTATCTCTATGTATATCAAGAACAAATCAAATGTGCCTATAATAAATATTTAAAAGAATGAAAATTTAACATTGGCGACCTTGTCTTGAAATAAAATCAACATGTCACTAATATGGAAAGAGCAAATGAAGAAAATTTACTCCGAATTGGCTTGGACCATACATTATCACCCATAAATATAGATCTGGGGCATATTGTTTGACCTCTCTTGATGGAAAATCAGAATGAGAACCTCTTAATGCATTGCATTTACATCCTTTCCATTATTAATAAATCTTAATCACCTTGGTCAACCTAGTTTCCTTTATTTTGGTTTGATTAGCTAAAACCATATCCCTTTCATTATTAAAAATACCAAATAATGCCATATAGAGTCATGTGGTTATCCAATAGCAATTTATATTCCAACTTTGAATATGAATACCTAAAATCTATTCATAACATAATCTAATTGGACAAGACCCACCTATAATTGGAGGAGACCCAAATCATTATTTCCTGAAACCCCTCCTTATCACCTTAGTAGTTCATTTTGGGAATAAGAATATCATCTTATACAACAAAGATTTGGAAACTATTCTAGGTTACCTTAAGCCAATCTATAATAAATTGATAACATTGGGATTAAAAAAAAAAGCAAAGAAAAGGATTTATAAATAAAGGAAAAAATAAAACACTGATCCCTCAAATGACAACCATAAAATCTATAAAAAATGGCAAAAGTGAAGACTACTCCCTCAAAGGATAGCTACTTCAAAAAGCATCTCTCAAAATATAGACCACTCCCTCAAAGGATGGCTATCATGCATGAAATATCCCAAGAAAGCTTCTCACATTGATCAAATTTCTCTAAATTAGTAGACTTCCCACATTGATCAGTCTACATGGATTAGCACAAAAGGATCATAGGGTTAGTCTTATCTCTAGATCACATGATGAAAACATCTTATTCTTAAAAAATTCACTTTTTATAAAAATCCTAAAGAGAAGAAATCCCTAGGAAATTCCATCTCAAACCAATTGATCTTGAACTTAGTTGACCTAAGGTTGTTAGGATATTTATTAATAGTCAATTATTACAAGAAGTTTTTCTTGGGTTGTGGTAAAATCCAATGACAAGTAATAAAATATTTGTGTCTCTTTATCCTAAATACATCAAAATTTATCTAATTAATTATCTAAATTAGGATTGTTACATATATCTTGTTCACATTATAATAATATCATAATTAATCCATGGCATCATTTAAACATAAATCCATAATCTAATCTAATCCATGATCACATAGCATAAATCCATAATCCAATATAATCCACCACGATGCATAAATCCATAAAATCCCAATCTAAATCCATAATCACATAATCTAGATCAGATAAATATTTTAATGTAAAATCCATAACATTTAAATCCATAATAAATATATCACATTGTCATGTCATCTAAATAGCTAAATCCATAATCACATAATCTAAATACAAAACATCCTAAACTAACTCCATGATACATAAAATTTCAATCCATAACCAAATAAAATCCATAATCACAAAATATAACACCACAACTCATAATCAAAATCATGTATCTATATATAAATGCTAAAATATACTTCATGCAAGTCTCGATATATAAAATATATGGTTATCTATCATGTACAATAAATACAAAATAAGCTACTAGGTAAACTAGAGATGGCTCAATTGGATGCTCCCAATGCCTCCACCCCAACCCCCATCCCCACCTCCACCTCCATCCCCACCCCCATCTCCCCTTTGATCTCTCCCTCATGATACACTCCTTATGATGATAGAACCTATATGTGTATGTCTATAGGACCTACCCTATGTGGCCACATGTGTGGTATATTAAGGAATCTCTAGATGTAAATGTAGTACAATTTTATCATAATAACACATCTTAGTTGCCAATTCCTAGCACCTATCCACACTCATAGTACCTTCTTGTCCTATACTCAGACCAACTCCTCTTGTAACTATCTTCCCCATAGCTCCTCTATCCCCTCACCATAAGCTATCCCTCTTAGCATGATATCTATCCCAAGCCTCAATTCCCAGATCATGACTCAACTATAGGGTGTCATAATCTACCTATAAAGCACCTAATATAGTTTATAAACCATCTCACTCCATATGAATGGTAGTGAGAACCCCTTATACTGTGGTCACCTATCTCTATAAGGTGAAGCACTAGGATATTATTGCATCCTTATTAATAATAATACCTGTAACATCTATATCCTCCTCCTCTCCTCCCTCTCCTCCCCTCTCCTTCTCATCTCTTTCTCTTTCCTCCTCCACATCCTACATCTCCTCATCTCCCTCCTATTGAGGTTGCACCAGCATCTCTTGTCTACCATCTATATGCCCTAACCACCACATCAAATGTGCTATAGTCTACCCTACATCATCTATCTCTACATATACCACCTCTTCTTTAGGCCCTATCATAATATTTATGACAACTACCTTTGGTAGTCTAGTCTTTATATCATCTCATCTATACACTCATGGGGCCCATGGTATATCTTGAATAAGCCCAAATTGTCTCCTCACTCTCCCAAAGTGGGAAAAATCTACATACTCTATTCTCTTCCTTGTCAGCCATCTCTCCCTCTGAATGTTTGCTAACTCTACCTCTATCCTAGGCCATGCAAGAAATCTAATGTAATGCCTCCAAATGATGTCACCATCCTACATTTTCCCAAGGAATCATCAATAATATGCTAGGTCTCATGTCACACCATCTTTATAAGCCCGCACCAAATTTTCCTTCCATCAAAAAAAAGACACAATATAAGCATTATCATACCATTGTATCCATGGTGTACTATTGTGTTGTATCACTCTGATGTTCTCATATGCCCAACACTACAAAATGAAGGTCACATGTAAACCATATCTCCTCTGGGTCTTCCATCCCCATAAATCCATATATACCTCTACTAATAAATTTAAGGCCTAGGAAAATACTATCTATTGCTCCCACATATCTGTAATAACACCTATGAGGCTTCATGGAAACCTACCTCCACCTGAGTTGGGTAGGGCATAACATGAAATGGATAGTATCATCATTGTCAACACTCATCTCCCATCTATATCTACATCATATAATGGCTCAAAAACAAATCCTCTTGCTGTGAAAGTAATATCCATGAAATCTCCACCATATAATTGTGTCAATGATTCTATTTAAATAAGCTCACCCGTAGGTACAATAGCATCCCCCTACACTAGAAGCCATAGTATCCTATATATGTCCTCCACTATAAGGTCATCTCTCTTTTAGGTAACCAAAAAGTCCTAGTGGTCACATCTCATTGCTCTAGTAATTCTACTAGCAAGCTCTTATCTCTTTGAATATAGAGGTAGAAGAGTATTCCTAAACCCATGACCTTCATATGGGCCGAGTCATAATCACTTAGATTATCACATAACCACTTTAAAGAGGTGATACTTAGTCCTGCATCCTCAATAATGTCCATGCCTAGTATCATAATCTTATATAAGACTTAAAATTTCTAATAAAATTAACTTAGTTTAACCCTAGACTCTTTAACTAGTTATTCACCATTTTTAACAAATTGACATCATTTTATTTGTAATTGGTGATGTTTCCAATGAATTGGCAATGTTTCCCCTGAATCAATGAATCACTGGGATCAATGCTAATCATAGGTCATCATACTACCCTAAACACCTTACACATTACCTTAACTAAAAAACACAAGAAATTAAAAAATTAAATAAAAACAAGGTCTACCTCATTCTGAGACCATCACCATTACCTTTGATTACTGTTGCTCACATCCATCACACCACACATCAAAATCATTATCAAAATTTAACTCTCCACTCACCATGCATTGATATCAACTTAACTATTTCCATGTTAGATTTGATTATATAGTTAGCCTTAGATCTACATTGATTTGTTTCAGATTGTGGTAGATTTATGTAGATCATCATTGATTTCCTTAATCAACATTGATCTGCCTAACTTTTTCTCTTTTGTACTACTTGTAATTTTTTGTGCATCTAATCCTATTTTGAAGCCCAATATTATTACCTTGCCAAACCTATCCCATTATTTATCTGATTACATTTCAAGCTTGTGGACATAGACCCTCTATTAGTCCCATAACCTACATAGGTCATGTACTTTTTTGGGCATCTCCCCTCTATGGGTCTTGAGAGTACTACTCATCATGAGAATAACCATCTATAAGTAGTGCACACACTGTATATCACACTAGATGCTTCAATCATCTAAACCCTATCATTTTTATCTTGATTGGCCTTAGATAAGCCTAATTATTCATAATTATGTAATTATTATGTGATATATATTGGGGCATCTCTCCTTGTACTATCTCACACCCTATTAGTGCAACAAATATACTTCATGTTATTCATCTGCACTCTTGGTTCCCATTTTTTATTTATTCATCCCATACATTACTCCATATTTCAAACCCATCACCCTCTCATCATCTTATGTTGGCTCCTAATTTGAGGGGGGATACTTCCTCACATAAACTTGTGGCATTAAACCTCTCTCAATTTTTATCTTGAGGCACGTTATTACATATCACTCCACAAAAAGGGATAAATGTAGATACTAAGATTTTATATGTCATATAATAATCATTTGGTATCTTATACCTTTAAATTATTATTTCATCCTAAATACCCCTATCCTAAAATTTAAACTATTTTCCATTAGATACTCGGTAATTTGTTTTTACAAATTACCATTTTACCTTTTTAACCAATAAAATCTAATTTACAACCCATAAGATATAACAAATATTAACACTCCAATAAATTACCCTCATAATAAATATATTTATAATAAACCCACTATTTTAATCCCAAATTACCTCATAGTTAAAACAAGCTAAAATAAATTAAAGAAACTTTTGCCAAAAAGGGCAAATTGGTAACGATTCTCCCATGATCGTCATTGATCTCTATGCACAAAAAACCCTTTTAGTTTCCACCCCACAAAATTTAAATCTCAAAGCATTGTTAATATTTCTTATGAGAATCAAAGGCAAATACTAGCTTGACACTGACAAAGATAGGCTATACCCAGTCCAGAATAGTCATCACAAATTAGGGAGATTGTTTGCACCTACGAAAAGAAGATACTCTTCCTTCATCTATTTCAAGGTAAGTTATCTGCCTTAAATATTTCATTTCTTATTTCATTCTATTTTTTCTTTCTCATTTCACTATCATAACATATTAGATATCCTCATTTTCCTTTTTGAATATCTAAGTCATCTTTTAGCTTTTTATTTATAACCTTGTGTAATTTTAATTGAATCGACATTAATTCATAAGAATTGACACCGACTCTATAAGATCGACATCGATACCTACATTATATTTTAAAATCCAATCCATTTAGTCATAAAAATTTGTCTTAAATGTAGTCTAATTTCATCTTCTACCTTTCTAAACATGGAATTTATCTGTAGATGACTCTACTTAGAATGTCACATGAAGTAATTAATATTACTGATCTACCCATCATCTATCAATATTTCTTCACTGACTAGAGTGAAATAGATTTTGAATTAAAAATTTGTGCCATTATTTATTCTACTTAAATTGAAGCCACCTCTAACCAATTAGATGTTATACAAGAAGATATGATTTCTGATGGAGCTTATTGGAATTAATACTCTGCTTATATTGATAGTTTAAATGAAGATTAGTTCTTAAGATTTTTTTTTATCACATCCATATCACATTTTTATATTTTGTGATTTCAATGTTTATTATCCACTTAATTATGAAAATAGTGAGCTGACATCCACTTGAGGAAGTTCATAAATTCCTAGGACTAGTCCTAACTAGGCACTCAGTTATCTATCTATTAATCAAATTTGTTCAAGTTGTCTCATTATGTGTAGGTTATTCTCATTATGTGTAGGTTATTCAAGACCTCATTTTAAATTCATGTGAACAATGCCACTTGGTAGTTTTCATGGAGTGTTTGAAACAAAAACTTGGGACCCATCACAGCCTTTACTTAACAATTTGGAAACAAAATGTAGAAACCATGGATACTAAGACTTGGCAGCATCTGTTGAGTTTTTTGACAAGGACACATGGCACTTTCTGCTACTTTTTAGAGAAACATATTGAAACCTTCCATATTGCCACTTGGACACTCCTCTTCTTTCAGAAGTGTTGTTTAGTAGACAAAAGGAATCTTTTTGGTGATGATAAGTAAGAAAAGCTTAGGAGAAACTATGGATGTAGACACATGTTGCGTTTTACTTAATTTATCAACAAAAACCCAAGGCCCACCACAGTCGTTTTCTTATTCAAATAAAAAAATATGATCAATAATTTGAGATAAAAAGTAATGCCTTTCAATTTAGGTAAGTTTAATTTATGATAACTAAGAGAACTATGGATGTTGACACATGGCAGCTTCCACTGAGCTTTACTAGGGACACATGGAAACTTCCATAGCTCTTAGAAACAAAGTATAATGGGGATCGATAGATGACACTTGGCAACATCTGCTGGGTTCTGATGGGCTTATTGCTTTAGGCTTTTCTTGCCTTAGTCACTTTTACCACAAGAATTCCAACTTTGCACACTTTTTTGCTCACTGCCCTCCGCAAGGGCACTTGTCTCTTCAGCTTTGAGGCACTCCTTTGAACTTGCCAATGAAACTTGAACTAATTGATTGAACCAACTTTGGTTTAACCTTCCATAGTTTTCACTTGGTTTAAGAAAATAGTTTATTCTTTTTTTTTGACTTATTCAATTGACCACTTGAACCAAGCTCTTTGAACTAATCGCATTGAGCATCTGCTGGGTTCTGAAGTTTGAACACGTTGAACCTTTGAACCTTTTTAGAAGTGAGGAACCAACTTTGGTTCAATGGTTCAATAGTTTATTCTTTTTTTTGACTTATTCAATTGACTGCTTGAACCAAGCTCTTTGAACTAACCGCGTTGAAATTTTGAACACGTTGAACCTTTGAACCTTTTTCAAAGTGAGGTTCGATGGTTCAATGGTTCAATCCTTCTTTGAAGCTGATGAACATTTTTGGTTGAACCAAGGCATTGAACTAGGCTCGAAAGCATCTAAGTGTTGAGGAACCTGCTCCTTTTCTAGAACTCACTTGTTGAAGCCATTGAACCTGTTGAACCTATTAGTCCTTTAACTGAAAAATCTTGAATAATTCCCAATTTTGAAAGTTTAGAACAATTTTTTGAAATGGGAAGAGATAATTTTGTCTTGCAAGACCAAAATAGCTCATATGTTGTCCCAAAAATGAGTGACATTTTTTTGGGTACAACAGCTGGCTCCAGTTAGAGAACTTCCATCAATTGTAAAAAGAATTGAAGGGAGTAGAATCTAGAATCTCTAGTGTCTTCATGTGTGCCGTTGGGCTATGGAGTCATGTTACTCAAAAATGAAAGGTGTCAAAAATGAAAACAAACAAAACAAAATGGAACTAAAAACTATACAAATATACATATGTACAGATGAAATGAGCTGGTACTTCAAGAATTAAAGTGTTTTAGATGTTGTCCACTATGAGGTAGAGAAAAGAGCATGTCATCTTGATACTTTAGCAGGAATCTTTTTTCACCATTGTGCTAATGGATAATAAATGGGCCCCTCCAAAGGGAGTCAAAATTTCCATGCATCCCCTTTGGTTCTCTCCTTTTGTCTCACAATAGGACTTGATCTCCAACTTGGAAATCATAGTTTTTTGCCTTCTAGTCGAAGAGTTTCTTCACCAAACTTTGATGGGAAGTAATTTAGTCCACCACCATAGTTCTCTACTCATCTAGCTCAGTCAGGCACTTGATCCTCTTATCAAGGGGGCTTTCATATGTTTGATCTTCAATTGCCTTAGCCAATTTTAATGTTGGCAATTCCAAGGTGATTGGTATCTCAGCATTGATACCTTAAAGAAGTTGGAAAGGAGACATACCAATTGCTCTCTTTGGTGTAATTCTATCTACCCATAGAGCATCAACCAATGATTTATGCCATGTCCTTTAGTTTTCATCTACCAGCTTCTTGATGATAGTCACTAGGTTCTTATTGCTTGATTCAGCTTGTCCATTCCCTTGTGAAAAGTAATAAGAAGAGTGGGAGAGTGTAATCCCATAGTAGAAATAAAATTGTGTAATCTCCTGGGAAGTGAAACAAGCTACATTGTCAGTAAAAATCTTGGTTGGGACTCTAAATCTAGAAATGATATTCTCCTTGAGGAAATTGCACACTACTTCTGAAGTAGCATGCTTGGTTGGAATTACTTCCACCCACTTGGTGAAGTAGTCAGTTGTTATAAGGACATAATCATGTCTAGCACTTGAAGATGGGTTTATAGCTCCAATAAAATCAATTCCCCATTGCTAGAATGGTTCCACTATGACCACTAACTTGAGAGGTAGGGAAACTAACTTGGGTCTTCCAACAAACTACTGGCAAAGTTCACATTTCCTTACCCACTTATATGCATCTTAGAAAAGAGTTGGCCAGTAATACCTGGCTTGTAGAATTTTATGGGTAGTCACAGGAGCAAAAAAATGTCTTCCACAAGCTAGATTATGGAAGTATTTCAAAAGTTGGCTTTGCTACTCCTTATCTACACAGTGATGGAACACTCCATCAAGGCTCCTCTTGTACAGGCCATTATCCCAAAGGACAAAATTGACATATTTCAACTTGATAGTCCTCCTTTATTTGTAAGATAAGTGAGCAAAACACTCACCATAAGTAAGAAAATGAGCAATATCTGAATACCACTCATTCATAATGGAGACAAAGAGGATTGTTGGTGTGTCTTCCACCTATGCTTCTTCATGCTCTGTTTCTTCTAGTTTGTTATCAACAATTAATTAGCATAGACATTTTCCCCATACCAACTTTTTTGGCTTGATGTCTAGATCAAACTCCTATATCTTTATAATCTAATTGCCTCTTTTCATCCCAAACTCCTATTGAGTTAATATGGATTTGACTATGGTGTCAGGAACCAAGGCATTAGTGTGTAAATTCAAGATGTAGAAGTAGAAATGCTTGACTGTCTTCACCACTGCATAAGCATGCTTCTCTATATTCGAGTACTTTAGCTCATGAGCTTTGAGAGGGTAGCTCATGAAAGAAATTAGAGATTCCATACCTTATTTATTCAGTTGAACTAGAACTACTAAAAGCATGTGTTTAGAAGCATAACTGTATATGGTGAACTTTTTGTTGTAATCTGGACAAACTAGAGTTAGGGCATGGGTAATGGCAGTCTTGATATCCTCAAATGTTGACTTGCCTTCTTCAGTCTAGCTAAAGGTGGCCTTTCCCTTCATCATGTTTACAATGTGTCACGTCTTCTCAACAAACTTAGGGATGAACCTCCATAATAAATTCACCTTCCCAAAGAAAGAGTGAACAACAGTATTACTTGTGGGCAAGGTAAGTTCTTGGATAGAATTGACTCTGTCTGAGTCAATCTTTATGCTTTTTTTGGACACAATGTGTCTGAGAAGTTTCCCCTCTATCACTCTAAAAATTGACTTCTTGGGGTTCAAGGAAATACCATTCTGATGGCAGCGCTCTAGCACTTGTTGTAAGTGGTGTTTATGATCTAGGTGATGCTTAGAAAAGATGGTCAAGTCATCAAGATAAACTATAATGAATTTACCCATCTCATCTTTGAAAGTAAGGTCCATTTCTCTCTAAAAGGTGGCACTAGCATTTATCAAGCCAAAAGGCATCCTTCTATATGCAAACATGCCTCAAGATGTGGTGAAGGTAGTCTTGTGTTGGTTTGCTTCACCAACTTCAACCTGATTATATCTCGAGAAGCCATCTAGCATTGATAACATCTCTGAACTAGTCACTATCTAAAGCACTTGATCCATGATTGGTAAAGGATAGTTATCCTTCAAAGATGACTAATTTAAATTTCTAAAATCCACACAGAGGTGAATTTTTTCATTCTTTTTACTTACAGGCACTATGTTTGCAATCCATGTGAAATGATGGATTTGGAAGATGATTCTAGAATTTAACATTTTTTATATCTCAGACAGAATAGTACCTAATATCTTCAAATTATACTATCTATATTTTTGCTTGTAAGGCACCAAGTCAACCTTGAGAGGAATGTCATGTTAGATTTCATCAGGCCTAAGAGACTTCAGGTCATCATAAGAATATGCTAAGATGTCCATGTATTGGCTGAGCAAAGTAGTGAACTTGAACCTTTCTTTGGGAGTGCATCATTTACCAATGTTAACCATCTTAAGACCTTCCTTGGTACCCAAATTTACTTGATCAAATTCCTGAGAGGAGCTTGTATCCATTTGCTACTGTTTGATGAGTCTATCATGTTTGTCAAATAGCTTCTCAAGGGAAACTAGGTCTTTGGGAATCTTATTCCCTTTCAGTTATAGGAACTCCTCAACTATGCATCTGTATTTGATTCAGGAGCTGGTTTACACTTTTGAGGTTCACTGCCTTCAAAATGTAGCTATTCAAAGCTATCTTTTTATTCTAAGAAGGTAATAATTTGGTGATCATCATTGAATACTTTCCAATGATCAACATTGTTAGGCACACTTGGTCAAAAAACTAGTTCAATGGTGTACTTATCTTCTTTGAAGTCTGAGTGAGGAACTAAGAGATTTGTTGAAATAGCAAGTGCATTAGCTTGATCATTGACTTCCCTAGATATGGCAGAGATGTTGAAAGTATTAAAGCTTTCAATTTTATCCCAAACTAGATTGCGGTAGTGGCACAATCTCTCATTTGTAGTTTGATACAAGTTCTTTACTTGACAAATCACTAGTTCAACATCCCCTTTGGCACGAAGGAGTCTGACACCCTTGTCTTGAGCTGCCTTCAATCCAAGCAATAGAGATTCATGCTCAGTTGTGTTATTGGTGTTGCTAAACTTCAACTTATATGAGTAGGGGAAAATATCTCTTTGAGAAGATATCAACACAATCTCAGCTCTTGAACTAGTAGAGGAATAGCTACCATCAAATTCCAAAATCTATACCTCATCAGACACTAATTTTTCTTTAGATTTTCCTTCATTAGAGAGGGAAGATCCTTCTCCATCTATACTATAACCTATCAATTCTTCTGATGTATGGTCTGAGTCAAACTCTAGATTACATTCAGAGACTTCATCAAGCATCTCATGAACTTCTTTTGTGGATAAAAAATAATTACCCATGCCTAAAGACTCAAATAGAATTTGAGTTTCAGGTGCTGATGTTTGAGTGACTATGTATTTTGCTTCTTTTTTAAATAGTAGCCTCTGCTTGATGCCTTTGATAGGGATCCTCACTTTAGATAGGCCCATGCTCAATTATCCACCAACATCTTTGTAAAAATTTTGCCCCAAAATAATTATGTATGAGGCTGAAACATTGGCCACCAGGACAGTCATCTTGATTCTCTTTTCTAAAAAGGCCACAAATGTAAATTGGGTGTCTTTGATTTGTGCTAGCAATGTCACTTGTTTGTTCTCCATGGAGAAGCATCTACCAAAGGTCTTGGTTAGTGTGAGTTCAAGAGATTTTACCACTTTGGTAGGCATGACATTGTCAAATGCACCAGAGTTTATGATGCAGTTGTTTAGCTTGTGACTATTTATCAATAAGGAAACATAGAAAGGCTCTATTTTCCCAGGGGTAGTAGGAGTAATGATAATATTGTTTGAGATGAACATGTTCCTTAAGAGATCATGAGTTACTTTCTTAACATCTTGTCCTATAGGGATGGCCTTATTCTTCACACACTCAACTAACCTATCTAGCTGCTCAAGATTAGATTATAAATATTCAAACTCAGTCATTTGAATTTTGGTTTTCTTAACATGATTAATTATGTCAAATGACTAAATTGGACTAGGAACAAAGGAAGGTAATTAAACCTTTTGGTTTATAGGGGGAGGACTAATTTGCAAAATTAAAGTTAAAGGTGAAGATGAACTTGATGTACTTACCTTTTTGGTGATCATTGTGTCCTTTGGTTGGAAAGGCAGGGTGGTTTCCCACTTCACAATTGAAATTGCAGGCTAAGAATGCTCTTTTATTTTTCCCTTATCAGCTTATTGAGCTAACTATTTTTATGACTTGGTAAATACTACGTATGATCCATCAAATACTTCTCCTTTACTTCTAGGTTCATCCTGGTAGTTTAGGAAACCAATGTTGGATTCACCAGTTAATTCTTTTTGGCCTTTTGCAAAGAGATTAGCATCATTTTCTTGACTCAATTTAGGCTAGAAAGAGAAATTTGATTCTACTTCAAGATATCCCACTATTGAATTGGTTGGGGGTGCTTCAATGGCAAGTTTCCCCTATGGGGGAGGAAGATGATTTAGCTGTCCTTGATTCCTAGCAACATTTTCCTGTTACGATTGATTTGGAAATGTCATCCTTGGCATATCTCTGTATGAAGGAGTAGAAGACATTCCTTGTGCCATTTGCTTTTGAGAGCAAGTAGCTCATTTTCCAACTTCTACACCATTGAATTAGTGGTGCCTATAGATGGATATTTAGAGGATGAAGAAGATTTACTTTTATTTAGATCTCTCTTTATCTTTCTTACCAAGATAAGGTCATATTCTACCTCAGTGGCTAAATATTGAGCTGTGGTAAGGTCTATTTGGCCAATGCATCTCAATAGAAAACTCACTTTAGGTAACTATGAGTTGATGAAGAAACATTTGAGGTTTTTAGGTGTTGGCTAAGCAATCATGGGAATTCTATTCCTCAACTTGTCAAAATTGGCTATGAAATCTCTCATTAGTTCATGAGGTTCCTTCTTCATTTGTGTGAGTTGGGCCAGAAGGGCATGTGCATCTTCTAGTAGGTTTGAATTTGGTTTCAAACTTGGCTTTGAGGGTGTTCCAGTCAGTTACTAACTGAGCCTATAGGTGGTAGAACCAATTTGCAATAACACCTTGTAATGTCTCTACAAATAACTTGATTTCCACGTCCTCAAATTCTATGCCTATTATGCCATAGGCTATGCTGAAGGCTGCAATATATTCATCAAGATGAACCTTCCCATCACCATAGAACTTGGGGAAAATTTTCCTTAAACTACGTGGTAACTCATGTAGAGGTGGAGTTAAGTTGAGTGGGCCAAAAGAGTTACCCCAAGGACCTTGAATTGCCATTGTATGACTATGGAAAGGTGGAATAACAAATCTCAAAGGGGTAAGTATTGGAAAAGCTTTATTAACAGTAGAAGTGGACACTTTGCCTGGTAATGGAGACTTGAATTTAGTAGGAGGAAAAATATTGGTTCATTGGAGGTGAGATGGTGAAGGAAATAGATCAAAATTACTTTGTTGTACCAACTCAAATATAGGGTCAACAATACCTTTAGCCCTTTGGCTTTGCATATAGCGTGGATCTACCAGAGTGTAAAAAATGAAAAGAACTAGCACTGCTTCAGCTTGAAACTTAAGGCTTCAAACTATGCGTTCTTCCATAGTGGGATAAATGGATAAGGGTATAAAGATAATGGGTAAGACATAGGTGATGTTTCAATCTAAATCTTGAGACTTCAAATTACACAAAATTACTGTGTCCCCAATGGAGTCACCAAAAACTATTGGGTGAATATTTTGTCAATCAGCTAACTGATGAGCAAAATAGGTCTCTTCAACCATAACATAGGTAAATTGGTCAGCCAGATGTGCAAGTTTACTACATCAAAAGGGGACAAATCTCTCCTCTCATTAAGGGGAGGTTCTCTATAGATATGCAGGAGCTATATATTATATATATATATATATATATATATATATATATATATATTATATATATAAATAGACAATAACACTCAAGTGTAGGATAAACCATCCATCTCTCTTTTTTTAGAGATGATGTTCACAAATCAAAGGAGAAATCCTAATGAAATGATAGAAGACACTCCTCTTCTTTTAGAAGTATTGTTCAACAGACAAAAGGATTCTTTTTGGTGATGATAAGTAACTATAACAGGGCATAGTAACATAGCAAAATGAAATGAGGCACAAAGTCTCCACCTCAACTACTAAAGGGTGAAATACGAAAGACAATGAGGGCACAAAGTCATCCCAAGGTCTTTTACATAGAAATAGAATATGAAAGATAATGAAGGCACAAAGTCATCCCAAGATCCTTTACACAGGAATAGGAAAATAGATAAACTAAAGACAATTGTGGCAACACAAAGTCTCTCCACAACTGGCTTTAGGACACCTTAATTATTTTCACTAAATTTGCTTATTTAATTAAGTGGATAAAAATTGTATTAAGAGAAATGGACATAAGAACAATTTCCCCAACAACCAAGCTATTCTAGCACAAAGTCTAAAAAGTCACTTGTTTTTTTACTCAAATGACAAAATATGATCAACAATCTGAGCTCAAAGTCTCAGTAATGCCTTTCAATTTAGGCAAAGTTTAATATTTAATAACTGAGAGAGATCTCTCTAAAACAATAAGAGAGAGTGCAATATATAGCCCTCCAAGAAAGACTTGGGGGTAGTAACACATCATGTTGCATTCAATGCCTTGAATACATTTTAAATTCTGTCAAGAAGATATGCTGAAATCAGGCATATTTGCCCATTTGCTTTTCTCAATGCAGAGAAATGGGTCATGCCATTGAATATTCATGTTTCCCAATGTCCACCTAGTGGATTGCTTCTAGAAACATATCTCATGCATGGATATTTCTAGTCTTTCTTCATCATTGCTCCTTTCTTGGCTGTTGAATTAGGTCCTTGGTTCAATTAGATCCTTGCTCTTTGGTTGCTTTCCATTGATCTTAACAATTGATACATGACACGTTCCACTACAAAATAGATCATGACACTTGGAAGCATCCATGGGACTCTAAGAGACGCTTATTTAAAGAATATTTAAAACTTGTAAGAAAATTGAGACGTGGATACAAACACTTGTCATGCTCCATGGAGTTATAATGGGACACGTGGTAGGTTATGGATGTCTTTTGAGATTCATGTGGAAGATGACACATGGCAGCTTCCATTAAACTCTGAGAAACACTATAGAGATCAATGGGACTCATTTAGATTCATACAGATGATGACACTTGGCATGTTCCACTTACTTTAGCAGCTCACTGGGGGCCCACCACAATCCTTACTTAATAAAGAGACCAAAGGAAGAAACTATGGATGTTGACATGTGGCAGCTTCTGTTGAGCTTTAACATGCCTTTTGAAACATTCAAGACTCATTTTAGATTCATGTGGATGATGCCATGTGGTGGCTTCTGTGGAGTGTTTGAAACAAAAACTTGGGACCCATCACAACCTTTACTCAACAATGAAACAAAATGAAGAAACTATGGATATTGACAATTGGTAACATCTGTTGAGTTTTTTGACAAGGACATGTGGCACTTTTCACTACTTTTTAGAGAAACATATTGAAACCTTTCATAGTTTCCACTTGGCACCTTCCACGTGCATTGAGAAAAGCTTAGGAGAAACTATAGATGTAGACATGTGTCATATTCCACTTACTTTAGCAACAAAAACTTGGGGCCCACCACAGTCCCTATTCAATAATCGAAACTAAAGGAAGAAACTATAGATGTTGACACTTGGTGGCTTTCACCTAGCTTTACCAGGGACACATGGAAACTTCTGAAGCTGTTAGAAATAAAGTATAATGGGGCTCGACAGATGACACTTGGTAGCATCCGCTAGGTTCTGATGGGCTTTTGCTTTGGGCTTTTCTTTCCTTAGTCACTTTTGCCATGGGAATTCCAACTTTGCACATTTTTGCTCACTGCCCTCCGTAAGGGCACTTATCTCTTCAACTTTGGGGCACTCCTTTGAACTTGTCACTTGAACCAACTGATTGAACCAAATTTGGTTCGATGGTTCAATATTTTATTCCTTCTTTTTGACTTATTCAATTGACCACTTGAACTAAGCTCTTTGAACTAAATGCATTGAACATTTGAACACTTTGAACCTTTGAACCTTTTTGGAAGCGGCGTTCGATGGTTCAATGGTTCAATCCTTCTTTGAAGCTTGCCAATGAACATTTTTGGTTGAACCAAGGCATTGAAGTAGCCTCAAAAGCATCTAAGTGTTGAGGAACCTACTCCTTTTCTAGAACTCACTTGTTGAAGCCATTGAACTTGTTGAACCTGTTAGTCCTTTAACTAAAAAATCTTGAATAATTCCCAATTTTGAAAGTTTAGAATAATTTTTTGAAATGGGAAGAGATAATTTTATCTTGTAGGACCAAAATAGCTCATATGTTGTCACAAAAATGAGTGACATTTTTTGGGTACAACATATTGGTGATGTGACAGTGGTCATGGTGATCCTTGAGTGAACAATAAAGTGTCAAGATGTCTTGTGAGGTCTAGTGAGTGGTCTTAAACCTATCTGACAAAATTAAGGTCTTTTATCAAAAGTTAAGGTAATTTGGAGAAAATAAGGTAACTAATACTTGTGGTTTTAGGCCTATTGTATGCCATTTATTGAATAGAGACATTTGTGGGTATGACGTATGGGTATTTAAACCTTGTTTAAAGCCATAATATGAAATTCTAATGATGTATTCAATGTCATTGTTTATAGTTTATCCATTCAAGAAGTTTCAAACCTTCATAACCCCCTAGAGCCATCAAATGACTCTCAAATACCTAGTATGAGTTTATTTTCATTGAAAACCTTTGAAATGGGGGTGTTTTGATAAAATTTTAATTATAAATGTCTTCAAAAGTTCATATTCTCATCATATGGTCATGATAAGAAACATGGAAAAATGCAAGAAAAGAAGGTGTTTATAGGTGCTTTTATTGGTTATACAAATATGTATAATCAAGTCCATATAAAAGGGGGTTATATATTATAGGTGGGTTCATGCCAGATGTCTTAGAGGAGTTTCATGATTAGATCATTCAAAATAGGCCCAAAACTAACACTCTTCCTCTATCAAGTTCCTTTGTATATCAAGACAACTCTTCAGGTTTGTGAATGGTACGAGCATGGGAGAGAAGATGAAGTTTTAAAATTTTGGGAAGAGGAGGGGACCATATCTATCTTAAAATTTTCAATTTTTTTTTCTTATATTGCCTCTCCCTCCTTTATTAACAATCACTAATAAGGTATGACACTCATAGTGTCTTTTCAATTCAAGAAGGGTACTGATTTTCTATATTTTCTCCTTTATTGAGTATGGTGATATAAAAATGGAATGTTATAGAGATTTTAGGAGTTTTAACCACCTTACCAAACCATTCTCAAATCTCATCTCACATATGTGATCCTAGGGAGACAAGAAACCCTCATTAGAAGTAGTTTATAGGGTGACAACTATGGTTTATTAATGCCTTGAGGGTTTCAATGGTTGAAGGTATATTGGTGACTATGCCATAACTTCCACACATCATATTGAGATTATAAAATCTTCCCTTAATACCTTCATGAGCCAAAACCTCCATATCATGATGATGACCTATAATATTGATCAAGCACACAATAGACATGCAAACTATAGGGGTTTGAGTTTTGCTTAGGAATCCTATGGTCATATTGAAGGTTGTCATACCTATATAAGATGATAAAGATCTTCACCTAACTTCCATGGATTTTTTTAGTGTATTGAGTATGTATATGAAGAGAATGAGAATCAATATATGCTAGTGGGTAGGTTTAAGGTTGTTTTGTCCACCCACAGGACTATAGACCTATAGGTGGATGTTAGTGACTCCCAAAAACCCATTTCAAATTATGTAAATGTTTGAAAATACCTAATCCATGTCTCTAAGTATGCATTTAGCCCTGAGTAGCCACACAGTTTCATGATGAGGATTATATGTAGGTGATTGGGCCTTAAGCCTGTTGAGGTCAACATACCCCTATTTTTGATAAATGAGGACCATTATTCAAATTATGTAAATTTGTGTTATAAATTAAACATCCCACTTGATCAAAGTGAATTATTTGAATATCATGATTCTCATATGGATTTATTAACATGGTTTCAAATAATCTTTCTTTGAATTTATCTAATATTTTTAATGTTTGATTTTTGTGTTTCCATGTTATAGGTTTAATGGATTCCCTTTGAATAAACAATGTTCAGGGTTTTATGCTTTAATGCTAATTTGACCCTTTTGTTAACCTTTGGTCTTTAGTCAATTGATTAAATCCATGTTTAAATGGTGCTAAAAATTTTATTCTAAATGCTTTAATCTAAGTTTTATTTTGAAAGGTATTTAAATTTATGTGGGAACATTTTATTATATCTTAGACTTAGTTTAAATTTTATCCTAAGTTTTAATCATGTTTATTAACATGTATAAATACTTATTCTAAAATTTATCCTAATTATATATGTTTATTAACCATTACTTTATTTATTTTAATTGTTCACAAAAATGAATTAAATGCAGTGTCACCAAGTGGCAAAATCTTGAGAGCTTGAAGCGAAGATCAATGATCTATATGTAAATATAGAGTCAATAAATTAAACCTAAAGATTGATGGTGCACATTAATAGTGTAATGGAGATCCAATGGTGAGCATGGAATCAAGGTGTCAAAGGATTATAAAATCAAATACAAAAATGACAAGTGTCATGATCATGGATGCAGATCACAGATCTAATGGTGAACAAAGATAAAAAATTCAAGGATCATGAAAATGGATACAAGATTGACAAGTGGAACAATTAAAATGAGTAATCAAGTAGATAAATGGCCCATGATTGATCTTTTAAATAATTAATATGATCAATGGTCCACATTCAAATGTCAATTTAGCAATTCGATGAAGCACATTTAATCCTACAAAAGGAAGATCAATAGCCCATATTTCATCATATATTAAAGATCAATGGTGTGAGTGAAGTCAATAATTTAAAGATCCTAGATCAAATGTGATGTTTCCAAATAGTTGAAGAGTGTTCAAGTGATGAATACTATTTTTAAGGTACATAAAGAGCCCATAAAGCTATAAAGTGTCCCGATCTCAGGAGCTCAAATGGAAGACCAATGATTTGTGATGAAGTCAAGGCTAGGAAGACTTCTTAAAATATCAATGATGTGAATTGGATTAGGATTTAAGATTGCATGAGATGATGGCACATGTCCCAAAAATGATAATAGCCATATTTTAAATAAATGAGTAGTGTGACATGGTAGTGCCACATAGGCAGAACACTTCCTCCTAGAATATCTTGTGGACTTGAGCACACAAAAGGTATAAATGTGCAATCTAAGTCATCAAATCTCACATTTAAAACTAGCTTATTGCCATTAGAGCTATGTGTAAACCTTTAAAAACCCTAGAGTGTATAAAAAACCCTAAATTGGCTTTAAATTCACTATGATTGAGCTGAGAGGAGTTGAAATATTATGTGTAAAAGGATAATTCTATTGGAGAGTTTTTAGTGATGTCATGGAGTTTCCCAAGTGAGTGGATTAAGTGTCTTGATAGTCTAAGTGTCAATGATAAAGTATGTATTGTGTTTGTCTTAGTATGCTTGAAGTAGGCTTGGTTGATATTTAGTTTTGGCATGATTAGGGATGGTCTAAAGTATTAACCATATGTGAGTGGTCCTATCATAGGTCAAGGATGATTTGAGATCCTATGGAAGTGCATGGTATTCATCTTGTTCTTCATTATGTTCATCTTGGCATAGTTGGTTTTGTGATAGAAAAATATAATTAGGTAGTTTGTTGACATCACCATTACCATGTATAAATGAGTCAGGAGGAGTTGGTCATATGGATGTGATCACATTAGTCCCACATTGGTATGGTCTAATTTTTAGGTCATGTAATTTGTGAAGTAAAAGATATAACTATGAAAAATTGGCTTCCCAAGTAGTTTGCAATGTTTTCTCTTACTTAGCCAAATTTGTAAAGGAGATATAATGATGTGCATTTAATTGCATCATAAATCTATAGTGAAAAATTAATCTGAGTTTAATGTCTAAGTTTAAGTAGATCTAAGTAAGTAGTTTGATGGAATTATATTTCACAAGCATGAAGGTTTCAAGAGTAGCTTGATATATGGATGGATTCCTCTATGAAAGAAGATCATATGGTTTAAATTTTAGGACATGAAATTGAGTGCAACAAAAGCTATTAAGGTTCAAAGTTAGCCTTCCAAGTAGATTTCAAAGGTTCCCATACTTATCCAAATTTAGAAAATGTAAATATCAAGACTAGATAAGGATCTAATGGTGAAATTTTAATCATACATATTGAAATCAATAGTGCATATGAAGTCAACATGTCAAAAATTACACAGACTAGTGACAAGTGTCATAAGCTTGCTAATCTGACATAAGATCAATAATGAGTAGAGGTTAATTATTATGAATATAAATAGTGCAAGACAAGTTAAAGAGTCAAAAACAAAATAGGACTGCCAAGTGGCACAAGTACATGGATTGATAATAAAATGTTCAGAAGGCACATGAGGGTGCCAAGTGTCATAATCATGGGAGTTTTGATCAAGATCTAATGGTGAGAGTGACAAGATAAAGACATAGATGATCTAAGGAGATTGAATATATCTATTTGGTTAATATTTAAAGGGTGGATGAAATGAGGTCAAAATGTTCAAAGTTTAATAGTTGCTCAATGACTATTGGAATTCAAATATTGGAATTTGTGAGGGAAGACCAATTTATAGTTCTTATACTAGAACTTTTGATATATGTAGAATTTAACCATAGTGTAAAAATAAAATTTGTATATAACTTTAAGATGAATCCATCAATATTTATTTTAATGCTTGAATGTTTCTAAAATCAAATTTATTGAGATCCAAACTTGATTATGTATGTGTTCATGCTCTGCAAGTAACCCAAGAAGGGTAATTAAGTTGTTCTTAATGGTATTTCAATGTTTTAAGATGAAATAAGTATTGGAGAATGTTTTATAATTCATGAGGACCGTCTATTTTGACTATGGAGGTTTGACCAATCCATATTATGTATGAACACATGCTTAAAAGTTGACTATTTATTCATTCATGGTGTTCTTGTGTACAAGGCTAATGTTTGAGTAGATTAAGCATATACAAAGGTGTGTAATGATGAATATAATAATTTAAGGATGTAAAAAAGTTTGAGTGGAGTGGACCTATGCATTTTAAAGTGGTTTTCTATCTCTAAATTTCTTGATGAAGTGATAAATGGGTGAATAGGTCTCCATAAGATCTATAAGGGCTACTAAGGCCTAATTAAAAGGCATAGCTACTTAAGTGTGACCCATAATTGCTATGGAAAATTCATGTGGATGTTATTGAGATATGTTATATGTCTTAATGGCTAAGATAAGTATTATGGCTGACTTAGAAGATAATAATCATGATGGCTCTATAAAAGGTGAAATCAAAGGTGGTGATTTCTAGACCTGGAAAAAGAGGTGTGAGTGAGTGTTGTAGAGCAAAGGAAAGAAAAAGGGGTGTGTGCCCAGTGGATGGGTTGTAGAGTAGAGTAGGTAGATGAATATGTTTATGACCTATAGGTCATATTTATGATGTTATAACAATGCTCTTGTAGGTTTGAAGATTAATGATGAGCAAAGAGGTCTAAGTGATCTAAAAAGATGTTTTGGATGGCTTAAGTGTGAGCAAAGGATAGATGATGTCTTCATGAGATTGGTGGTTGATTTGAGAGGTAGATAAAAGTGTGGTATATGTGTATGACTAGTTTTTCATATTTTTGAGGATGTGATAGAGTTGTTGAGAAGTGTAAAGTGGTCCAAAAGGTGGTTTTGGATGTTTATGTGTGTGTGAAAAAGTGAAGGGGGTTATGTTTATAAGGTGTCTCCATAATATTGATAGGAAATCATTGATTAGGATATGTTCATATAATAGGTTTTAGGAGGGTGCTCAACATCTAGTTTATAAAGAGTCAACCATTTTAGAGGTAAGTGCTCCTTGTGAAATAGGTGTTTCACTATATTCAGGTCAGAAGGACTTAACCATCCTAAGGGCAAGTGATCCTTGTGAAATAGGTGTTTCACTAAATTTAGGTAAGAAGGATGATAGGGGTAGGTTATCCTTATGGAACAAGTGTTTCATTAAAGTCTCATGTTTGCATACTTCCTATAGGATAAGTAGTCCATGTGTTTGCAGGCTTGAGAGTGGGTTTTATTCACCAAGAGGGTTTCCCACATAGATATTGTGTTTTATGTGTGATATTGAATTATCTATTATTCATTGTTATAAACATCTTAAATAATTCATGAATGGTTTATTGAATTCTTAAGTATTTTAAGGGTTTGGAAATTTAATTGGATTATTTGTCACCACTGATTCACCCCCTCCTTAGGGGTTTGTACCTATAAACAATTGGTATCAGAGCAGGTCCTTTAGTAAAGGCTTGATAGTTTGAAGGATATCTAAGGTACAATATGGGTAGCCATCAAATGCAAAGATGTTTTTACACTAAGCAAGCACTGATATTCAATGGATCCAATTATGATTTTTAGAGTGTGAGGATGAGGACCTACATCATGTCCCTAGGGTTTGACACTTGGAAATCTATTGGGGATGGCTATTTTCCACCTAATATTAATCCACCTAGTGATATAGATAAGAAGTTGTTTGAGAATAATTTTAAGGTAATGAATGCTATCACTTGTGGTCTTTCAAAAACTGAATACACCAAGGTAATCCATTGAATATCTCCCAAGGAAATGTGGGATAAATGAAAGACTATTTATGAAGGATATTCAAAGGTTAAGTTGGAAAATTTGTAAACTCACTAAAGACAATTTGAGAGTTTTAAGATGAAGGAAGAAGATTCTATGGCATCCTTTCTATAGAGAGTTGATGAGATTGTGAACATCATCAGAGGTCTTAGATAGAAGCTTGAAAAAGCTACTATAGTTCAAAAGGTATTAAGCTCTCTCTCTCTCTCAAGTTTGATTCAAAAGTGTCTATTGTAGAATAAAGTCATGATCTTACTCAGTTAAATATGGATGAATTGCATGACATCCTTACTGCCTATGAGATGAGAGTAAATGATGATATACCACCAAATAAGGAAGCAACATTCAAGATAAAAATTAAGCCAAAGAAGAAGTTACAAGACAAGAAAATCAAGGATGATGACATATATGATATTGATGAAGATGAAATAATTGATTTGTCTAGAAGGAAATTGAAAATAGGATCAGGAAAGTATAAGGGTAAACTACCCTTCAAATGCTTCAATTATGGATAGGTAAGACATTTTGCTAATAAGTTCCCTCATAAGCATAAAAAGAATGATGATGAAGAGAATGGTGATGGCTAATACAAAGACAAGAAGACATACAAGTCTGATAGAAGGAAGAAAGGATTCATAAAGTATGACAACAATAAGAAGAGTCTCTGCACCAATAAATATTTCAGCTCATCAGATGAGAGTGAAGATAATGAATTAGAGTATGCTCATGAATATGATGGTCCTGTTGAAGATAAATCCTTTTTCATGTTTGAGGAAGGAAATTTCTCATATCAAAAGGAGTCTACTTACAATGATTCAAATGATGATAAATATGAGGTGGACTATGAGACTAAATTGATGAATGCTCTTGAAAAACTAAAGATTAAGAAGAAGATGAAGTCTCAAATCAAGGAATATGAAGAACAATTTAGTGTGTTTGAGGAAAAAATGAATGAAGACACTAAGGAGCATGAATATATAGTCAATCATCTTAGTTGTCAATTGGAAATCCTATCTATAAGCCTGAAAGCTAAAGAAGATGAATGTTTAAGGTATGTAATTGAAAATGAGTCATTAAAAGCTGAGCTAGAGAAGACATCTAGTAAGATGAAGTCAATTGTGAGATTTAAAAAGATCTCAATTGATCTAGACAATACTATGAGTGATCAAAAGCATTTAAGTGATATAATTGGTATTGGATATAAATAAGACCAAGAAAATGTAGCTTAAGACAAGATGAAGACTAATGTAAATCAGACCTTGAACGTCAATAATTAGTCAAGGAATCAAGATGCTAGCCAAATGAAGATAAATCAGATCAGACAACCAAATGTCATGAGGTATGAAAGTTTTAATGGTTACTATTACACATTTAATCAATTTATAAATAGAGCTAGAGAATGCAAGAGAACGATTAGAAATGAGTTTGCATGGAACTCTGGTGGGGGTCATTAGTCAAAAGGTGAGTCTTCTTTAAAAGGAGTAGTTTATTTCAATTAGCAAAAGAATGAACATATAGAAATATTTTGTTCTAATCAAGAAAGGTAGGATAAGATTCTTGTAAAAGGCATAATGTACTTATACTATCAATAGAGAGGTCACATTGATAGATTCTGTAAGTAAATGCCTACAAGATAGAATAGGTTTAGTTAGGCTCCTCGAGTGAAAGAAAGAAGGAAAGTTAAATCATGGAAACTAAAGGTGGTGAGTGTGAGTCATGATGAGTCTACAGGTCCAAGTAATCTTTTTGATATGGTGGAGAATGCTATAGAAGTTAGAGAGTGCCAAAATCTCTCATTATCTAATCATGTTGTGAATGAAGAGACCAAGATCAAGGAGAAGACCAAGGTTCTTATTGAGGCTAGTTCTGAGGTGTGTTTGGATGCTTATTAGAAACCTATTATTTTTGAGCAAGTTTCAAACTTGGTTCCTATGTTGTTAGGGTTTGAAGGTGATGTTCTATAATGCAAAGAAGATAATTTAGTGATTAAGGTATGTCAAGATTCCATAATTGCTCCAAATGTTGTATATCCTATCATAGAATAGAAAGTGAGGGATGTAGAAAAGGAAAAAGTTTTCAAAGTTTAGAACACAAAGTATTATAGTTATAAAAGGATTACCATGGTTACTAAGGAGATGTGGGCCGCTCCTAGCTTGACTTTTTTTTAGTGCATTGTGGTGTAGAGGAGGTCTATGTCTATGCCTCTTAAGAGACTCATTTCAGTGGAGAAGTAAGTGTTGTTGTATTATTTATAAGGTCCTAAAAGTAAAGAGATGAATGCTTCTAGTTGGAATTGGTGTGTCAAGATGGGATAAGTGCTTTGATGAAGTCAGAGTGATGTCATAAGGTGTTTTTTCTATGTATGTAGTGTCTACAAGATTAGAATGTGTGTTTTTAGGTGGTAAAATGATATTTATGGAATGCTAATAAGAGTTTGGTGATATTAAAGGTTTGTGAATGTATTTTTGATGTGTTCCAGGTGGTTTTGTGTCTTGATGATCTTGTTTTTTCCTTTTGGAGGTTTTTATGTGCTCTTGGATTTATCTTTCTTGTTGTAGATCAAATCCATGGTATAGGAAGTCAAGGTTACAAAAGGTGTGAAGGTTATAACTTTGGTTAAAAAGTGTGTGACGGTTTTATCTAGGTGTGAAATAAGTTTTAGAGGTGGGCGTTGACCAAAATGAGGTTTGTTGACTGTTTATTTTGAGATTCTAGAGTTGTGGGCTACGATAAAAGTGGTTTGCCTTATAATTTAAGGTCTAAGGCATCTTAATAGGTTGAATGGGACAAATTTTTTTTCAAATAAATATTCACAAAGATTTGAAGGTTTGTATTTTTTAAATTATTTAAGTTTTTGTCAAAGTAGAGGCCTAATTGACTAGTAGATTTGTGAAGGAAGTATGTTGTATATGAGGATCTAGGTGATTAAAATTGGTGTGATTAAGGGGGAATATGAGAGTTCTCTAGATATGAATTTTCAAGTCTTTAAAGTATGTATAATAAAAATTTTGGGCTCTACAAGTTCCAGGTAGGGCTACAAGGAGTCTAGATAGGCCTAGTGTGAAGATTTGATGTTTTTGATTAGTTTATCCAAAATAGAAAGGCATGAATGTTTTAAGGTGAGTTTTTAGGTTGTTTTAGAGCATGTTTCATATTTTTTGAGTGGCATGATGCTCTTTTGGTGGTCTTTGAGGTGGCTTAAGAGAGAAGGCTAGTAAACCTGTGTAGTGGTTCTTCATGGTGTGCGAAGATTTAAAGATGCTCAAGAGGTGAAATAGCTTAGATATCTTAGATGAAATCCATCTTATATGTTTATTGGTGAGTTCCATCAGATTTAAATGCTTTTGTGTGTTTTTTATTCATTAACTAAAGTGATTGGTTGAAAAGAGTGTTGGCATGTAGCAAGAGGAAGTTGTCAAGGCAAGAAGAGGTAGGCTCAAGTTAAGGGGAATTTTTTTATAATATTTCTAAGGTTATACTCTCTTATTGGTAGTATTTTTAGGTACTCAATATTATTTTGTGATCACTTTATCATTATTTCAAAGGGTGAAGAAGTTCCTATTTTGAGAGTGCTTGAAGAGAGAGAAGGAAGGTGAGTTGCATGATGGGTGTTGACATCAATGAAAACTGGGGAGATTATTGGATAATTTTTAATGATGTCATGGAGTTTTCCAGGTGAGTGAATGAAGTTTCATGATAGTATAAGTGTCAATGACAAAGTGTGTAGTGTGATTGTCTTAATATGATTGAAGTAGGCTTGGTTGATCTTCAATTTTGGCATGATTCAGGATAGGTCTAAAGTATTGTGCATGTGTAAAGGGAAATATCAAATGTCAAGGATGACTGGAGAGCTTGTGGAATTTCATGGTATCAATTTATTTCTTCATTATGTTCATCTTGGCATAGTTGTCTCTATGATAGAAAAATCTAAGCACATAATTTGATGATGTCACCATTTCCATGTATGGATGAGTCAAGTGAGTTGGTCATATGGGTGTGATCACATTACTCCCAAGTTGATATGGTCTAAGTATTAGGTCATGTGGTTGAGTAGATAAAAATATATAAATATTCAAATTTGGCTTCCTAGGTAATTTGTTATAGTTTCCCATACTTAGCCAAATTTGTAAAGGAGATCTAATTGTGTACGTTTAATTGCATCACATCTCTACGACATGAAATTATTCTGAGATTAATGTCTAAGTTCAATTATAAATGAGTAATTATTTTTATGGAATTATGTTTCACATGTGTGAAGTTTCCAAGATAAAATTGATATATGGATGATTTCCCCTATGAAAGAGGATCATATGGTTTAAATTTTAGGACATGCAATTGAGCACAACAAAAGTTATTAAGGTTCAAATTTAGAACTTCAAGAAGATTGTAGAGGTTCTCATACTTAGAAAAAAATTAAAAAGGTAAAGATCAGGACTAGATAAGGATATAACAGTGAGTGATTAATCGTACATATTGAAATCAATGGTGCATATGAAGTTAACATGTCAAAGGTTGCACACATTGGTGACGAGTGTCATAATATTTCTAATTTGACAGAAGATCAATGGCAAGTCAAAGTTAATAATTATGAATATAAATAGTATATAACAAGTCAAAGAGTCAATAAATCATGTGGGACTACCAAGTGGCACAAGGATATGGACTGATAGCAAAGTGTTTAGAAGGCACATAAGGGTGCCAAGTGTTGTAATAGTGGGAGTTCTAATTAAAATCTAACATTGAGTATTGAAATATAAATATTTAGTTGATTCATGGAGATAAATGGTGTGTATTTGGTCAATATTTCATGGTTTCATGATATTAGGTCAACATGTTCAAAGTTTAACAGTTGCTCAGTGACCGTTGGAATTCAAATATTTAAATTTGTGAGGGAAGACTAGTCTATAGGTTTTGTGCTATAACTTTTGATATATGTATAATTTGACCATGGTGTAAAAACAAAAGTTGTATAAGAATTAAAATTTCACCCATAAATATTTATTCAAAGGTTTGAATTTTTATATAGTCAAATTTATTTATCTCCAAAATTGACTGTGTATGTGTTCATGTTGTGCAAGTAACCTGATAAAGGTAATTGAGTTGTTCTTGATGGTATTTTGATGTTTTAAGATGAAATAAGTATTGGAGTGTGTTTTAGACTTCATGAGGACAATTTGTGTATATTATTTATTTTTTACCAATCCATATTCTATATGAAAAAATGCTTAAAATTTGACTATTTATTCATTCATGGTGTTCTTGTGTACAAGGCTACTGTTTGAGTAGATTGAGAATACAAAGAGGTGTGTAATGATGAATATAATAATTTAATGATGTATAAGAGGTCATGTGGAGTGTACCTATGCATTTTTAAGTGGTCCTATGGTTCTAAATTTCTCTATGAAGTGTTAAATGGGTGAATAGGTCTCCATGAGACCTATAAGGGCTACTAAGGCCTAATTAAAAGGTGTAGTTGATTAAGGATGACCCATAGTTACTATGGATGACCTATTTGGATGGTATTGAGATATGTTATATGTATTAATGGTTAATAAAAGTATTATTTTTTACCTATAATATAATAATTATGATGGATCTATAAGAGGTGAAATCAAAGGTGGTGAT
Source organism: Torreya grandis (assembly GCA_037957365.1). NCBI lineage: Eukaryota > Viridiplantae > Streptophyta > Pinopsida > Cupressales > Taxaceae > Torreya > Torreya grandis. The sequence continues at coordinate 7,800,319 of JARHVA010000103.1, forward strand.
TTATAAACTTGGAAGAAGAGGTGTGACTGTTGTACAATGAAGGAAAGAAGAAAGGGTGTGTGCCTATTGGATGGGTTTTATATCATAGCAAGTTGATGAATATGTGTATAACCTATAGGTCATATTTATGATGTTAAAATAGTGATCTTACAGGTTTGAAGATTGAGGATGAGCGAAGAGGTCTAGAGTAATCCAAAAGGATGTTTTGGATGCCTTAAGTGTGAGTGACAAATAGATCATGTCTATGTGAGCTTGGTGGTTGATTTCAGAGGTATATAAGAGTGAATTATATGTGTATGACCGTTTGGTAATATTTTTGAGGATGTGATAGATTTATTATGAATAAGTGTAGAGTAATCCAAAAGGTGGTTTTGGATGTTTGTGAGTATGTTAATAAGTGAAGGGGGATGTGTTTGCAGGGTGTCTCCTTTAGATTAGTAGGAAATAAATGATCAAGAGATGTTCATATCATAGGTTTTGGGAGGGTTCTCAATATCTAGGTCAAAAGGACTTGACCATCCTAGGGGTAGGTGATCCTTATGAAATAGGCACTTCACTAAATTTGGGTTAGAAGGACTTGCCCATCTTAGGGATAGGTGCTCTTTGTGAAACATGTGTTTCGCTAAATTCAAGTTAGAAGGAATTAACCATCATAGGGGTAGGTGATACATATGAAATAGGTGTTTCACTAAATTTAGGTCAGAAGGACTTGACCATCCTAAGGGCAGGTACTCCTTATGGAACAGGTGTTTCACTAAAGTCTCATGTTTGCATACTTCTTATAAGATAAGTAGTCCATGTGTTTATAGGCTTGAGAGTGGGTTTTGTTCCTCAAGAGGGTTTCCCACATAGATATTATGTTGTGTGTGTGACATTCCATTATCTATTTTTCATTTCTATAAACATCTTGAATACTTCATGAATGTTTGTATTGAATGCTTAAGTATTTGAAGGGTTTGGAATTGAATTGGATTGTTTGCAACCATTGATTCACACCCCAACGGTTTGTACCTCTAAAAAAATTAATTGAAATTATAGAAATAGTGATTCATAAACATGTTTTAAATAAATAAGTTGATCTATATCTATCTTTAGATGTAGAAGGTTGAGTGTTCAAGGACACCGAGTTTGTAGTTGGTTCTTTGAATATAGGGGATAACAATTGCTCCAAATTATTCTAGACAATTGAAAACCATCCAATTATCACCAATGAAGAAGAAAATATCCTCCCAAAAAAGAGACTTTATATGACATTGTGGCCATCTAGATGACTATAATTCAATATGTAGCTACTAAACCAAAAGTTCTTCATTATATTGATGTTCTTAGTCCTATTTTCAAAGAAGATAAAATAGACAATGGCATGTTGAACAATGAGCATAATCTACAAAAAAAAATTTACATATCCCCAATTTCATTTGAGTCTTACTACAAATTTCCCAAGCCTCATATTGACTTAACCTCTATTAATTCATGGGTTAAGAAGAAAAATATGATAGATACCCGAGCTATGTGGTTGGAATTTGGTAACCAAGTTATTTTGGACCCTGTTAAGAATATCCCTATGAGTCAATTTAGACCTAGAGTTAGGATGGTGATGACCATGCTAAATAAGTTATATGGGTGTGAAAATACAACATATATAGAAAAAATATGGGTCCCCATGGTGTATTTCATTATGGAAAAGGTAATGGTTCCTCCATTAAGTGAGATAATCAGTGTCTCCCTAAGAAAATAGATATATACAATCAAGAATAAGAACAGGACTAAGTTTTATATGATGTCCTATTTACTATATTCCCTATGTGAAACCACAAAGATTACCAATAAAAGAGAATAGTCTCCAAATGGTACTTAGACTATTTCCCAATACTACTCTAATTTTCACATCTATAAGTATAGATACCACATCCAGTTAATTTGTGATTCTATCTACCCTACATTGAGTGAGGCCATAGATGGTATTCCTATGATGAGAGTGAGCCCTTTAATCAAAATGTATATTGAATAAATAGGATACATATGGTTGTATCTATATTTCACTATCATAAGGATTGAGGGAACCCAAAGTGATCTTCTCAAATTACTAATTCTTGTACTTGATAAATGAGTAGATCAAGAGATAACCTATGAGTTATTTAATGGGATTGGTGGAATTTGTAAGACCAAAAGGAAGGGTATCCTACATAAGTTCCCCATGATAATTGGTAAGATTATCTTGATGAACTTGGACCATATTGAAGCTACCTCAAAGCACAAACTATCTTTCAATTTGAAAATTGATGATCTTAGACAATGGGACCCTTATGGGAGAGTAAAATAACATTTAAAGATCAAGGGTATTTTGAATGTACCATATGGGAATGATCCTAGTTCATTTTAATTCATATAAATTAAAGCATCCTTAAGCTATGAAGTTTCCAGGAGATTAAAGGAACACAACATAAGGCTTGAGTCTAGATTGAATAGGGACCAAAAAATGGAAAATAGGTGGTAACTAGGCCCTAGGTAGTATCACTTGATTTATGTTGGTTCTTCTAAGATTTAGACATTTTAGGTACAAGTAGAACATAAGATTGAATATAAAATACTAGATGAAATTCCTTCATGTTCATTAGCTCCTGAATATTTCAAAACATCAGAGCGAAATCTACCCCAATAGGAGGTATATATGATAGCATTAGATCCCAATGAATCCATTGAAGGTGCACTTAGGATGCTATCTATGACTTATGAGATAGATTCAAATGAAGAGGCAAAGGTTTAAGAATTTAAATAGGACAAGGGTAAATCCTTGAAACTGATGATTATTGACACCCCTAAAAGGAAAGCTAAGATGACCACTATTCCAAAGGTAACTATTACACCCCCTTTGAGTGAAGTCAACTTATTTATTGAAGAAAACATATTATATGGTCCACCCATTTTTGAGTGGTTCATTTATTAACAAAGGTTATAAAATATTCCCATTATTCATCATACATGGTCTATGATGAAGGCTAATAACATCCCAATACAATAAAAATTGAATCCATGGATCATTAATCTACAAGAAGAAAAGGCAAGGAGATTGACTACTCCGAGTCAGTCAATCTAATCACAAGTAGAAATCCTAGTTCCACATGTGACCCAATCTTTAGTTGGGATAAGGTTTGATCTAAGTACTACTATTTTTCAAAGGGTGACTGATAAAATAGTCATGCAAGGTGGCAAAGAGATTACTTATCAAAAGCTGGATCCCTTGACTAATTTGACCTAGGAGAAGGGACAAAGACCTGGTGAGGATCTAATATTTGAGGAGGATGTACTAGAGCTTACAAAATCATAATTAGAATAGCTTCAAGCTACTATCAAAGCCATGAAGTAATAAAAAAATAAATTAGAGGAGCAATCTATCCCATCAATGGCAGGGGATATGGTTAATAAGTTTGAAGAAACCATTTATGACACATTCAGCTTTCTAGAAGCTATAAGGTCTAAACAAGACATGGTGAATAAGAAACATTCCATGGTTGTGCAATAGATCAATTAATGGTATGCCTCAAGTAAGAAGGTAAAGGAATTGATCAATGTATTGATGGATGATCAAATTATTGATTTTAAAACAATAGGCTTGGCACATTTACACATGGCTATGATTATCTTTTCAAAGAAGATAAAGGATATGAACAAATGGTCTAAGGGCATGGAGGATATTTCTAAATAGTTCAAGAATTTAGATAGTAAAATGTTGCATACACTAAGAGGCTTGATCAAATACCAAGATATCCTTAGTCTTATGGGTTTGATAATAGATGATAAATTTAAATACAAGGCTAATCAATTCATTCAAGAAGTGAAGAGCAAAAGTTAAGGCATAGTAGGGGTAGACAATAAAATAATCTTGGACATGATCCTATCTACAAAGGAGAAGATTGGTGATGTTAAATAATCAAGGAAGCAATGGACAGAGCTAACAAAGGCTTGACAAACCAAGAGGAAGAACTATTCATGGAGCCTATTATAAATTCCAGACCGATTGATGAACAAGATGATATGGTAATGAAGATGAAGCAGCAAAAACAAAGGACTACAACTAGAGGAACTTCTCAAAGTCAAATTTGTTAACTTAGCATATTATATTTGTAACAAAACATGTATATAATTTAAAAAGAGAATATTTTATTTTTTCAAATCATGTGGAACTTGTAATGCACATTATTTATAGGTCAATCTATTTTTAAAGTGTATGATTCTAGAATGTTGTAAAAGGATAACTGTCCTTGACACTTGTTCAATTATCATTTGATATAACTGATTGACATACCTCAAAGTCTTTTATAAAAGGGTATTGTCATTTGTAAAGAGGGAGTTTTAGAGAAAAAATTACTTTGTAAATTTGGATCAAATTAATGCAAGCAATGGAATTTTATAATGGTTCTCTCATATTTATTTATCTATTTTGTTATCATGGCTACTTCCTCAAACATCTAGTTTGATGTTCAAATTTGAATTGCTTGTATGAATCTTAGATGTGCATGTGTAAATGCATAGTTGTAAATTTGTGCTTATGCTAGGTTGATTGAAAGACTTTAGATCAATTTCATTTCCATTGCTTTTCCTGAAGATGTGTTAATGCTACTTTCTTATGGAATCAAATCCTTAAAATGAATTTGAGCTCTTATTTGCATTATTTCAAAATCCTTAGACATTTACCTAGTATATGATAAGATATGTACCTTTGGATATTTCAAGTCATATATTGGTTTGAGTGTAGGCCTTTCATGAAATTTAAGCTTAGTCATAATGTCTAGACTAAAGATTAGAGATGCCTTTCTTATCTGCCCTGCCCTTCCTTTTTCTCATTTTAAAATCAAATCACTATAGTTTAGTTTTTATTATAAATATACATGCTACATTATACTTTAGGATTTGATGATAATTCACTATTCTTATTTTAAATTACTATCATCTTTCACAAGTAATATTTAAGACCATAGTTTATCCCAATAACTAGTTATATTATCATTTTATGAAATAGTTAATTACTTTGTCACTATTCCACCAAATATCTTAGGAAGATCAAAACCAGATACTCATGTAATAGATTCTTTGAATATATAAATTATAAATGTTTTAAACACTCTATAAACCTTATGATACACTTTAAGGTATCAATAAATCCCCATACAAGATAATCAAGAAACCTAGACTGACTCAATGAGGAGGCCTAAGGTCTACCTTCTAGGCAATGTTGGTTCTTGTAAAATGGGATGGTTAGGAGGGAACATGAATAATTTGAGGAAATATTAGAGGATTAAAGACATAGGTTTTATAATTATGAAATCATCAATATTAGAATACACTCTCAAAAATTTAGCTAGGTAGACCTGAATACAGTACATACAATCAAGCTTGAGAGCATGTGTTCAAGAAACCTTGATTAAGTGTTGAATTTCTGAGTGGGGTATTGATAAAATTAAGAGATATTACTTGATTCAAAAGGATATAGGATTAATTATAAGATAAAAATATCAGGGTCCAAACCAAATACCAACTCATCAACTCTTCCTAAGATCAGTCAGGATTCTAATGGAATCAAAACTTTAATTGTAAGGTTGAAATGGTAATGAAGGTTTGAGAAGATTTAGGCGATTTATAGGGTTATAAATAAATATTTAGAGGCCATCATCATGGTGATGGAACCCAAGGACAAAAATGGATCATCATTCTCACTTCCTCAAATGTATAAATAGTCAAAAGGAATATAAATAACACACAGAATGACTGTTAGAAACAAGATAGTTGGACATAGAACAAATTGAAAGAAAGACCTAAGGAGTTACTAAGACATATGAATAATTATGTAAATGAATATAACATGGTCCATACACCAAACTCACTCCAAGGGAAAATAAGCTCAATCAAAAATCCTTTGAGCACGCTCAGAACTATAACTATAGGCTTGAAAAACATTAAGAGAGTGATGAGGTTTTAAAGAAGTTTAAGGAGGATAGAGAGAAAAAATGGAGACTCACCAACATGATTATGGAACCCAAGGAGTCAAGGGATCATTGAATCAATCCTCAAGTATAGCTTACATAGTCAAAAAGTAAGTCTACCACCTATAGGTAGAGTAAAGACAATATGACCAACCATACATGAAGATGATGGTAGAGAAGGAATACATAGTATTTGATAGGTTTTATAAAGACCCTTAATGTCTATGTCTAGTATTTTTATTCTTTAATGAAGTAAAAGTCCTAGATGACCTAATCATGTTTAGTTATGCCTAAACATATAGTTACATCAGACTAAAGTATGTATAAGCCTACATAATGGTGAAGTGAAACTTGTCTTTAGGAGTGTGAATTATTTTTTCAAGGTTCTTAATCCTTGTAGAATGTTTTGATTCATGCAAGAAAATAAAAAGGTCCTAATGGCCTAATTAGGCCTATTAGGCCTAAGAAGTCACAATTTACAAGCCTACACACAAGATTGATGGTATCCACATGTGTTAAGTAGTTTTTTTAAAGTTCAATGCACCTAATAAGGTGAGTAATAATCGTATATTAAGGGTTTCAAGCCATGGGATTTTCATATTGGTAAAATATCCCAATGGCCCAAACAAGCCTAATTAGGCTTGTGTAGAAGAACTAAGACATCTACACTTTTAGAACAATTGATAAAATTATAAAGGCATATAAAGAGGAGTGAAAGAGGAATAAAAAAATTTCATGGTGATAAGAGACTCAGGTTATGTTGAAATGACACTAAACTCAACCATCATGGGTTATACAAGCTTGAATGCTTACAAACCCTAGGCAGGAGGTAAGGGCATATAAATGATAGGATAGAGGGAAGATATGATCCTAAGGGTGTTGTAAACCATAAAAAATGGTTATAATATCTTAAAAATACATCAACACTATAATATAAATAGAAATAACTATTTAAGTCCTAATATTACTGCCAAGTGTTCTAGGGATGATAGTGAATAATGGCTTAAATAGACTCATATGAGAGTAGAGAGTAGAAATGATAGTATATACTGTCAATGGAAAATATAGAGGTTTATAATAGGTATTATAATTCTTTTATGATGATATTGAATCTCCTAAACCACCTACAAGCCACTTAGACCCCTAAAACTCAGTCTAGGCCTAAATCATCCTCAAGACCCCAACATTGTCTTGTGGTATGCCAAGCATTCTCAATAAAATTGATGACCATATGTATATATGGAGGGATGGTAAATTTCCTAAAGAGGATCTTTTGTGAAAAATAATGAAAAGGAAAATTTAGTATAGTCTCAGTTCTTAGCTTGAGTTGCATCAAACCCAATTTACCAACCCGAGTAATCATTTCAAGTAATCATATATTTCATGGTATAATGAATTAGAGACAAGTATACTAGGGGAAGTTGGGAACCCATATGGAATCAATATCCATGAAAGAGTGAGTTGGATTCAGGGGCCCAACTTTATGAATGAATGTTAAGACTATAACCATGTCTAGGAAGATTGTAATAAGTTCAAAGTCCACCATCTCATTTTCATATCTTTTTATGCTAGATACATGGGACCAAAATATTTTCATGAAATTTATGTGGCTATATGGGCTAAACATCAATGTCTATAATTTTGGGGATTGGAGGTATGATCTTTGTGAACCAGTGTTAAGATGGTAAACCTCTCAAACCCTACTTAAACCCTAAGATAAAAATTATGAATTAAAATTAGAAATTATTGCACTCAAACACCTTGGGTTTACCTAATAAATAATTGAAGCACCTATTCCACTTAGAGGAGACCTTGATCAAGGTACTGGTCTATATAGACATTATACAGACTTGTCAAAAATGGTACTTTTTCAAGGTTTTAGTAGAGAGTAGGGTAAAGTGTTTGGAAGGTTTAAAATAATTGGATGGGGTTTTTTGAGACTCTTTTCATATTCTAAATTCATAATATTTCCAAAAATATACCTATAAATACCTGTGTAATTCCACACTAAATAACTAGTTTGTAGATTCTAAGATAAAGTGACCTAGTCACCCAAGCAAAAAATATTTTAAGTGTATATTAATTGAGAATGAATATGTCATGGTGCAGGTCATTTTTTATATCTAAATCATGCTCATCCACCTATTCCTAATGTGTCATACAAATTTTCATGGTCACCAAGCACAAACAACCAAGTCACTAGACCTAGTGGTATTTTAGGCCTACTTAGATCACAAAGAGAAATGTAAAATGGCATAGATGGGCTGATAAAAGGTTAATATAAGGTTATTACACCATGTAATTGATACTATGGGTGATTAAACCACTTATCTAGCCATTATGGAGGAGTATGATAGTTTAAGTTTGGTCAACATGCACAAAAATAGGATAAGTTATTATATGCTTCAAGGTGGCCTAATTGAATCTCTTTAATGCCTTGTAACTATCATGAGAAGGGTACTTGACTAGATAATGGAATGATCATGTTCTAAAAGAAGTCAAATAGGTCTAACCTAACCTCCACCACTCCACTTCAATGCCTAAGGGCCCATTAAAGACAATAAATTCAAAGGCCAATGTATGGAGGGAGTTTGAGGGACTTTTATGACTACTATAATTAATGATAGAGTTGACTATGGTAATTTATGACCTCTTATATACACCTCCATGCCATGTCCCTCTCTTTTACTCCTCATACTTCTATTTATTTAGGCCTTAAGACCTTTGTTTTCATCCCTCACTTGGGTATGAGGAGACTTTGCCTAGATTTGTACTTGGTAGACCTCTTAGACTAATGAAATGATTGATTTAGATTTTTCCATATTGACCTAGCATGTTTATGTTGGTTTAAATTACATAGGTGGAAAATTTCTCTTCCTTTTGAAGGTCTTAGCTTCACCTATATGTTAATACATGTTCTATGTAGGTCATATAGTGTGCAAGAAGTTTTAATGACTAAGTTTAGAGTGGAAGTTTGACTATAAGTGCCTTTAACTAGACATTACCTTCATTACCCTCATGCTATAGTCATTTATTACATCCCCTATTTGAAATACTATTTCCTAGACACTTTTGGAAGTAGTATCTCGATTACTTATTTGGTTCACTAGTGTTGTTCAATGCAAATAGAGTGGATATTCTATATTGTCACATCAGCACCCATAGAGTAGGTTTATGTTATGAAATATCTACCCCTTTTCACCCCAATAGGAGTAGGATTTAGTGAATTGAAATAAATAGATGCACCAAGGGAGCTATCCCCATAATCTATAGGTTTAGCCTAGTCATAGGTCACCCACAACCTTGGGCTATTACCATGTTTCCCTAGCCTTGAAGGTAGGCTTGAAAAACCTCCTTATAGGGTATAAGTTGGAGAGTTAATAGAGTACATAGTCAGTTTAGGTGACACTATATGAAAGTAATACAAAATGGAGTTGACAAGGTCATTACTATTTAAAAAAAACAAGATATAAAAGAATACAGTCAAATAAGTTGACTATGTCTTCTAGAGAGAAAATAAGCTATAGATCTACATCGAGTGAGTCAACCTAGTTTGTTGTAGGGTTGTAGTTTTATAAACTACAAAATTGTGATAAATAATACTATAAATTAAAAACAAAAATGATAGAGAAGGTAAGAATGAACCTTGGTAGTTTTGAATATGCTTAGTTTTCAAATTTTATGTTATTTTGCTCAAGTGATTATTTAAATTTTCTACGAATAGGGTTGACTAGGTCAGTGAAGTTTGTAAAACCTATGTACTAAAAAAGAATATGTGAACATAGTCAACTGGCTCAATTATGTTTGTAAACATATAACTAAATAAGATGAACTATAGACAAAGTCATTTGGATCAACTATGTATATAATTCTATAATTGAAGAAGAAGATTATGTCAAGGTGATCAATCTAGTGACCTATATTTGGATAAGACCTTCATAGAGAAAATAAAGTCATTTGGGAGTGACTATGTATTAAACCTATGCATATACTATTAGACTATATTGATAGGTTTGATATAGTACTAAAAAAATAAAAATATATAATATGATGATAAAATGAATGCATGAAATAAAACCTACAAAGGTTTTATTCACGTTGGGTTCACCAGAATGTATACAAAGGAAAATACAATTGACCTATTAATCAATCTTAGCTTAGAGAAAAAAATCCTACTTACACTTCCATTTTTTGATATATTTATACATTTGGGGCCATGACCAAGATGGATCTTCTAGACTTAACTAAATAGTATTTTACCACATTAATATCACTATAAAGGGTTTCAAAGACTCTAGTCAAGTAACACTATGCAATAACCCTAGCTAGGTCCTATGTTTTCATATTCACTAAGTACATACAAATTAAAGTAAAACATAATCTAGCGCTCACCAAAATTGTGGCATAAAGTGGGGGTAATAAACATAAAATTAAACATGCATAAAATAATTCTAATTAAGTTATATATAGATATAATCCCAATACATGGAGAGAGAAATATATTCAAAAGTTATTACTTATGCTACTTCTATCTACTAAAATAGAGGAGTAAAGTTAAAGATACTTACCTTGAAGATGAACTCATCGAGACTAAATCTCTCCCTTGGCCAAAGGTGCTTCATATGAGGTTATTGTAGTTTATGAGAATCACTAAGATAGGCCAAGAATCCAAGACTTTTCCACAAGACAAGATTATTCCCCAAGTATAAACTCTAAGCAATAAATCCTCAAGCATAATGGTTGAAGAATATATTGTAAATAAGTGAAAATGAATAATTAACTCCTTGTCTCCATTAGAAATGGTGAAATGAATGTGTATATATAGCTGAATCTAACCCTAAACCTTTATAAAAGTTTAGTTGATAGGGTCGATCTAATTTGACTCTATATTGTTAATTGATATAAGTAAGTTAGGTCCTAGTCTAGGTTAACCAAGGATAACCTAGACCCATAATGTGTGAATATCAATTAGAATATAGGGTCGGCCTAGGATGACATTGTTCAATAAATGTCAAAAAGGGATTTTGGCTTAGGTAGTGGCTAAGTAAGGTGGTGAATTTCTTGGAGGAGTGTGTAAAATAGGAGGAAAAGATTATGAAAGTTTATAAGAGATGGTTATGTATATAAAAAGTGGTGGTATAGGGGATTAAAATATTGTAAAACACCAATGGTATAACCACCCCTTTCCCAGTGCACCTTTTAAGTATGCCCTCATAGAGATTGAGACTCGATGGGTTCTTGAAAGAGAGAAATCATCAATAATTGATAAAGTTTGAAACTATTATGTGTATACAAAGTCTATGTCACATAAATAGAGGGTTTTGTCTCACTTTTCAAAAATAGAAGGCATGTAGACTCACCAAGTCTATGTATGGTCTCAAATAGGATCACAGAGCTTGGTACATAAAGATTGATGAGAATCTCATTTAACATGGATTCTAGAGGAGTTCATATCAACTAAACCTCTAACTCAATGAGAAAGGGGAGGTTTCAATTGTAATTTTATATGTTGAAAAATTATTCATCACTAGAAACTCAATAAATATGATTAATGCAAAAATAATGATCTCAAACTATTATTCCACATGACATATCTCAGGCTACCATATTATTATATTATTTTAGAAGTATGAAAAAATATACACCTCATATCTATGTCTAAAATGAAGTATGCAAAGACCATGCTCAAAATATTCATGATGATGGATTGAAAACTTATTGCAACATCTATGGATATAAGAATTTAGTTATCTTATTTAGATCCATAACCACTAATAAATTCCACTCTCTATCGATAATTTATTGGAATTATCATTTTATTGATATATGATTTTAGTGAATTTCAGCTTATTTTTCGGAAGGGGAAGAAGAAGAAACTAAATATGGGTGTGGTTGAAAAACCTATTTGGTTATGCACACATTGAGTTAGGTAATTATGAAGAACTCCTATTTGGATTAGGAGGATGAACTAAAAATAAGACAAAACTAAATCAAATGGTTGGTTAGATAGATAGCTTAGTGGATTGCCTAGCGTTAGATCCAAAAAGTGTGATCTTACTAAGAGGCTATCAATCCACTCTTTTATAATAGTTAAGTTGAAAGAGATAAAGATGAAATACTTGTATCAAATGATAGAAAATACTTAAAAGGAAATTAAAGAAGAAATAAATTATTGATAAAGTAAATAGATAAATTAAGTAAATAGTGGGTCAATAATAATGCTAAATGGGTTAGGTTACGTTCAAAAAATAGGTGGAGACTCTGTGAATGGGAAGAGAGTTAGAAAGTGGGATTTGGTTAGGAGTAAGTAGGTAGAAATATATTTCTATTATTTCTTATCATAGTGATCATTGGTGGTTATGATGACCATTAGTAGTTAAGGTGATCATCAGTGGTTGGGTAACCATCGATGGTTAAGTAGATCGTCGGCAGTCAGGGTGACCATCGACAGTTGTTATGGGTTCTAGGTATGTTTAGAAAGGGGTTATAGAATGGATGTAATAGGGTGTTGAAGGTATATTTAGGGTTAATTTTTTAGAGGCTAATAATTATAAGGGTGTGATTCCAATAGGGAATAATGTTAAAAACCAAGTAAATAAAACTTGAAATAAATAATGTACCTAGTTTGTTGCTTGATAGTTGATGGTAGACTGAGAGGAAATTTTGATAAAGTTATGGTACTTTTATTAAAGAATAATTTTGGTAGAGGTTAAGGTCTCTATCGTAGATACTAACTTTCTAGAGGAAGACCTACAAATAATTTCTTGATGCTAGAATCTCCTAATGATTATTGGTTGATAGCTTGATTGCCTGATTGTTACATTCTTGGGTCAATGGATCCTGTTTCACTACCTTTTCCCCTCATTTTATAGGCAAAGAGAGATGGAGGTAGAAGGTTACACATGAGGTTTTTTTGGGTTATTATGATGCATTATCTTACCATCCATATTAAATTTTGGTTTGCTAGCTTGCACACAACTCAAGTTATTTTTGTTCAAGTGGGGAAAACCTAACCGTCAATGATCAAGGTAAACCATCAGTGGTCAAGGTGATCATCGAAAATCAAGGGTTCAAGGTTAAGTGGGGTAAAATGGTACATTAATGAATTGGGTTTATATAGTTATCTAAATTGACTTAGGTTCATGGTTAGAGGTAAGGTAAGGGTCTGATTTAGGGGTGTTTTGACATCTAGAACTATCATGTGTAGTTTTCTAGTGTATAAATTTTTACACTTTTTGTTATGTATTTTGTGTTAGTAAGATTTAAAATAAAAATGGGTTATGGGTCAAAGGTTTGGTTTCCCTAAGCATGGGAGGAGGTGTTCCCCCTCAAAGTAGGATTTGATAAGGTGAAACCAAATTAAGTACATATTTGATGATTAGTTTATGGTGAGTCATGAGGTTGGTGACAATGGTGGTTAGGTATTTAAAGAAAAAACATGAAAAAAAAATGTGACTAAGCTATGATAGCCAAGATCATGAATAGACTAATTTTCCATGGTTGGTAAAAATAAGGTTGGTTTTAGAAGGACTGGTGATGGGGTAATTGAGCCATAGCATTAGGCAAAGTTGATTGGGTTATTCCTATCAAGTTATCTAGATAGGGTTGGTGTTTTTATAGATATTTGAGGTAGGAAGTTCTCCTAGTGAAAACACAAATGGTTTGGTTGCATGAGGTGGTGCAAATTCAAATGTTCAACATGAAAATGTTGGTCGATATGGTAAAAAAAGATTAGACAAGGTCATCACAAAAATACCATAGTTTGGGATAAAATGGACAACATTGAGGTGGACATGATTGGTGGGGTAGGCAAAGAATGTAATCTCTAAAAGTGGGCACTGAGGTATTTGGTGCCAAAATTTTGAAAAGGTGGACCTCCTAACTATTGATATTTAGGGGTCCCAAAATTTATCATCAGTGGTCAGCTTGACCATCAATGGTTAAGGGGAAACACTAAAAACATAGAGGATAAAAAGTAAATGAGGTATGTCATGTGGTGGAGTGATTATGTGCTAATAGGACCTAGAGGGGTATGAGAGACATTGATTTGTTTAGAGGGACATTGGGTGCCCTAGTGGTTATAGTTGTGGTTTGGAGGTCGTATGTTGGTTTTTTGAGGTGGGCCCACTATACTCAGCATATCTTATCAATACATAACTATAGATAGATTTTTGGGAGAGAGGGTGAGATTGAGATTATCCCTTTTGACATGGTTTATACATAGTTTTAGTTAGTATAAGGGATTCTTGATCTATTCCCAAGATATATATCGGAAGATACCAAGTTTTTGATTTTAGAGCCATAACTAGTGGAGGTGGGACTTGATTGTGAGGAATTCTCTACTAGAGTAGAGATTGATGATGCAAGTTTTGTTGATGGTTATGCAGCATGGTATCAATCCCTCTATGTAGTGGACAATTTTGGATGGGATGATATGGGTATGAAACCCATGGATGTGGATCTAACTAGAGGGAGTCTACACGTATAAGTACAAGGAGGTGGTCCTGATGGATATATAAGAACAATACTAACCATTACATAGGCATACATCAAGATTTATAGAGGTAGGTGGATAAAATATAGGGGTAGGTTGTGACATTATAAGGTCAACTAATCACTATGATAGGTGATGGCTTCACTAGCCTTGGTGACCTAAGAGAGGGACACTTTGAGATAGAGAGGAAGAGGAGTCACAACACCAACAGGACCACCAAGTAGTATCCCTATGGCATGATACTTAGTCACCATTGAGAAGTTGCATTATTATGAGGCTATAGTTATGATATAGTGTCTTGATCAACCCTAATAGGGTTATTGTAAATCTAGTTTGGTAGGTGGTACAGGTGTGGCAATTCTAGGTCAGTGGGTCACTTCAGTGGGTAGATAGGTAGGCACCTTAGGGGGGTAGGTACTAGATGGTAGTAGTGCCCTAGGGGCATAGTTTTATGATATGATATGTATAGATGTATATGATTTTGATACTAGCCTATGAGCTGATGCAATGAGATGTATATTTTTTTGAGAGAGATGCACATTATTACATGTACTATTTAGTATGATGAGACATGATGTATATGATGATATATATATGTGTGATTTTATGGTTCATAGTTCATGGTTTTGGATGTTTATAGTTTATTATGATTATGCTTATGACATGTAGACTCACTAGCTTAGGTATATGATGCTTATGGATGATGTTTATGATGAATGGCCATACATGATTATGATTATGTGATGCTTTATTTTATACATGGTTATGATGTTTTAATTATGGTTATGATCATGGATATGTGATGTGTTTTTATGATTATGGATGTGATGTTTTGATTATGGTTATGATGTTATGATTATGTGATGATGATATGGCTTATACATATGATCATGTAGTTATTTTTTTGATGATAACACATAAATTAAGTTAGATAACAAAACTAGATGTGGAAAAAGAGATGAAAAACATGAGACATATGTCTAAGTGAATACATGAACCAATTATAAGAGGATAATAAAAAGAGAATGATGCTTATTCATTGGTAAGGACTAAATAAAATAGAAGCTATATCAGCCTAAGGAATGTAATCCCTTTGAATACTTCACATTAGCATACGTTGATTGATAGAAAGGTGTCTTGATTACATTGTGTCAAGTAAGCTCTGAATCCCTTGATTTGAAGATGGTACAAAGGGGAGATGGATGATAGGTGGTGTAACTTCATAAGGGTTTGTTTGCCACTTTTATAGGTGACCTAATAACCATAATAGACAAGTCCATGTTTGAATACAAGGTGTATGTTGATTGATCTAAGAAGTCTACTAATGCCATATATGAAAGCTGATTGTAGCTTTCTTGGGATAACTTGTTCTAATTTTGATATGGGGTCTTTTTTATTGCTTTATTTTGATAGGTTTGTGGATTTGATCTATGTGAGGAGATTTAAATGATTTACTTTGACAAAATTTACTTAGCCATCCTTTAAGGGAGTGGTCTAAATTTGGGATTTATTCATTTTGGTAGTTGTCCTTCAAGAGAGTAGTCTATTTTTTTAAGCAATTTAGGTTTTGGGAAGCTCTCCTTCAGGGGATAAATCTACATGCTAGAGATATTTGACACAAGTGATATTTTTTTATCCCAAATTATGTTGATGTTAAGTTTGACATGGACAAGTCTGTTTAGGCTTAGAGGTTTACCTTTATGAGGGCAAAACCTAAAGCACAAGAGGGTAATGATGGGTGAAGGGAGTGGTTTTGAGAGATAATTACCATGGGAATCTATCTAATTAGGGATGAAAAGTATCCATGAGAACCATGTTGTAGGTAGAGCCATAGTACCCATATTTAATATTAGGCTATGACTATGATGACTAATCACATGGCTATATGTTTTAATCAGTCATCCCCAAAAGGGATAGGATAAAAGTGTGAGGAAGGTGAAAATATCATAAATCTAGGGATGAGCTTAAGTTAGATAAAATGTGAGTTTGATCCCTATTTGAAAAAAAAAGGATGCAGATACAAAGCATTGAGGGGCTCAGATTCTAGTTTGCCTTTAAGATAGGATAAATGATAAGCTCTTGATTCATATTTATGGGTTATAATGTAGGGTCCAAGCCAATTGAAAGTGAACTTGACTTGCTTTGTCTTCTCCATATTGGTCACATGTTGATTTTCCTTCAAGATGAGGTCTCTGATGTTGAATTATCTTTATTTCAAGTGCTTGTTATATGCACACTTGATTCTCTTTTGGTAGACATAAATGTGATTAAGCATTGTTAGGTGGTGCTCATCAAGTAGATCAAGTCATGCTAGACTCTCTTGATGATAATCACTCTCAAAAATGATGTTTTTTAAGAATATGCAAAGAGAGGGAATTTGGAATTTGAGAGGCAAGATTGCCTCTATTCTAAAGACTAGAGAGAAAGGGGTATCACCCGTAGAAGTTTGAATGCCAATGTGATAGAACCATAAGGCAAAGGGGATGTATAAGTGCCAATCCTTAATATAAGCACTAACCATTTTGGTTAGCATCTTGTTGAGTGTTTTAATAGAGTCTTTGCTTGTTCATTTGCTTGTGGACAATAAGGTGAGGAAAAGCTCAACTTGATGACAAATGCATCACAAAGACCTTGGACTTGTTTATTTTTGAAATATTTGCCATTATCAATGATGATCTTATGGGGAACACCAAAATGATAGATGATATGATGATTGATAAAGTCAATTATCTTGTCAACTTTTGTTGAGATGATAGGAATAGCCTCTACCCACTTCAATGGTGGTGATGATGGAGTGGTGCCACTATGAAGAATGAGGAATGATTTCCCTAATGAGATCTAGTCCCCATTGTGAGAAGGGATAACAGTCCTTGGACACTTGAAGGCCATGGGCTGGTATATGATGTAAATTGGCATGCTATTGACATTTAACACACTTCTTCACATAATCATAAATATCTTAGTTGAGGGTAGGCCAATCGTAGCCTAGGTAAAGGATGTATTTAGTGATAGCTAGACCACTAAAGTGCCCCCCATAGATCTAGTCAATCATTTCCTTGATAACATACAAAGCTTCATGGTTGTGTAGGCAACAAAGAAGGAGGCCATAGAAACCATGTTTGTAAAGGATTCCCATAGTATGGTATAATGAGAGTTACTCTAAATAAAGGCTCTTTGGGCATTCCTAGATAGGTTGGGAGGAATGATGACAAGGTTGAGGTAGTCAAAGGTTTACTTGTACCAAATATCCAATGGATATTCCTCCACACTAAAAATGGTAGAGAGGTCAAATTGGATATAAGAGGGTGTGATAAAATGATTAATTGTGATAACGTTCTTAGAATTTGAAGGTGTATATGGGATCTAGGAACCAAGGGAAGCCATTATATTTTCAAATTTTTTGTTAGAGTTTAGAACAAATTGGATAAGGTAATGATCAAATGATGCTAAGAGTACATCTACTAGGTGTTTGTACTATTTCAAGAAATCATTCATACATTGGTAGGATCCATTGATCTGGTTGACTATAAGTTGGGAATTTCCAAAGACATTGAACCTCTTAAATCTTAAGGCTAGAGTGGTTTGAAGACCTATTATTAGGGATTCATACTTACACATTTTTTGGTACACTAAAAATCAAGTTTGAAATAAAGAGGAAGAGGCTCACCATTAAGGGGAATGAGAATAAATCTGGCATCCCAACCGCACTAGCACTTTGAATCATCAAAAAACATGATCATTGGTAGATGATGTCTTCTTGAGAAAGAATTATGATGGACTCATTGAGAAATGTCAGAGGGAGTGGTTGGTTGTCTATCAAAGGAGCTTTAGCCAATTGATTAGTGATTACTTTCCCCTTAATCAAATTTTACTAAAGAAACTCAAGGTCAAACTCAACTTTAGCCAAGATAATTTTGAGAAATTTTAGATGATCGTTGTAGTATTTATATTTCCCAAGGAGATCATCTACATAGTTCTCTATGATTTTGTGGATGAGATCATGGAGGATGTAGGTCATCACACACTGGTAGGTTACTTTGGCATTATTTAGACCAAATGGCATGACCTATAATAGAAGGCTCCCCATGGGGTGATGAAGGAATTTTATACTGATCCTTACGGACAATCAAGATCTGATTATATCTCAAAAAATGGTCCATGAGAGATAACATCTCATGGCCAGTTGTAAGATCAATAATTTGGTCAATGTTAGGCAAAGGGAAGTCATCCTTTGGACAATCAAGGTTTAGGTCATTGAAGTCAATACAAAGGTTGAGTCCCCCTAGGGGTTTGGTGATGGGGATGATACTAGAAACCCATCAAGGATACTCAATGGGTTGAATGAAATTGATAGATAAGAGGCATTGAAGATCTTTGACTAGAAGGGCGATACGAGGGTGTATCTTATGAATATTTTTCCTAACAATCTTAGCATTTAGATGGATGATGATGTTGTGGAGATCTATATAAGGGTCAATTCCTAGCATATACTAATAAAACCAAGCAAATTCTATGCTTTGATCATGAAGGAAGGAAGGGTAATCTTATTGCTTTGAGGAATCTAAAGATTGACTAATATTTCCAATATGAGGGTTATCTTTAGTACCCAAGTTAACATTAATAGTAGATTAATTCAACATGGTTTGGTTTTCATGAGGAAGGGATTTATAGATAGAAGAATCCCCTGCACTAAGATAAGTGAGAATATAATCATCATCTTATCATCAGATGGAGTGGATGGTAAGAGAATCAGTTTCTATCATTTCAAGATGAATCAGAGGAAAGGTTTTAGTTTGGTCATCCTTTTGATATGTTAGGGGGCCCAAACTAATAGTATTGACTAAAAAAATTTAGAAGGGATGGTTTCAAAATCCTTCAAATTTTAAAGAGATGGGGTTGGTGAGGATGGAATATCTTCCTCGATGGCGGTGATGAGTTTTGGTGAATCAATGGGTTCTTTTGGTGAGATGTGTAGATACTGTAAAATTGCACATAATGTCTCTAGATGTCGAGATGCCTTGAGATACCTTAGGGACCACTTAACCCTTCTTGACCCACTATATAACCCATCAAAGCCTTAGTCAAGTTAGCTACTAAAGATAACTAACTCACTAACTTACTAACTTAACCATTACCCAACCCCTTTTAACTCACCTTGACCAATTTTACTCTAAACACTCTATCATTGATGGTCAACTTGACTATTGATAGTTAGGTTGACCATTGATGGTCAAGTCTTCCTCATTCTTACAAAAATACTAGTTGTGTGTAAGCTAGCATGATATAATTAAATATGTCCACCTTTCCCATTGTTAATGAACTCCCAAGCATCAAAATCAACATCCCAACCTCCTATGTAACCTTCTATCCTCCATTTTTGTTTGCCTATAAAAGTAGAGGAGTAGGAGGTGAAAAAAGATCCATCAATTAGAAGATCATTCTAGCATACATGTATTTAAGCTTCCAACCAACTAGGGTTCCTTCCAATAATTTAGTAATTGTAACATAGATCTGAACCTCTACCAAAATTACTCTTGAGGCAAAGTACCTTTACTCTACCAAAATTTCTCCAACCATTAGCCATTTAACAAGCAATAGGTATATTTGTAATTCAACTTTGTTTGCTTGGTTTCTAAATTCTAGACCTGAATCAGACCTCTTGCACCTATCTTCTAACTTCCCTACCCCTAGCCAAACCCTTAAAAAAAACCTTACCTGATCATTAACCCATTATTTAATTCTTTTCTTATTACCTTCAAAATCCATAGGCAACTATCGATGGTCAGCATAATCATTGATGGTCACCTCTAATTGTCAAAATTTACTTAACCGTCGATAGTCAACTTAACCACCGATGGTCACTCTGACCACTGATAGTCACTGTGGTAAGAAATAAAAACAAGATATTTCTAACCCCTTACCCCAACCAAATATAACTTTTTTTGTCCCTACCTGTTCATACACCCCTGCCTAATTTTATGAACTTGATCTATTTTAGCACTACTATTGACCTACTATTATTATACTTAGTTATTTTATCTATAAAACATTTATTTTCTTGTGTTTCATTTCAATTCCTTTATATTATTTGATGCAAGTACTTTAATTTTATCTCTTTCAACTTAATTGTTATCAAAGAGTGGATTGACAGCCTCCTATCAAGCTCACGCTTCTTAGATCTAGCTCATGCTAGGCAATCCACCTAACTATCTTTCTAACAGTCCTTTTTGTTAGTAATTTTTTTATCTATAGGTCATCCTTCCAATATAAAATGGATCTCTCCACACTTATATAGATCATGTGTGCATAACAACCAGGTTCTTATACCACACCCTCATTACTAGTTTCTTATCTACTTCCTTAATTAAGAAATGAGCAGAAATTATGAGAAACATATTGGCACACCTAGTGGGACCCAACATCATCTAGGTTCTATTTTCTTCCTTTATTCTATGCTCATTCAAATAAATCTAAAATTTATTTTGGGATTAAAATAAACCTTGCATACATTGATTTCTTTCTTGTTTTGGTTAACCTAGTTAACTTAAAAATTAAAGTAATCAATCGTAGTTTCAATCTTATTATCACAGACTTTACCAAACCACATAATCAATAAACACATCAAAACAATTGACATAAGTCCTAACTAGGAATTCATCACCTAATGGTACACCTTATCCCTTTGGATATCTTACTTGGAGGTCATTACCAAAAAGAGAAACCAAAACTCAGCTCTCTGATTGAGTCTAAACTTTGAAATTCAATATATCTTGGCTAAGCACCCAACACTCTTATGGCTATGGTGTGTGAAGTGAGGGGGTAGGACCCAATATCAAGCCACATATTGAATTTCAATATAGATTTTTTGAGAGCCTTTAACACCTAAAACCAACTTTAGATTTCCTTTATAAGGCATAAGCTAAAACTAATATAAAAAGAATCCTAAGTATTAAATTCACTTTAGTGTATGTTTTTATTGCCTTGAGATTTTTTTATTTTTCTTACTTTATGTTTGAGTTGTGAGAATTTTGTCATTTCTTTTCTATTCCTCACATGTCTTTACTAGACAATAGTTGAGGAAGTAAACCAACCAAGAACATCTTCCTCTTCCTCTTCTTCCATAAATTATACTTTTGATGTTGAGAGTTCTCCTCATCTTTCTCCTCCTCCTACCATGCCTTGGATAGTTGTTGACAGTGATGTAGATTTTGCTACCTTCTTTGATAACAACCTCATAGCCCTTCAACATTACCTCAACACTTTATCTCATTGCACCCCTATTGATGCATCTCCTCCTATAAATTGACCTTATATTATGCTTCCCCATCTTATGGTTGGTGCCACCTTTACCCAACTCATAATTACCCAAGCATCTTCTTCCACCCCTAACACATCTTTTAGCACCACCCAAACTTAATCCAGCATCTCAACTAATAGCCAAACATGCCCTACACCAACCAACACCTCTAACATAGGGGCAAATTCACCTCTTGTTACCCATATTTCATCCACTGGAGGAATATCTTCTACCCCTATTTCCACCATTTCCCTTATCACTACCAACCCACCAATTTCCACCCAACTTCAAATTTTGGTGCTTTCCATACCTCCTACCCTTCTACCTATTAGTAAAAGAGTTACCACCCAAACCCAACCAACTACCAACCCATATCAATCCCTCAAAAAATACCCATGACATCTTACCAATATATTCCTAATCTTCAAGGATATATAACACCTTCTACCCAACCTTTTGTGTCCATTAACCCTTATGTGGCATCATCCCAACCTTCAATGACCACACACCAATATGTGGCATCTTCTCAAAATTATACCACTTATCCATATATTAATTCCACCCAACCTTAACCAAACTTACCACACAATTATGGAGCTTCCCAACCTCAAACATATTTGGTCAAAATGTTAATGGACAAAATGGCCAACCTAGAGTCATCTATCTCTAGGGCTCATAACCTCTTATTTTATGATCAAATCTATAACGAACCTATTCACCCATCCATCCTTATCTGATCTTATCCTCCTCAATGAGAACTATCAAAGTTTTCCAAGTTCAAAAATAAGGAGGACCCCTAACAACACTTAAGAGCATTTTTCCATTCTTGCTACTTGATTGCATATGATGATGCTCTTTTCCTTTGTACCGTTTCCATGTCTTTATCTAGACCAACATTGTATTGGTATAGTTATCTCACCAAGCACTCCATATTTTCCTTTTCCCAACTTTCCCAAATCCTTTTAGATCATTTCTTAGTAAATATATCTAAAAAGGTCTCTATTACAAAACTCTACTCCATTAGGCAATTTGATGACGAATCAATTTCTCATTTCGTAGCTAGATGAAGAGGTCTTATCAACAATATCTCATTATCTTTACCCCAACTTGAGTTGATTGTATTATTCTCTTAAGGTTGTGCTAAACATATTTCCCCTACTCTTCAAGTTCAAATTTTTAGGACTTTTGATGAGGCTTTCACAATTTCACACAAATTAGAAATTAGAGTTATTGATGAGGGGAAATTGAAACTAAGGAACAAAAATTATAGCTTCAAATATAATGACCCTTCCTTATCCACAACCACCAATCAATATAGCCATCCCAATACCAAAATAAAGGCATCTTTAAACTTGGTTATACTTAAAACTACTCCACCACCAACTATCAACCAACCCAACCAAACCAACTCCTCTAACTCCTCCAATCAACAAACCCAATTCAAAACTGAGCCACCCCAAAATAATACAATCCACTAGGGGAGTCATATGCTTTATTTTTGGAAAAATTTATCAAATCCAACATCATCTATCTTCCCCCCACTAAAACTCTCCAACAATTTGATGATTCTTGCCCTAAACATGATTGGTACAATGAAAATGATCTATGTGCTTTCCACCATGTCATTAGACATGATGTTAGTAGGTGTAACACCTTTAAAAGCATTATCCAAAACATGATTTATAAGGGTAACTTGTATTTGATAATCCCAATACACCCTTTAATCAATCCCTTGACATCTCTCATAAACCTTTCCCCAATCATGCCCCTTATACCAATTATGATGATAAAAAACCAAAATCATCTCACACTCGTGAGGTTTATAGGGTCAATGTTATTATAAGTGAACCTATCATTGAGGAGACCATTACCTTAACTACATCTTCCTTGATTCCACTCATTGAAGTGGTAAACTCACCCTCTATTCCTTTGGACACATAAATAGAGGAAATAAGCACCCATATTTTTTTACTTATTGAGACCATAGACCTATCCACATCTCCTTTGATAGAAATACCAAAGGAGGAAACCATTGATTCAAATACCTCTTCCCCCACTCCACTTATTGAAGTTGTGGAACTAACCACCATTCCTTTGGACACCCAAACAAAGGAAACAACCATCTATGTTCCTTCACTTAAGCCCATCACACCTTCCTCCCCTATCATAAAACCACCCACCCTCTCTTTGGAAATAATTCCCACAAGAAGAGATTACCTTGTCTACTCCTTCTAGGGTGGAAACATCCTCCCAAATCTTGGAACCTTCCATCAAGAACAAAGGTGAAGAAACCATTCCCTCATCTTAACCTATGGTATTAATATTTTAAACCAATGACGAAGGGATCAAACCCATTTACAAGCCTTTTTCTAGATTAGTCCAAAGTCTAGAATTCACTTCTCAACCCAATTTAGATAGAGCCACCTTTTTGCATCATCTTGGGCTCCCCTATCAAAACATACTTGAACCTTCAACCTCACTTTCATCCACCATCAAACCTATCATCACATCAATATCTTCATCAAACACTTCTCCCTCCAAAACCATAGGTGAACCATCCAATGCACCTCCATATAAAATTGTCAAATCACCTTATACCTCTCTAACTAAACCCATAAATAATTTAGGAATACTTACTATACCTATCCTTTCTCACCCATATTTAAAGTAGGACTTAACCCTATCTAGTCCACCAAATAAAACCCAAACCAAACCAACTAAAAAGGTGGATCCAACCAAACTCCCACCTGGAACTATACCCATACCACCTCCTTCACACTTACCATATATCTTAGGACCCCATCCTTCCACCCCAGGAGCTCATCCTTATTCAAAGAGGGTGAACCCTCTCACAACTACCTAAACTAAAGCTTATCATTTCATTATACCTTTACCTACCCCCACCAAATCATCAAACTCCCTGTCATTCTTAACTAGCCTATCTACCTCTACCTTCCCACCTATATCCAAATATTCATCATCCAAATCATCCACCTCTAAGCCCTCCACCTTAAAAATGACTAAAACCAAGCAATAAAAACTAAAACCACCTAAAAATTTCATGGTGAAACCTACTTCTAAGAAGCCTCTCACTCCTAAAACTAAAAACCCAACACCCTAACACCTTTGATTGAATCTTATTTGACCATTTTACAAAGGTTGTTGTAATATTATTCCTTAAGCCTACCACCTATCAAACCCTTTTACCCTTCAATTCCTAAATGATCTTGGTTCAATGATAGTTTAATTTTATCATACCATAGGACACCTAGTCACAACATGAATAACTGTAAAGCTCTCCAAGCACTTATCCAAAACTTATAGGATGAGGATGATCTATTATTAGATGAACCTCCCTTGAGCTCATTACTAACCCAAACACAAAATAAACCAATCCAAAACTTACCTAATCCTCCACTATTATTTGAAAGTGAGGAGGAATTAAAGCATCCATCTAGCATGGCACTTCCCCTCATCCACACTATCCATCTGGTTACCTGATCTAGGGCCCAACATAGGGATAAAGGAATAGCCAAAGTGTTAATGCCATGGACATATTATTTCACCCATAAAAAAAAATCATACCCAATCACCATCACATTTACCTTCAACAAAACCAAAACCAAAAATATCCATTTTGGGTGCTTCTCCCTCTAACCCTTCTGAATCTATCTAATAAGTAGTGTTAAAACAACTTCACTAGAAAATGGTGAAGATAAGCCTTTATAAACTAATAAGAC
Source organism: Torreya grandis (assembly GCA_037957365.1). Taxonomy (NCBI): domain Eukaryota; kingdom Viridiplantae; phylum Streptophyta; class Pinopsida; order Cupressales; family Taxaceae; genus Torreya; species Torreya grandis. Next base: position 7,825,831 of record JARHVA010000103.1, read on the forward strand.
ACCTTACCCAATCATCACCAAGCATGAATATATGCCTTTAAATAAATAGAGATTCAACCAAAATACCCTCAACTTCTTGCATCCTTTGTTGAAGCCCTTCAACTTTCTACCTTTGTAACATTCTAAGATTTAGAAATGCCTTTTGTTCATTTTGAAAATCCTGATCCTCCCCTCTTAATTATTACATACATAAATAAAACTTGCATTAAAAGGGTGATTATTGATGGAGGAATTATTATTAACATTATCTCCTCTCATGCTTATGACTAACTCCAAATGCCTAAGAATATCATGTTCGAAATTACAACAATCCTCCACTCCTTTAATGATACTATGGCCACTACCCTGGGAATAGTTATCCTCCACATCTGATTGGGATGTCACATAATTACATAACTATTTTACATTATATAAGGTGAGTTATAATAAAAAAATCTTACTTAGATTCCCTTGGATCCATGCCATGAGTTGTGTCCCATCCACCTTGCATCAATGTGTCAAGTTCAAGCATGAAGGTCAAGTTATTACCATAAAATATGGCCCTAGTCCTTTCAAATATTAAAACATGACATATCAACCCAATGATGTTATTATTCCTCCCTCATCCACCTCACCACCAATGAATAAAAACTCCACCCCTACCATCGATGAAGCTTCAACTAGCTCATCTATTCCTTCTTCTCAGATCCTCATAAAGGACCCCTTGGAGCCCATGTTCTAACATCTCTCATTAGGGGAGTATCATCTTTTAGCCTTAGATGATTTACTTACTCCTCAAGAGTATGGAAACCTTGACCATGATCCTACTTATGACCCCAATATCAGAACCATCATTCCTTTCAGGCCTCCCAACCATCAAACCAATTTAATCTATGGGGGACTTAATCATCCACTTATTACTTCCACTAGTACCTCTACCACCTGACCATTTTCATTTGAATTCTCCTATCTTGACAAACTAATATTTTCCAAATTATACCTTCACAAGTGTGCCTAGAAGGGATTTGACCTAATCCATTATGAACATGGACCTCATGAGTTACCTTTCATCAAAACCCAAAACCCTCATGAGCTATTTGGCCTTGGGTTCATACCACCAAAAGAACCCACTGATTCACCTAAACCTATAGCCACCATTGAGTAAAAAATCCCATCCTCACCAACACAGTCTCCTTCAAAGTTTGAGGATTTGAAATCATTCCTCCTAACTTTATTTTTTATTCAAAAGGGTGACCAAACTAAAACATTCCTCTCATTCATCCTAAAATGGTAGAAAATGATTCTCTTATCATCAACACCATCCAACATCAAGATGATGATTCCATTATCACCTACCTTAGAGTGGGGGATTCTTCTATCTGAAAATCCCTTCCTCTTGAGAACCAAACCATGTTGAATGAATCCACTATCAACATCAACTTGGGTACTTAGGATAACCCTCACATTGTAAAGATTGGTTAATCCTTAGATTATTCAAAGCAATAACATTACCCTTCTTTCATTTGAGATCAAAGCATATCATTTTCTTGGTCTTATTAGGATATGCCAAAAATCAACCCTTCCATATTACTCCACAACATTGTCACCCATCCTGATGGTAAGCCTGTTTGATATAATCTTTGTAGGATGCACTCTCACATCACTGTTCTAGTCAAAGAAAAGCTTTAGCATCTCTTGACTGTCAACTTCATCCAACCCATCTATTATCCTCAATGGGTTTCTAACATCATTCCCATTACTAATCCCATATGGGAACTTCACCTCTATATTAACTTTTATGACCTTAGCCTTGCTTACCCGAAGGATGATTTTCCTTTTCTTAGCATTGACCAACTTATTGATCTTATAGTTAGATACAAGATGTTATCTCTCATGGATGGTTTCTTGGGATATAAAAAAATATTAATTGCCCCAAAATATCAGCATAAGACTTCTTTCATCACCCCATGGGGAATTTTTTGCTACAGGGTCATGCCCTTTGGTCTGAAGAACATTGGAGCAACTTACCAACATGAGATGACCTACATCTTCCATGATATCATCCATAAAATCATAGAGGACTATGTAGATGATCTCCTTGGGAAATATAAATGTTTCAAAGACCATTTAGAAATTCTCACAATCATCTTTGACCACCTAATCTGTTTCCATGTTTGACTCAACCCTAAGAAATGTGTTTTGGGGGTCTTATATATAAATCTTCTTGGCTTTATCATCTCTCTTCAAGGAATCAAAGTAGACCATACCAAAGTTAGATCAATTTTGGAGATGCCAGTTCTAACCCACCTCAATAAAATTTGTATCCTTCAGGGGAAGATCCAATCCATCCATCACTTCATCTCTTAGTTATTAGATAGATGTCAACCCTTTCACCATCTTCTCCAAAAAGATACATCTTTTAAGTGGACTAAGGACTACCAACTAGACTTTGATTCACTCAAAGAATAACTCCTTTCTCCACCCATTCTTACCCCTCCTAAAGAGGACCAACCCTTCCACCTTTATATTTTTGACATTCACCATTCCTTAGGGTTAATGCTTGCTCACCATGATGAACAAAATAAAGGGCAAGTTGTCTACTATATAAGTTAAACGCTTATAGAGCATGAAACTTAGTACACCCATTTTGAGAAACTTTACCTCACCTTAGTCTTTGTGGCTTCCAAAATTCATCAATACCCTCTCAATCACAAAACTTTCATCATCACTAGCATTGACTCACTCAAGTACATGCACTCTAAACCATACCAAAACCAACATATGGCTAAGTGGCTCAGGTTTTTAGTTGATTTTGACCATGAGTTCCTCCAATAGAAGTTAATTAAAGGTAAATTCATTTCTAATGAATTGGATAAATCTCCTTTACTAGACAACCAACCTCTTCCTTTTTCTTTTTTGGATGAGTCCATCATGACTCTTTCTCAAGAAGACCCTACCTATCAAATGACCATGTTATTCAGTGGCTCGAAATACCAACATGGTGGGGGTACCAAAGTTTTTATCATTCCCTTTGATGGTGAACCATTTCCCATTTCCTTCAAAATTGATTTTGATTGTACCAATAATGTGGCTGAGTATGAATCCCTAATAATAGGTCTCCAAACCACTTTCACTTTGGGAGTTAAGATGATCATTATCTTTGGTAATTCTTATCTTGTGATCAACCAAGTCAATAGATCCTACCTATTTAAGAATGATGTCTTGAAATTTTTTGAAAAACTATTAGAGATGTACTCTTAATATCATTTGATCATTACCTTATCCAATCTATTCCATGATCTACCAATATGTTTATGGATATAATGGCTTCCCTTGCTTTCTAAATCCCATTTCAACCTATTGATTCTAAACTCTTTGTCACCATTCATCACTTTATCACACCATCTTATATCCATTATGATCATCCTACCATTTATAGTATGTGTAGACACTAAAATTACATCACATATGTGTGTAACTCCCTCATTGAAACCCCCCTTGAGCCCTATTTCAATAATAATGAGTAGCCTCCCTAACCCATGCTTTTACACCTCACATATTTAATCAATTTAAAATATATAATTAAGTTAATTAAAAACCCCTTTTGTCACCTTACCAAGCCACCTCATCCTAAGAAAAATTCTCACCTGATGATTCACCTCAAGACTTAGTCCCCTTATCCTAACTACCCAAGACTTGTTCTCACCTAAAAAATGAGTTCCTAACCAAATACATCCTTTTTAACCTCCCATTTCTACCATTTCTTAATGGATACCACACTTGGAATGAGGAGAAATAAAAATTAGGCTAAAAATAGTAATTTTACCTATTTTTATACTGTTGATGTCAGTCAACCCATGGTCAACATCGGTGGGATCACTGATGTTAGTTATATAAGCCAAACTCCAAACTAATATTTAGGTTTGTAAAAATCAATAAAACTCATTCTTATTTGCATACAAGCTTTTTGCACTCAAATTTTGACATATTGGCTTACTATTATCTTGCATAAGTCAATCTAGATCTAGAACCAAGCTCTTGAGAACTAACAACACCCACTTGTTGTCTATATTCAAGACATCAGTTTGAACTGCCTAATAGAAGCCACCCATCTGGTACTTATCATTCAGCCACCACTATAGCTAAGTACATCACTTATTTTTTAAGTCTTTAAGCTGTTACTTTTTAACTCCTTTACATCTACCATTTATTGCTTTTACACATTCTTGACCGAACCTCATGAATGAGTTATAAATCTTCCCTGCTCATTTTCCCTTGCTCCAACACACCAAACCTCTAACTAGATCCATCCAAACACTATTCTCTCTCTCACAACTCTTCCCCAACCTTATAGACGTGAATAAAACCATTTCTAAGACCCAAAAAAGACTTCTACAAACTCTTAGGCAATTATTGCCCCGATCGACATCGACAGCCTAACTAATATCGATTACTTCTTTACTGACCTCGATAGCCTAACCAATGTCAGTAACTATGAATTTCTTAACCATCCTAAAACCTACCCAAATAACTTCCAAAATACAAACTAAATATACCACCTATACTTTGTTACTTTCTACTACACTCAAGTTGTGAATAATGGTAACATTATCTCTCTTTTACTCTCTCTTTTCCTCTCTCTTAGTTATTTATTACTATTTTTGTCTCTCAAAAGTGGACTATCATCTCTAAGGAAGTTTGACACTTCCTAGAACAAGCATGTAGCTTGACAACCCACTTATATATCTACTAACAAACATTTTGTGGTAGTGCTTTCTTACTTACAGGTAGTCCTCCCTAGCCAAAGATTAGTGCTCGCAACATCTGGATATAGCGTGAAAACTAATCTAGGTTCATTCTAATTATTAATCCCTATCCTTATTCTCTATTTTTATTTAGACTTAAAATAGACAAATTTTAGTGAAACATTTCTAGCACACTCGATGGGACCCTGGAGTTTTCCTTAGGTTTATTGCTTGTTTTAAGCATTCATATAGGTGTGTTATAGTGAAAACTTAATTTTTTACATTTTGTTTTCTATTTAAGGACAATAAACTAAAATTCCTTTTTCCTTGCCACTCTTTTTTACCTTTTTGCCTTTAAAATCAATTTATCAATTTTCTTACAAGTTGAAAGAATATCCTTTTTACTTCTTCTTGCATGCACATTAGGATAGTAAATTTCATTCTCTACTCCTATTTTATCTTTATTTTCATTCTAATCTAAACATTTCAGATTTGGGTTTAAAACTTATTGCACTTCATTGTTTGCTTGTTGTATATTAGCTCACCTTGTTAATTACAAGCATTATGAATGAATTATGGTTCACCTATGTTACAAAAATAGATAACACTAAAAAAAATACATATAAACTCACTTGAGATAAATCCCATCAAGATTTCATCACTTAGTGGATCACCTTACCCTACCTGGCTATCCTACTTGGATTTCACCACCAAGGGAGAACCCACTCAATTCTGTGGTGGAGTATAAACTCTAGACAAAAGGTATATTTTTCATAAGAATCCTAGCTTAGCTTTAGATCCATGAAGTGCAGGGAGTAAGATCTTATAACAATCCATGTACCCGGTCTAACGTAGATTTCCTTTTGAGCACTAAAACTAACCTGAAACTAGCTCTAGATTACTTTTTAGTACCTTTGGTAACCAAATTTTCTTCTCTCTATTTGATTAAGGCATAAGCCAACACAAGACTAAAATTAATCTCTAACAATTAATAATTAGTGGTTGTATGTTCTTTTTCTAATTTTCTATTGCTTTCTGTATTTTGGAGTTGGTAAGAATGTTTTTTCATTGATTCACAAAATCAACACTATTTTTAATACTTAGTTTGTATAACCTATTATATCAAGTTTTTTGAGTGTTCTTCCTTCTTACACATACCTCTTTCATCTTCTATTTTACCTAGATTCTACCTTTGGGTTACTAAAATGTTGGATTTTCCATCTCCTAGGTTATCATAGTAACTAACATCAGTTAACTATATCGACATCAATAGACTTTAGCTACTAACATCAGTTAATCCCACTTATGTCAGAAAACTTTTGCTACTGACATTGATCAAGTGACAGAAATTGATGACTATGTAATTTTGATTTTCTCAAAATAGCTAGCTAAAACAACCCACTTACCTACACCCAAACCTAGTTTTCCCTTATTATATAACTAATATAGAATATTAAGACTATTCTTACTTCTTGCATGGTATTGATGTGAGCTCAAGATAAAAGTCTTGTCGATTATGCAAGCTAGAAACCACTTCCACCTTCCCCTGTTATTTATGATTCTGTCATGGAGCATACTTCACATATAGAACATACTCCAATCCCCAACCAAATTTTCATTGTGCCTGAAGGAGATAAAGATTTTGCTAAATTTCTTGATCGCCATATGGCATCCCTTTAGCATTACCTTTCCATGAGCCAAACCTACAATTCTTTAGGTGACCCAATCTATGGTATGCTAACCTCTCTAATGGAGACAACTTCAGTTTCAGCTATCTCCACTATTTTCCCTATGGTTACTCAAACCACCACCTCAAAAACTAACCTAACCATAAATAATTTCCAAATTTTAGCATCGTCAACTATATAATCCCACCTAAACCCTGGCATGACTTCCCAACTTTCAAAACCACAAGAAATTCAATCAAGTTACACCCCATTTCAAAATTTGGAGGTACCTATTCCATCTACTCTCACACCTATAATTACCCAAGTTACGATGCACACTTCATCTAGTTTAATCATGCCAATAACCCAGCCTATAATATAAACATCTAACTAAAGCATAGTCTCTAACCTAATAAGACAAACCCCTTTTCTTTTTGCCCCCAGCCTATGACTCATTATCCTTATGTTGCACTAACACAACCTCAACAAGCTATGTCATACACTCCCTCTACTTCCTAGCAGGTTCCCTATATCTTAGGGAGTATCTCTTGGACTAATCCCCCTCCATACCTCATCAAGATGCTAATGGACAAGATTTCTAATCTAGAGACATCCATTTCTGCTTCAAAGAATGTGTTATCATATGATTAGATATGTAATGAACCCATCCATCCTTCTATTCCTATTCACCCTTATCCAAGCCAATCCAAACTCCCCAAATTTACTCATTTATAGAGTAAAGAGGACCCACAATAGCATTTATGAGAATTTAGACATGCTTGTTATTTAATAGGGCACGATGATGTGTTATTACTTCACACTTTCCCTGTCTCTTTCAAGTGATACTTTGGATTGGTATAGCTTTATACCTCAGCACTCCCTTTTCTCATTTACCCAACTTACATAGATATTCCTAAACCATTTCTCTATTAACATTTCTATTTTTTTATTACAAACCTTTATTCTATTAGACAATTTGATGATGAGTCTATCATATATTTTTTCACTCATTAGAGGGGATTAATCAATCAACTCTCCTTCTCCTTAACCCAACCTAATACTATTTAGCTCTTCTCAAGGACATTTACTAAACACATTTCATCCACACTCTGAGTACAAACTTTATGCACATTTGATGAGGCTTTTACAATGGCACAAAAAATTGAGATTCAGGCTATAGATGAAGGCAGAGTCAAGTTGCATAGTAGGAATGCCAATTCCAAGTTAAATGACTCCTCCTCTTCTAAAAATTATCCTTCTAACCAAAAATCTAAAAGCTCCACCAATGTAGTGATTGTTACATCAACTTCTTCAACAACCACAAATCGATCAAATTCCTTGACTTCCCAAAATCTGACCAAGCAATTCCAACAATGGTATAAACAATGATAATAGACTTCCATTAGGGAGTCATATACATCCATTTTGGAAAAACTATTGCAACAAGGTGTCATAACCATTCCTGAAATCAAACCTCCTATATAGTTTGACCCCTTCCATCCTATTCCAACTTGGTATAAGGAGGATGAGTTTTGTAGCTACCATTGAGTTAAAGGCCACAATTCTAATAACTGTAAGACATTCAATAACATTTTTCAAGACATGCTTGATAGGGGTGATCTCATCTTGGATAATCCTAATATGCCCCCTAATCAAAATATGGATGTGTTCAAACAACCTTTTCCTAACCATTCACCCAATCAAAATATTTTTCAGATCATGACTAACTCATGTGATCATAAAATCCATATGGTTAATATGGTCTTTCCTTTACTTCTAGTTCAACCTCCCCCTTAATAAGAGGCACCCATTTTATCTATTAATCCCCCATAGTTAGTGGTATTTACTTTTTCCATTCTTCCTCCTTAGGTAGAAGAGCTTATTTCACCCATTCCACTCCTACGTGAGGAATAACCTTCTTTACCACTACTTTTGTAACTAGAGGAGCCAATATTACTAGTTCTTTTTTCACCAATATTACCTATTATTTTACCTATGGAAGACCATACCTTACCCTTTCTACAACCACATATTGAGGGTAACATCATTCCTATGTTATACCCTCTTGAAAAACCTTCCTCACCTACCTTTCCTCTACTGATAGAGAGTAATACCCCATCCACTACACCTTTGCACCTTGAAGAGTCAGTGTTATCCACTCCTACATTGGATGAGAGACCTATTTCACTTACTCCAATTCCACCACTCTTACCACTTATTTTACCTATGGAGGATCATAATTTACCTATTCCTCACCCACATTTTGAGGGAGCAATAATACCTATGATTTACCCCTTGAGGAACCCCCTTCACCTACCTCTCCTCCACCCATGGAAATCCATGCCTCTTATCCTATCTCTATTGAATAAGACCCTATTGTGGCTCTTTCTCATCTTTGGTCCAAAGTAGAAAATACCAATAATTTACCTCTTTCTCAAACACCTCATCCTTCTAAGGATGCAACAGTAAGTCCACGTCAACTTCATCTAAACCCTTCTCGTGGTTGGTGAAAAGTCTATAATTTATTGACTCCATGAAGCTAGATCATGTGGTATTTTGGGACTAAATTAAAAATCCTTATCCAATACAATGAGTGTCTAAATTTACCACCAACTCTCTCACTACCCTTTACCCCAAGGTCTTTGACAAACTAGAGATTCTTCACCAAAATCACTAGAAGTTCATCCATCTATGATAGAGCCCTCACCCTCATAGGCATCTACCACATTAAATTATATTAGGCCTTTAGGTGTATGCCCTCTCTCTAATCTAATTCATCCATAGGTGAAATTAGATCTAACTCTCCCACCCCAAGTTAGAGTTTCACAACCTAAACTATAGAAAAATGTTAAGATTCTTATATCTCATCAATCTTTCCCTCTTCAACCCTAAATTTTACCATCAATTTTGGGACCTCACCCCTCTACTTTAGTTGGAGTATCATTGATCCAAGCAAAATAAAAGGTTGAGTTACCTCCACTAATACCTTTGCCACCTGGTATGCTTGTCACATCTAACACCATGATACCTAACACCAAGAAAGGGTTAGCAAAACATGTAACTCCACCATCACCAAATAAGGTGCCATGAAAAATCACCCTTGTGACTCCTAAACAAAATAAGGTGTCCACTCCTATTATCATAACAAGTGTGATCTCACCCACAAGCTCTTAGAGGTTTTTCCTATGCCATTTATTGTAATCTTCCATAAATACTCTTCCTCCCATTAAGCCTTATAGTCCCCTTGGAATGAAGCCATCTTGTTTTAATGATACATAAGTGTGTCTATATCATCATCCACCTAGGCATGATACTGAGAGTTGTAAATCTCTCACAACAGTCATTCAACAATACTTTGTTGTCATCACTCTCTTTTTTGATAATCCTATTATTTCACCTCTGGCATCTATAATGAATCCTATTATTCCACCTAAATTCAAACCCAAATATGTTGTCGTACCCCCTTTTCCACCTCCTTCACTTATGTTTCAGATCAACATAGTTAATGTGGCAACATGGTCATAAAACCAAAAGGATAAAGGTAAGGAAAAATTCACTGATCCTTGAGCTCATCCCTTTTCCAAAGACACTCCTCCTCTGAATCCTAAGGTTTCCATCTTAAGGGTCCCAAAACTAACATCTTCAGATGTTATTCAAATCTTGATGGTGAAATAGCTTCGAAAAAACTCCTATGAAAATGTCCTTGTATGAGTTAATCCAAAACTCATCCCAACACCATCAAGCTTTGATTAGTTATTTCCAAGTAGTTTAGGTATAACCTAATTATCCCCAACCTCTTTCAACTTTGGTTAGCTATCTTAATTCTATCTCCCTCATTTCCTTTAGTAATTCAGAAATTCCACTTCAACACCCTGAAGATCAAGATTCTACCCATTTTATTACCGCATATATTAATCAAACTCATGTCAAGAGTGTCATGATGAATGGGGGAGATAGTATTAATATTATTTTTACCCATGCCTAAAAACAACCAGCTCTTCTCAAGGAGTGCATGTCTCAAACTGATGTGGTACTCTGCTCCTTTAATGATACCATAGCTACTATGGTGGGTACTATTATCTTACATATCCATGTAGGTCCACACATAATTCTTGAGCTCTTATATGTTGTAGAAGGAGAGTTATGATATAACATCCTACTTGGATGAGATTGGATACATGCTATGGCATGTGTACCCTCAAATTTGCATCGATGTATCAAGTTTGAACATGAAGATCAAGTGCATGTTATACCTGTTAACCCACCTCTGTTTAAAACATGCAACATGACATATAGTTCCAATGGTGTTATCATTCTATTAAATACATCATCTCCACATGATACTTATGAAGCTTCCACAAGCTCCACCACCCTAGTTACATAGATATCAACAACATAAATTCCTAACATGGATCCCATGGAGGAAACTTTTAAACATTTGTCACTTGGAAAAAATCAATTGTTGACACTTTACATGTTTTATACTCCAAAAGAGTATGGAAAGATTCACATGAACCCAAATTATGATCCCCCATTGGGATGGTCATCCTTTATGGGCCCCTAGCCTTCAAACTAATTTCACATATGGGGGAATTGATCAGGCTCCCGCTATCATCAATCTATCCTCTTCACCACAACCATTTACCTATGATTTCTCTTTCCTGAGCAAGCCTAGTTTTCAACACACCTATCTTTATCGGTGTGCCTAGAAAGGATTTGGTTTGGGTCATTATAATTAGGGTGTCCATATGCCTATTGAATGTCCCACTAGAAAAACCATTGAAAATGCCAAAAAGAGGCATGGATTGGGTTATGACAAACCAACTAAACTCATTAAAACTTCCCATGTACCAATTATTGAAGAGCCAGTCTCTCCTTCTCCACAATCACCCACTGAATCAGAGGTATCTATACCTCCTAATATTTTTTTCAATAAATGTCATCCCTTTGAGGCCTCTCACCTATCACCAGGGTAAGGAAACAAGGTCCCTTCCTCTCATTCATCCTAAAATAATTGATGAAGACTCTCCCACTATTAACACTATCCAATGTCAATATGATGATGCTATTCTCACATGCATGATTGTAGATGATTCCTATATCTAATGATCTCTCCCATCTGAAACACAAGCTATGTTAAATGAATTAACCATTGACATTAATTTTCCCTCTCATGATAACCCCTACATCCTCAAGATTGGCTAATCTTTGGATTCCTCTGAGCAAGCTGATTATGCCACATTTATTAATAGCCATAGCAAACACTTCACTTGGTCTTATAATGACATGTTGAGTATTTACCCCTCTATCATCACCCATAAGATTTTCACTAGTCAATATGCTAAACTTATTAAGCAAAAGCTTTACAAGATGCATCCTCATATTGCTCTCCTTGTCAAATAAGATCTCCAATGGCTTATTTATATTAACTTTATCCAACCCATCGACTACTTGTAATGGATTTACAATATTGTTCCTATCATAAAAGCAATCGAGGGAATACATATTTGTACTGACTATCATGACTCAAACCTCACTTGTCTAAAAGATGACTTCTCATTTCCAACTATTGACCAACTTGTTGATCTAACAACTGGCTATGAGATGCTATCACTTATGGATAGGTTCTCTAGATATAATAAAATCTTGATTTCTCCCAAGAATCAGCACAATACAACCTTCATTACCCCATGGGGGACTTTCTATTATCGGGTCATGCCTTTTGGTCTGAAGAACGTTGGTGCCACCTACCAATGTGCTATGACTTATAACTTCCATGATCTCCTACACAAGATTTTGTAAGATTATGTGGATGACTTTCTTAGAAAGTCTAAACTTAACCAAGATCACTCGAGGATTCTTAAAATCATATTTACTCATCTCCTCTAATATAACATTCGACTAAACCCAAAGAAATGTGTCTTTGGTGTTCTTTCTGGTAAGCTCTTAGGTTTTTATCATTTCTCTCCATGGTATTGAGGTTGAAATTGCCAAGGTTAGATAAATCCTAGAGATGCCTCCACCTAATAATATTAAATAACTCCATATCCTACACGACAAACTTTAGTCAATCCACTGATTCATCTCTTAGTTGTAAGATCCTTGCCAACCCTTTCACCATCTCCTCAAAAAGGATGTCTCTTTCCATTGGAATACAGAGTGATAGGAATATTTTGATGCACTCAAATAATATCTCCTTTCCCCACTAGTTCTTATTCCACCTAAGGAAAATTAGCCTTTCTACTTATACATATCCATAATAGACCAATCTTTGAGTGTTATGATTGCACATCGAGAAGAGGTGGTTTACTACATAATCTGCACACTTATTTATTATGAGATTTGATATACCCATACTAAAAAACTTTGCCTCGCATTGGTCAATTCTACCTTCAAGCTTTGCCATTATCTCCTAAATCACAAAACCTACATGGTCACCCATACTGATCCCCTTAAATACATGCATTCCAAGCCATATCATAACCAATATTTAGCTCAGTGCCTCATGCTCCTTACTAAATTTGACTTAGATTTTATTCAACAAAAGTATATTAAGGGGCAAATAATCACTGACCAATTAGCTGCCACCCCTTTACCTAAAAACCAACCTTCAAACCTTAAATTCCTTAATGAATCTATCACAATGCTCTCCACTGATGATATCTCTTATCAAATGATGATGTTCTTTGATAGGTTTAAATGTCAATATGGTGGGGGTGCATGAGTCATTCTTATTCTCTAGATGGTGAACTTATACCTTTATCATTTAAACTATATTTTGAATGTACTAACAACATGGCTGAATATGAGGCTTTAATCTTAGGGATTCAAATGGCACTCTTCTTGGGTATCAAATCCATAACCATTTTTGATGATTCTCAGCTAGTGGTTAATTAGGTTAATGGTTCCTACCTATGCAAAAACAAAATTCTACAATGATATAAACATCGTGTAGATACACTATTAGGATCCTTTGACTTTTATCTCTTACAAATTATTCCTTGATCTACAAACAAGTTTGTTGACACAATGACTTCAATTTCTTCACACATACCTTCTTCATCCTCTTCCTCAAAAATATATGTCACTAAGCATTGCTTAACATTACCCTCCTATTCATCAACTAACATCCTCTTTATAAAAAATGTAACATCCCACCAATATGACTTATAGCACAAATAACTCATGGATTATCTTTCCTTTTTTATTACCCCTTCTGATCTCTCCCATCATGGGAGACGTGCCTTCATAAAACATGCTACTAGGGAAACTTCTCTATAAGAGAAGTTTTGATGGTCTCCTCCTTAGATGCCTCACTATTAATGAGACTCCCTTCGCTATTAAGGAAGTCCATGATGGCATTTGTGGTAGACATTTCAATGGTCATATAGTTGTCAAGCATATCCTTCAACTCAATTATTATTGGCCAACACTCCATCAATATTATAGTGATTACAATTGGTGTTGTGTCAAATGTCAATAACATGCTAACCTCCTTCATGTTCTGATTCATGCATTACAAGTCATAAAAGACTTTTGGCCCTTCTCCCAATGGGTCTTAGATCTAATCAGGGAGATAACCCTCATTCCTACCTCTATCAATATTCTATCATTAATACCACTAAATATTTCACCAAGTGGGTTAAGAACATTCCTCTTATCTCCACTAAGTCTGATAAAATTATTGACTTTATCAGCGATCACATCATCTATCATTTTGGTGTCCCTCATAAAATTGTAATAGATAATGGCAAATATTTCAAAAATAAGACTATCTAAAGTCTTTTTAATACATTCAAAATCAAATTTATATTCTCATCACCATACTATCCATTAGAAAATAGATAGGCCCTCTAACAAAATATTGACCAAAATTCTCATGAAGGTAGTCAATGATACATGCAAGGATTGACACACACACACATTCTTTTTGCTTTATGGGCTTACCAAACTAGCATTCAAACCCTTATGGGTGCTACATTTTTTTTCTTTGGTCTATGGGATAGAGGCTATTTTGCCTCTTGAGGTTCAAATTCCTTCTCTTCGCATTTCTCTAAAAAACATACTTACTAATGATGACGTTTACCAAAAATGTTTGGCTCAACTCGAGTTACTTGATGAACACATTCTCATAACCCTCAACCACCTCCAAATCTATCAAGAGTGTATCACACGTGCTTACAAAAAAGACCTTAAAGAGCAAGATTTAAATATTAGAGATTTCATCTTAAAATAAAATCAATATGTGACGAACATGGAGAAAATAAAATGGGGTAAGTTTTCTCCTAATTGACTTAGACCCTATATGATAACTCACAATAATGGCTCAGGAATTTATCATTTGTCTTGTCTCAAAGGAAGGCTAAAACTTGAGCCTTTAAATGTCTTACACCTATGACCATTATTTTTTTAAATAAGCATTGCTTCACCACGTGTTTCACTTGAGCTCCTCCCTTGAGGACCCTTATTACATTCATCTCCCTTCCTCTTAACCCTTACTCCTACACACTTAGTTAACTTACAAAGTGTTATGGTTTTTCCATCAAAGTGGAAAACTCCTAAGCCTCTATAGACTTGTCCATGACTAGAAGCAAAAAAAATAAAAAAATGGGATATGTAGACAAGTTCTAATCTCTAAGGTCATGTTTTTCAATGTAGACTGCTCCCTTGAAAGACAACTACGCAACTTCTCTTTGCTACTATCAATAGACTGCTCCCTTGAAGGATAGCTATTTAAAAATAAAAAAATGCTTAGGCCACTCCCTTCAAGGATGGCTAGGCCAAGATTTTTTCTCAAAGGTAAATACAAATAAAAGCTTCACGTATTGATCAACTTCATATGACCTCACCACATACAAAATCCCATTGTAGGTTTCCTGCATTGATTAGTTGACACACACAAAAAAAGAAAAAGCTTTAAGTCATGGACTTGCCTATAATCACTCTCAAGTCACCCATAGTAAGGGCATATCATCCCCACTTTGAAGATTATGCTATGTAAACACTTTCACTCATTTACCCTTTTTTCTCTCATACTCTTTCAAGGGAATTTGCACTCGCTTAACACAAGGTGAAAATGGCACTTCTCTAACAAACAAAATGGTCTAATGATGAAAAACATGAAAGAGGCTCATATTCTTGAGCCTATTTATGTTATGATTATGATCTTTGCCAATATGTGAGCATTCAACCTCTTTATTTTCCCATCCAAATCACATGTTGATCTCTCTGCTGAAACAAAAATTTCATACAAGCACTATCAAGCCTTCTCCATTTATTTTAAGCATAAACCATCACAAATATGGAAAAATGCTAAAACAAAATAACATAACCAGCCTATTCATTTTAATCATACACCATTACAAATATGGAAAAATGTTAAGATGAAGCTAATAAATCAACTATGCATATACCATCACACATATGGGAAATGCTAGACTAACTAAAACATTAAAAACAAATTAACATAACATTAAATAATCATCTACATCAACATCATCACAATCACAATAAACACATCTTACAATCACAATAAACATACATCTCATATATATATATATATATATATATATATATATATATATATTGAGAGAGAGATGATATTGTGATGATGTATCGATATACATGTATGTTGAGCATATGCTCAACATACATGTATATCGATACATCATCACAATATCATCTCTCTCTCAAAATATACATCTCTCATCTTTGGCTCACAGGCTAGTGTGCATATAAAATATATAATGAAAGTAAACTCTAGCACTCATAGTCCTCAAGGCTCTCCACATGGTTGTGAAGAAGTAGTGCCATCACCACTCTCTGCCCATCTACATCTATGTGAACTAGAAGCTATGACATGTGACACTAATATCTCTTGCTCTCTAAACTCAGAATACCTCTAAATCTATGGGAACTCCCTAATGGACCTATCATAATAATTAATCTCATCTAAGGCAGTAGTATACCTCACCAGAGATATAGTCTATGGTGGTCTCATCACACCTACTAAAGGCCCAATCTATATTGGTCCCTACGATGGATGGAGGAGGAGTAGCCTAACTTGATAATCTCAAACTATCCCTCTCTACTATTAGTGTAGTAACCTGACCTTGTAATACACCAATATGGTATTATAATGCCCTGACTTGGCTCTACAATGTCACCACCTATCCCTATAAGACTAATACCTATGCCTAAGCTATATCTCAAGCTTGTACTATCGCATCTTGAGCCTACACTGCTACATCTTATCCCTATATTGTTGCATCCCATGCCTATACAACTACATCTCTCTCTCTCTCTCTCTCTCTCTCTCTCTCTCTCTCTCTCTCTCTCTCTCTCTCTCTCTCTCTCTCTCTCTCTCTCTCTCTCTCTCTCTCTCTCTCTCTCTCACATCAGCCCTTACAAATTTGGTGGTGGCCTCCTGACCTCCACCATAGGATACAAACCTGCCCACCAAGCCCTATATATTGTTTTACACCTTAGATCAACTACATCTTGTCCTACTGGTAGCTCTTAAAAATCTATCCCATCTATCTCTTATGGTAAGTGTATGGGTACCTCAATATCATCCCTCTTTTATCAATGGAAGGTAGGTAGGACATCATATAGAAGGCCAAACTATCTCCTGACCCATGCCATGACTACCATCTCTAGCTCATTGGCTCATCTCCCTCTAACCTATAATGAGCTCTGTAATCCAACAAGCTAATATACTTATCCTCTAAATGAAGGTTATGTCAAGTAGGGTCTCCACATAATATTTATAGGGATCACTATTCTAGCCCCAAATCATGATATATTGGGACTGGTCTTATGCAAATACAATACACTGCTCAACCATCTAATCTCCATTTGGTAATCTATCATGCACTATGTTGTCTCAAACATGAGAAGAGCTTCTCATAGAGTTGAGTCATAGGCCATCCCATCTCTCCACCATCTAAAACCCACCCTGAAGCTAGATAAAATCATGATAGCTAGATAAAATCAGGCTATTTAGGCAACACTCAGTCAACATAGGAAGTCTTTTGAGGTTGATCCCAACCATATACCCACCTATGTTATCATTAGACTTATGTGTCATGCGACTCTACAATATCATCACACTCCCCTAAACTTATGGCTTCCACCACTCATTTTGGGTGACATCCCTCCTCACATACATCAACAGTCTTGATAGGTGATCCTACAATGTTAACTCCAGCCTAGCCTACATCCACACACACACAACTCAAGTCACATACTTTCTAACATAACTTACAACAACTTTTTCCCTTCTCTTTGGGAAAACTACATTGGTTTAAGGCCCTCCATCGGGCTATTTAGGCAACACTCAATCAACATAGGGTCTTTTGAGGTTATCCCAACCATATCTATTTATCTAACCTACTCTCCCCTCTCTACCCTAGGCTTCACTCACTCTCTCTCCACCCTAGGCCCAATTGCCTATCATAACTCTAGGCCTCATGGCTTATCTCTCTAGGACCTATCTTTTAATCCTTAGGTCCCCTCACTATTTCAACTTATCCTTTTTTACCCATTTCCCATAACACACTTTTAACCATATCTTAGAGCTTTTTCCCTAGGCTATAGGAGAACTACATTGGTTTGAGGCCCTCAATCAAGCTATGTAGGCAACACTCAGTTGACATGAGGTCTTTTGAGGCTAGCTTGACCATTAGGTTAGTGGACTACTTCAATTAGGAATCCAAACTAACCTTTTCTCCTATTTTTGGGTTCTTCATAGTCACCAATGTTAGTTTTTAATGCTGACATTAGTGCTTGGTATTGGTTGACATCAGCAAAACCTATCGACATCAACATCAACACTATGTCAACCGATGTCAAAGATTGGTTCAACCTTAGGGCTAAATGACCTATCCCCTAAAATTTGATTTTAACCTAAAACCTAACCCAAATCCCTCCCAAATTCCCCTAAACCTACCCTACCCCATTTCTAAAATCAAAATCACCATCAAGTTTCAAATCCAAATAACCAACTCAAGTTTCAAATACAATTACAAAATCAAAATAACCAACTCAAGTTTCAAATCCAATCACAATACTTCTTACCTCATCTCTTTATCTCCTCTAGGCTGGTACAATTAGCTCTTATGGTGGAATGCCTCCCGCTGGGTCCCCTCCTAACTATACCATCTCAATCACTCTTTTTCTCTCCAATAAAATATTACAAATAAGTTTGGTGGGCCACCAAACCCCTTTTTGTTAGGTTTGGTCACCCACCAACATCAACATATTTGACCTAATCTACTGACTATGACACTTTTTCCCACTGATATTGACAACCTTACCCTAGGCCACCAATGTTGGCAATTTTTACTACTGACATCAATGACATCATTGATGTTATCACCATTGCAATAGAATTTCCATCGATAACCACAACTCTTTAGACTCTATCCATAATTTAGGGTAATTTGGAGATCACATATCTCTCCCTGACTACGACTACCAACTTAGAGATCACATATATCTCCCCAACCATGACAACTACCCTTGGAGATCACTTAATTATTAACCCATGATGACTTTGACTGGAGATCATGAATATCTCCTCACCTATTGACCCTTTTACACCAACCTTGCATTGCTTATCTTGACCACTTATGCTAGTTTTCTATAATTGGCTATTATACACACACATGTATATTAGGTGTTTTAGATAGTGACCAATTTCATCCTATCACTTGTAACATTTTTGTGTTTTCTAGGCGCACCTCCTACCGTAGATACCTGGGACACATGGACCAATTGGAGCTACAACTTTGATTGTTTTGACCTTATCATCTATCACTTACAAGTTATGCTTTGGTTATTTCTATCTAAGTCCTTCTCAACATTACCTATTCTTGATTTTATCAACTATATCTCATAATAGTATACACACAAGTAGTGATACCATGTTTTCCTCTACCCACACAATTCACTTCTTATCAAACTGATACCTGATTCTAGTTTCTCTTCGATCAATTCCCATTGTGAGGGGGGATACCTCATCTAATACCTCGAACATCTAACTCCTATTTTTGTCTTGCAACTTGTAAATGAAAATTACAAGACAAAATGGGGAAAATGTAGACACTAAAATTACATCACACACATATGTAACTCCTTGTGTTGAAACCCCCTTGAGACCTATTTCAATAATAATGATTAGCCTCCCTAATCTATGCTTTTATCCCTCATATATTTAATCAATTTAAAATATATAATTAAGTTAATTAAAAACCCCTTTTTCCACCTTACCTAACCACCTCATTCTAAGACTAATTCTCACTTGATGAGTCATTTCAAGACTTATTCCCCTTATCCTAACTACCCAAGACTTATTCTCACCTCAAAAATGAGTTCCTAACCAACTATGTCCTTCTTAACCTCCCATTTCTACCATTTCTTAATGGATATCACACTTGGCATGAGGAGCAATAGAAAATAGGCTAAAAATAGTAGTTTTACCTATTCTTATGCTACCAATGTTGGTCAACCCATGGTCAATGTCATTGGGATCACTGGTGTCAATTATATAAGCCAAACTCCAAACTAATATTCAAGTCAGTAAAAATCAAGAAAACTCATTCATATTTGCGTACAAGCTTTTTATATTCAACTTTTGACATCTTGGCTTACTGTTATCTTGCATAAGTAATCCAAATCTAGAACTAAGCTCTTGAGAATTAGTAACACCCACTTGTTGTCTCTATTCAAGACATCAATTAGAACTGCCTAATAAGAACCACCCATCCATCACTTATCATTCAGCCACCACTATAGCTAAGTACATCACTTATTCTATAAGTTTTTAAGTAGTTACTTTACAAATCCTTTACATCTACTATTTGTTACTTTTACACATTATTGAATGAACCCTATGAAGGAATTATAAATCTTCCCCACTCATTTTTCCTTGTTCCAACACACCAAACCTCTGACTAGATCCATCCAAACACTACTTTCTCTCTCACACACTCTTCCCCAACCTTCCAGACCTGACCAAAACCATTTCCTAGACCTAGAAAAGCCTTCTATAAACTCTTAGGAAATTATTTCCCCTAATGACATCGATAGCCTAAATTATATCGATCACATTCCTCATGAACCTGGGAAACTAACTGATATTGATTACTTCTTCACTGACCTATATAGCCTAACTGACATTAATAACTATGGATTTCCTAACCCTTCTAAGACCTACCAAAACAACTTCCAAAATATAAATTTAATATACCACCTATACTCTGTTACTTTTTTATACACTCAAGTTGTGAATAATGGTAACATTATCTCTCTTTTACTCTTTTTTCATCTCTCTTGGTTATTTATTACTCTTTTGTCTCTCAAAAGTGGACTGTCATCTCTAAGAAAGTTTGACACTTCCTGGAACAAGCACATAACTTGGTATCCCACTTATATATCTACTAACATAAATTTTGTGGTAGTGCTTTCTTACTTGTAGGTAGTCCTCTCCAACCAAAGAGGACTACTCACAACTTCTAGATATAGTGTGTAAACCAATCTAGGTTCATTCTAATCACTTATCCCTATCCTTCTTCTCTATTTTTCTTTAGACTTGAAATAGACAAATATTAGTGAAACAGTGTGGAGGAATCTCCATCATACATATGGTATGATCAAACCTTTAACCACCTCAACGTCGACATCATTCCTTCAAACCTCTCTACGAATGCCTAAAGAAATTTTGTTTAGAATACCTCTCATTATACCATACTAGGGGGAATCCTTTATAAGCACAATTTTGATGGCATCCTTCTTTGTTGTCTACATAGTCATGAAGATTCCCATGCTATCAAAGAAATACATGAAAATATATATGGGGGAAACTTTAGTGGTTTATCTGTCACTAAATGTATCCTTTACCTTGGCTACTATTGGCCCATTCTCAACTAGGATTTTTATGATTATGTAGAGAAGTGTGTTAAATGTCAACAACATGCCAATTTACATCATGCACATACCCATGGCCGTTTAAGAATCCAAGAAATTTTAACCCTTATCAAAATGGGGATTAGATCTCATTAGGGAAATCAATCCTCATTCTGTAAAAATGACACCAATCCATCATCACCACCATCAAGTATTTCACCAAATGGGTGGAGGCTAGTCCCCTCATCTCAACCAAAGCTAACAAGATAGTCTATTTCATCCATCATCATATCATCTTTATTTTTCATGTTCCCCATAATATCATCACCAATAATGGAAAATATTTCAAAAACAAAAATTTCAAGGTCTTTATGACATATTTAGCATCAAGTTAAGCTTTTCCTCACCTTGCCATCCACAAACAAATGGATAGGCAAAAGCCTCTAACAAAACCCTCAACAAAATGTTGACCAAAGTAGTCATTGTTTTAAGTTGGGATTGACACTTTCACATCCCTTTTGATTTATGGACCTATCGCACTAGGATTTGAACCTCTATAGGTGTTACCCCTTTCTCTCTAGTCTTTAGAGTAGAGGTAGTCTTGCCTCTCAAAGTCTAGATTATTTCTCTTTGCATATCCTTACAAGACATCATTTTTGAGAGTGACTATCATCAAGAATGTCTAGCATGACTTGAGCTACTTGATGAACATCATCTCATAGAACTTAAACATCTTCATGTCTACCAAGATTAAATGAAGCATGCCTATAACAAGCACCTAAAAGAATGAGAATTCATTATTTGAGACCTCATCCTAAAGGAAAACCAACATGTAACCAATATAGAAAATAGTAAAAGAGGTAAATTTTCTTTCAATTAGATTGGACCCTACTTCATAACCCATAAGTATGAATCAATAGCTTATCATTTGTCCTCTCTTGAAGGCAAACCAAAACCTGAGCCTCTTAATTCTTTGCATCTATGACCTTTCTTTTGTTAAACAAGGATCATACTCACCTTTTTGTCTAGATTAAGCTCATCCCTTGATTCATAAGATTTTTACCTTCACTTACATATCAATATCCCTTTGAGGGTAATTGATTACAACATAGAATCGTGTGATTAACTATCATAGTTATCGCCTAATCACAAATATGGGTACCCTAGATCTACCCATAACATGGTTCTCATTGATACTTTTCATCTCTAATCAGACAAAATCCCATGGTCATTGTTTCTCAAAACCACCCCTTTCACCTACCATTAACCTTTTATGCTAAAAGTTTTGCCCTCATAAAGCTAAACATCTAAGCCTATGTAGACTTGTCCATGTCTAAACCTAGCATCAAAACAATTTGGGATACCAAAATATCACTTGGGTAACATGTATCTAGCATTGTAGACTACTCCTTTGAAGGACATTTGCCCAAAACTAAATTGATTAAAAGATAGACTGCTCCCTTGAAGGACAGCTACCAAATAAACAAACCCAAACTTAAACCACTTTTTTAAAGGATGGATAAGTTAAATTTATCAAAATCAATCATTTTGGAGAATCCCACATTGATCAGCTTCACAAACCTATCAAAGCAATAGTAATAACAAAAGACCCTATATCAAAATTAGAACAAGCTATCCCAAGAAAGATACAATCAACTTTCATATCTAATATTAGTAAACTTATCACATCAATCAGTATACACCTTGCATGAAGACATGAACATCTATAATATGGTTTTTAGGTCACCTATAGAAAGGGGAAAACTAACCCTCATAAGGTTACCTTAACTATCACAAATTTACCCTTCAACTACCACACATCTCCCTTTTATACCATTTACAAATCAAGGGATTAAGAGCTTACTTGACACAATATGATCAAGAGACCTTTTTATCAACAAAATCATGCTATGTAAAGAATTTTGAAGGCATATGCTCCTTGATCCAATAAAACTTTAGTTTTGTTTTGTCCTTACCAATGAAAAATAATCACACTTTTTCCTTATCCTTATCATTGGTTCATGTAGATATATGTCTCATGATTCTAATATCTTTTCCCACATCTAGTTAGTTAATCTAACTTATGTTTTATGCCTTCATTACATTTTGATATCATATTTAACACATCACATATCCATGATCATAAATCATAAACATCATAACCATAAATAAAATCACTATAAATCATAACGTCATAATCATATTTAAAACATCACATCTATAATCAATGAAATAAATCATATCATATAACATCGTATCATAAACCACATCAGTAATCAAACCATCCATAATCATAAACATCATATCCATGAACAAAAAAAAACATCATCTATAATCATCACATGCCTAAGATACTGAGTCCATAATCATAAACATAGGCATAAATTATAAAACATCAAAACATGTAAACCATGAGCCATGAATCATCCATCACATCTATATATAAACCACATCTATATATCATCAACTATCATATACATCATGTCATCAAAATAAATAATACATGTAATAATGTATGTATATATATATATATATATATATCAAATTATGTACATCTTGCTACATTGACACGTAGGATGATATCAAAATCATGTTTATCTATATCTATACATCATATCATACCACATCATGCCCCTAGGGCACCACTACCATTGGCCTCACCTACACTACCACTACCATTTGGTTCCAGTCCTCTTAGTATGCCTATCTATCCACCCACTAAAGAGGCCCACTAACTTGGAGTCACCATAGTTTCCCCACCTGCTAATTTGGATCTATACTCACCCCACTAGGGTTCCTCAGGGCATTATGTTAGTGTTATGGACTCATAATACCTCAAATCTTCCACTGTGGCCAAGTACTGTGCCATAGGGATGGTACCTAGTGGTCTTGATGGTGTTACCACTATTTCTCCCTTCTATATGAAGGTGTTCCTCTCTTGGGTCACCAAGCCTATTGAGGTCCTGGCCTAATCCCTCTCACCTATCACTATGGCAACTTGACCCTGTAGTGTAACAATATGGCCTTACAATGTGGCCACCTATCTTTGTAATGCTATAATCTATGCCTATGTAACAATCAATGATGATCCTACCTATCCATCAAAGCCACCACCTTGTACCTATACTTATGGATCCCCACCAATTAGATCGACATCTATGGCTTACCAACCCCCATCATCCCACTCAAAATTGGCTATTATATAAAGGGCTTAGTACCATGTCACATAGCCATCAACAAAATTGGGATCATCAACCCCTACTCTAATGTGTAACTCCTCATGATCTAGGACCACCTCCTCTATTTATGGCTTAGGAAGTAAAAACTTAGCATCCTCCCTCCTATACTTTGAGAGTGAACCTAAAATCCCCTATACTAGGCCAAACTACCTATAAACTTTATCAATTGGGAAGATCTCAGTCTCACCCTCTCTACTCCCATAGATCCATCTCTAACTCTGTAATGATAATGTATGATAGCTATAGAGGGCCCACCTCAAAAAAGTGACATACAGCTTCCAAACAACATCACCCAAAACCAAGCTATCTAGTGCATCCCTAAACTAGTCAATATTTCTCATACCTCCTTCAACTCTTATGAGTGCATAGTGTAGATACCCAAATCTAGCCACTGATAACCTCTTATCAGGCTTTTTTCCAATTTCCACCCAAAATCATAATTTAGCCTAAAAACACTAAAACATGCTAAAAGATGTGAAACTAACATATTCAAGTGTTGATTTTGTCCAAGGTATCCCTAAATGGGGAAATCTAATTTATCGATCAACTAACTTTGATCAGATCATTCTGAGTCAAAATGCTAATTTTACACCTAGGTTTTCTGGATCGCTCTTTCCTATCAAATCTCTTATACAAGACATGTGCCTTTGTTATTTATTTTTGGTAAAATCCTAAATGGGAATATGGTTCCAATGCATCTGATGTTACCTTCCAAGTCCAATCTAGTTGAATTTTAGACCAATAATAAAGCATTCTAATCAATTTGAGTAATTTGTGCACAAAGTGCTTAATCATGCTTAAGAGCTAATTAACTCAAATCAAGGCATAATTAATAATTCCATGGAAACTTGTTGAAAACTTATTTTTAGAAATGAATATTGAATATCTACATCATTAGGTGACTTCATTTCTTGAGAAGACATCCCTAGGCCATAAATGCCACAAATATCAAGATTCATGCCTTCCATGATGCCCTCCATGCCTCTTAATTACCCCTTCTTCAAATTTTGTGATTAGGATAATTATAAAATTAATTTCAAAAATTGAATTAATCCTCAACCACACATCTCAATCTCAAGATGGATGCTTCAGGTTGATTTTAGACATTCTAAAAAAGCTATAAATAGAGAGGCCATGAACATCATTTTTAAGCTATATTAATGAAAAGTTATAATGCATAAATATCTTCAAGAAGCTATTGAAATTAGTGTTACCATGCCAAATTGATCCTAATCCAAGTCAAGCCATAAGCCAATGGTGCCAAAGAGAAATGGAGGTAGCCAAGCTTCCATTGCCAAGACTTCATGAGCACAAGCCAAGTAAGCCACTACAACAAGCATTTTAGAGCATCCCAAAAAAGTAAAAGAGGATTTATTTTGAATTTTAGTTGTGTGTTTTATTCATGTTTGTTGACTAAGCTCTCCCTAGTGTCTAAGCCTAGAGTTGTTATGCTAGTTAGTGTGTTTCTTTAATTTTATTTTCATTTTGGAACTAACACCATACTAACCATCCTCTCTTGAGTCAAATTCTTAGATTCACATAATGGCAGGCTTGATGGGACTAGACATATCTCACACCTAAAAATTATCATTTTAAAACTTTAAAATATTTATTTAGACCCTTAAAACTCTTGCAAATTGATTTTCTAACTTTATTTTTCCATTTTTGTTTGCCACAGTTTCTACATAGTAACTAACCTCAACAAGTAAGACTGACATCAGTTTCATATCTTAACTGACATTGGTTATTAAAACTGACATTGGTTGTATACCTACCATCCATTACATTAGCATAATCAATGTTGGTTAGATCATTGACATTGGTTAGAAAATATAACTATCATCAGTTATAGAATTCGACGTCGGTCATTGTGTTTTTCTTAAAACCTAGACTTGAGAGCTCTTTTTCTAAAGTTTATTATTTCAAACCAAAAAGAACTTCTAAGGTAAAGGACATGATAAAAATTTTACTACAGGACCAAGATTGACATTTTATTAAAAAATGTTTTAAATCGCCTTTTGCATTTTAAAAATCAATTAGGAACCTTGTTTTGAAGTTTAACAAAAGAATTTAGATGTTTACAGTGAATGTTTTCCAAAGTTACAACTAAGACTAAGGGGTCAAATGAACACCACCTCACTTTCCCTTTTGGCTTAAAAATGAACTCACCTTTTCAAATTTTTTTGTATTTACTTATTTTCTTAGATTAAATTTTGTTTGGCAAAAAGAGGGATGTTGCATGTATACCCTTCCATTTGTCCCCTTTAGGGAACCCTTAGAATCAAAAGTGCTATTCATATTACAAATAGCCTAGTCCAAGGCTTAGAAAGAAAGTCATCTAAAGCACTCCCCAAAAAACTCATCAAAATTTGGTTGACCTTGAAAATGACCCGAAAGTCTTTATACTTTCATGTTTTCTTTATTTTTATGAAAACTTGGCTTGCGAGGGGGACTTCATCAACTCCCACGAGTTCTTTAGGTAAGCTTTGACCTAGATTTTTTGTTGGAAATATTGTCATTGATGTCAAAGGTTTATTATTATTGGTGATAAAGGCCCTATTGCATTTAATGTTGTTTATCTTGGCTAATATGAGTTAATATTTATTTAATATTAATGACTATATTTTTGGTTGCATATGAGACAAAAGAAGGGCCCATGGAGAAGTCAAAGAGCCATGGGGTAAAGATAAAAGAAGGATGGGATGCATTTTCCCATGAAGAGTCATCTTGGGGAATACCAAGAGTCACCAAGTGAAGACAAAAGAGTAAGGGCACAATTTCTCATGAAGGGACACCTTAAGGAATACGAAAAGCTACCAAGATGAGGACAAAAGATGGAAGGACGTTTTTGGTCATGAAGGGTCACCACATGACTTTTCAAAGGCTTGAATATGAAGGGTCATCCAAAATTGGCACCATTTTCCATGAAGATTGAAGGGTCACAAAGGGGGAAGGCCAAAGGTCATTTGGAAAGCTATAAATAAAGGCTTGAGAAGCCATTTGTAATATGGATGTGAGAGGTTGATTTGATATTGTAATATCTAGCTGAGAAGAGCAATTATGAGAGATGAATATGATTTGTATTTGTTATATCTAGCTTAGAAGAGCAAAGGTGAGAGAGAGAGGAAGGAGATATTGTATTGATCTATCATTTGTTGAGATAGCAACATTAAGAGATAGGTGTGTGGTATACACAAAAGGGTTGGTGCTCCTATGGGTTGGTGCTCACAAATTGTTGTTGGGTTGGTGCTCAGCAAAGGCGTTGGTGCTCTTATGGGTTGGTGCTCATGAATTGTTGCTGGGTTGGTGCTCGACAAAGGGGTTGGTGCTCTTGTGGGTTGGTGCTTAGCAAAGGGGTTTGAAGCTCCTATGGGTTGGTGCTCATGAATTGTAGCTGGGGTGGTACTCGACAAAGGGGTATGGTGCTCCTGTGGGTTGTTTCTCATGAATATACTTGAGATTTTTCTCTATAGTTTTTCCCACATTGGGTTTCCACATTATATCTGGTGTCTCTCTCTATCTTGTGTGATGTTTATTGTTTGAGTTTTATTGCATATCTTGAATGTTTGATTAAGAGGAATTCGATAAAAGGAAAGTTTTATAAGATATATAATATGCTGATTCACCCCCCTCTTAGTCTATTATGTGCTTAACAATTGGTATTAGAGCAGGTTCCTTCAAAAAGGGTTTAACAGCTTGAAGGTAGATCAAAGAAAAGCATAAGATGGCCAAGCAGCTAAAGAAGGAGAATCAAGATTTGAAATCTATGGTTGAGGCTCTTAAGGAAAAGGTGTGTATCTTGGATTCTAAGTTGGCTATAGAAGTAAAAGAAAATAAGATATTTATTCAGGATCTTAAAAATTAGTTAGAGGTTACAACTTCAAATTTAACATCAAAAGAAGAAGAGTGTAATCATTTAAAGGATGAGTTAGGTTCATTAAAGGATAATCATGAGAAGCTTATACTCAAGGTTGAAAAAGATCATGAAATATTAGTCCAAGGAAAGAAGGATGCAAGTTTTGCAAGCAAATCAAAGAAGCCAATCAGGCAGCCCAATGCTTTCAATTTTTTAAATTCTTTTCATGGCCATTGTTTTGTTTGTCATCATATTGGTCATAGGGCAAGAGATTGTATGAGGAGAAGCAATGAGTTAAAGGGAGATCTCAATCACATTCAAGAAAAAGGTATGAAAAATATTGTTTGCTTTTGTTGTCATGAGGTTGGCCATATTGCTAGATTATGTCAAAATAAAGTAAAGAGATATTCAAGGTATGTCAAAGGATATAGAGACCCTAGAAAATATGAGAAAAGACAAATTCAGGTTTGGAGACTTAAAATAGTAAAGGTTGATTAAGTTGAGTTTAAGAGTGAAAATGAATTACTTGCTATAGTAGATAAAGAATCAGAAAGGAAGGATTGTGCAAAATCTCTTGTTACATTTGAGCATGAGCTTTGTCAAGATAAGATAGTTGCAAAAAATGAGAAAAAGAAAAATATCATAAATGATAAGGTTAGTAGGTTAAAAAAGTTAGACATACTTAAATGGATTCTAAAAGAAAAACATAAGAAGATTAAGGAAGAAACAAAGGAGATGTGGGAATCCCCTGAGATTTATTTCTAAAACCCTATTGTGTGGGGTGTCTCTTCTAGGCTTCAAGGAGACACCTTTAAAAATTGAACCATGGTGGATGTTATTGGGTCTTGGTTATGTTGCATGACAAGAAGGTGAGTTGATAGATTAATTTGTATATCTTTTAAGGGAATAGATTTTTGAAGAAAATTTTGCATCAGTATTATGGTGTGAGGCTATTAGAATGATTCTTGTATATGCAGTGTTTTAAAGTGTTTCAAATGATTATGGTCACAAGAAATTAGAATGTTGAAAAATAGCTAACAGTTTTAGAAAGAAGGAAAAGGATACTCATGCAGATTTCATCAAGAAGGATTAGAGTTTCAAAGCTTCATTCATTAGGAAGAAGGTTCAGACATGTTCATGGCAGAAGAAACAACTTGAAAATTCTATGTTGGTGCAAACAGCTTTTCATGTAAGAAATAAAGATCAGCCATGGTTCATTGATAGTGGATTTTTAAGGCATATGACATGAGATAAGAGTAAAATAAGATCAATGGTGGCATAGTGAAAGTCAAAGATAAAACCACTGCCAGGATAGCTGGAAAAAGTATTTTAAGTTTGGATATTAGTAGAACCAAAGCTATGAATGTTTTGTAAGCATAATCTATTGAGTCTAAGTCATATATGTGATCAAGGATACGCCTTAAATTTTCATGTGGAAGGTTATGAGATTAGAAGAAAATATTCAAATGAGTTGATTGTAGATGCTCAAAGGACAGGGAACAATGTATATGTTTTGTTAGATATCTTCTCAAAGGCATGATGAAAGGATACATTCATAGATCAACGAGAGGAGTTGGGAGTAATTTCTATTACTTCTTGCCATTGATGTTCAGTATCAAGTGAGGGGGACCTAAGTGTTAGCTCTAGGTAGGCCCTTTGCCATTGATGTCAAAGGGGGAGAATAATAGGTACAGGTATAGGTGCAAAAAATAGGTACAGGGAAAAGGTACAGGTTGCTACAGTAAGGAAAAGTTACTGTATGTTTTCAAATGATGATATGTGTAGGTAATAGGATGTGGTAGTTTCAAGATTGAGGTTGCCATCAATGACAAAGGGGGAGATTGTTGGAAATATTGTCATTGATGTCAAAGGTTTAGTGGTATTGGTGATAAAGGCCCCATTGCATTTAATGTTGTTTATCTTGGCTAATATGAGTTAATATTTATTTAATATTAATGAATATATTTTTGGTTGCATATGAGACAAAAGAAGGGCCCATGGAGAAGTTGAAGAGCCATGGGGTAAAGAGAAAAGAAGGATGGGATGCATTTTCCCATGAAGAGTCATCTTTGGGAATACCAAGAGTCACCAAGTGAAGACAAAAAAGTAAGGGCACAATTTCTCATGAAGAGACACCTTAAGGAATACAAAAAGTTACCAAGATGAGGACAAAAGATGGAAGGATGTTTTGGTCATGAAGGGTCACCACATGACTTTTCAAAGGCTTGAATATGAAGGGTCATCCAAGATTGGCACCATTTTCCATGAGGATTGAAGGGTCACAAAGGGGGAAGGCCAAAGGTCATTTGGAAAGCTATAAATAAAGGCTTGAGAAGCCATTTGTAATATGGATGTGAGAGGTTGATTTGATATTATAATATCTAGCTTAGAAGAGCAATTGTGAGAGATGAATATTATTGTTATTTGTTATATCTAGCTTAGAAGAGCAAACGTGAGAGAGAGAGGAAGGAGATGTTGTATTGATCTATCATTTGTTGAGATAGCAACATTGAGAGATAGGTGTGTGGTATACGCAAAGGGGTTGGTGCTCCTATCGGTTGGTGCTCATGAATTGTTGCTGGGTTGGTGCTCGGCAAAGGGGTTGATGCTCTTATGGGTTGGTGCTCACAAATTGTTGTTGGGTTGGTGCTAAGCAAAGGGGTTTGAAGCTCCTGTAGGTTGGTGCTCACGAATTGTAGCTGGGGTGGTACTCGGCAAAGGGGTATGGTGCTCCTGTGGGTTGTTTCTCATGAATATACTTGAGATTGTTCTCTGTGGTTTTTCCCACATTGGGTTTCCATGTTATATCTAGTGTCTCTCTCTATCTTGTGTGATGTTTATTGTTTGAGTTTTATTGCATATATTGAATTTTTGATTAAGAAAAATTTGATAAAGGGAAAATTTTATAAGATATATAATATACTAATTCACCCCCCTTCTTAGTATATTTTGTGCTTTACACTTTCACCTCTTGACATTGAATTCATTTGGATCCTAATTAGAGTTACACATGGGATGTATTATCACTTTGGACATCACACTACACTAAGTGAATAGTAGGATGTAGTGGTTATAAAAAGGACTAGACCTTTTTACAACAAGCCAAGTGATATAGACCTAAAATCTATGCTTTTTTTTACATTGTTTGGCATGAAAGTCATTGTGTAATTTATTCTCCTAGATAATTTGGAAACCTATTAGACCTTAGATAAATCCACACTTGTTGTAGAAGTATTATAGGTGCAAGGTGCACCTCAAAGTCCATGTCATAGTACTGTCATTTGAGAGAAGGGGGGTGTAAAAACCCTACTATATAATGCACATTTACTTATGGATGGACACTTAAAATCCTCTCAAATGATGTATATTGATGGATTCCAACAATACTAAGCAATATTTTTAGTTTAATATCTAAGTGCAATTAATTAGTTGGTCTTATCCTAGATTAAAGTCTTGTTTGAAGTCAAAAACTTGGTGTAGACAAACAATCCAAACCAAACACATAGTCCAAATTTTCCTTTGAATAAAGAGGCATTATGCTGCCCATGTGAGATCATCAATTTGCCTTGTTCAAAAGTTCATCAAAATCTTGAGAGTCATATCATCCACTTTGGTGCAATTATGTTGCCCAATTGAGTCTAGACCTTTACCAAAGTTATTTAAGTCCTTCACTTATAATCTAAATTTGAAATTGCACTTTTGTAAGTTCATAGGGTTGATGTGTTAAGTGGGTTATCCATTTGCACTAAACTTTGAGTCTATGCACCACAACATTTTGAATCAATAAAATTAGTGTTATGCTATCAAAATTGTAGGAAAACATCTTTGCCTTAGAGAGTTTTTGAAACAAACCTTTTTATCACACTTTTTGGGTAGTATAGCATCGTTATGCTGCCAAAAACATTTCAAATATTGTTTCATAAACAATCTTGCATAAAGTTCCAAATTTGTTCCTACATTTTTAGACCAATCCAAGTGTACTTTTGTGATCTTTTGTCTAAAATAGTTATACTACTCACTTTTCTCTAGCTTGTTTGTCAAAACAACCAAGTTTTATATCATTTTTCTGAGAAAATAAATCATCTCTAAAAGTGCACTTTGTTTCATACCTTATACCTAGTTGATCAAGCTCATGTCTAAGAATAAAATTCTTAGTGTTTGTTATAAGTTTTTCAAATTTATTGGATTAAAACTTTCATCTATTTCACAGTCTAGCTTTTGACACCGTTTGGCCAAGAGTCCTAGCACATGCCTTGTTTGAGCCTAGGTTTTGACAACATATTTAGCCAAAAGACCTAACAATTTTTAAATTCCTAGATTAGACTGATTTGAAACACTTTAACCTTAGAGTTTGGTATTTTTATTTTAGGTCCATTTAATTGCTTATCTTTGTGTGGATAGTGAAAGGTTATATATTTCACACTAGCTTGTTTCTTCATAAAACTTTGCATAAACCTTTTGATCCTTTTGATGAATCTAGACCAAGTTAGAACATCATCTATTTTAGACATTTTCCTTTTTAGACATTATAAAACTCTTTGACCTTTTATCACAAAAGAATTGACTATGGATCCTAACATTTACTCCTACACTCATATTGGACTCATATACAATCCAAGGATTAGTAATGTCGTTGCATAGGAAGAAATGGTACAAGACCCCTATGTGGATAATATTTCTTATGAGATGGATTCTTATCCCTCTTATAATACTCAATCAAGGTAATAAATCCAAGATCTATTGGCTAATTATCTAGTTAACACACCACCTTATTTAGAACAAGACCAAGATCAAACCGCATAATACCTAGCTACAATACCTATAGTTGACAACCCAGTATTTCAATAGTCATATTCTACTAATACAACTTCCATGTATGATCCATTTTTTTTCAGTGAAATTTTTTAGAGAATAAAGAAGAGATTTTGGTTAGATCCATAAAGGTAGGGGCCAAGTTTCTAGCAGACTTTCATCATGAAAATTTATCAAGTCTAGTAGTAGTGCCCCACATTATCATTTATGATCAACAGGTTTCTTCTAGCAATCCTATGGCTCTAGTAAAAACAAAGTATCAAGACCCTAATATATCTAATCGAGGCAAAAATATCATAGAATATCACTTTAACCAAATGTAGATAGCATATCAAACCTACCTAAATTTAGCACGTGATTTCAATCAAATGAACATGGTAAGTAAGCCTCTCATTGACCTATTTCCTTCAATAGGAGTGCTAATAGAGTTAAATAGCGAATAAAATTCAAATTTTGACCCATTCATACAAACTAATTCAATAGATAACTTGATGCATATGCCCATTATTAAAGAAGTGTCTTCGGTGTATACACAAAATAATGAACTAAATGTAATAGACAATGTGCAAACAACATCCAATCTTGATAAAAGTGGTACTAACACACAAATAATTGGCCAATAACATGTGCCTATAGTCAATCCTATGAATAGATCATCATACCAAGGAATACGAGTTTCTACACCCCAACCTCAACTGACTAATTCCTCAAGTATATAATCTATGGGATTAGGTACTCAAGCAATGACCAATATCATATCTCAATGATAGAATGTGATGAATCCTCCTCCTCCTCAACAAGTGATGAGTAGTATTCCAAAAAAATAGACACAATCTAGTGTAGTAATGCAATAGAAGATAAATACATTGTCACCTTAATGAGGAGTAGCAAATGTTCCACATCACTGGGTAATGAGAAACATACCTCTTTAATCACAAACTAATATGCCAATCCAAAACCAAGTAATGACTAGTCAACAACATGAAAATATTGGTCAATGATAGATTCTAAATTTGTAACCTACTTTCACTTCCTCATAGGGATTTGTGGAATAAGGAGGTCCCCATGTTTCTCAAGTACATGCTAGATAACTGTTGATTCAAAACATGCCACAAATTGAGAGACCAGGTCTTGGTTTATAAGTTCTCACTCAAAATCAAGGTTTAATTAGTTGGTATCATATCCTTTTTCAACCATAGCAGGCATAGTATAGTTATATCCCTCCACCCCAACAACAAAATCCTACAAGTCAAACTTTTATCACCAACCCAAACTAGAATATCATGCAATCAATTATGTAATTTCAAGTATATCCTAATCCACATATGCATATTCCTAGTCCATTCCTCAACCAAACTAATATACCCCAATAGATATCTCCATCATACCTTGGTCAAATTCTCCCACTTGTGACCTCCCAACCATATATCTAAACCAATATTCTACCTCAAACTAATATTCCTTCCAGTTTCCTATCTCAAGAATTGTAATAGATGAAGGATGAAATTACTACCATTCAAGTTGGTAAATAGACTAAAAATTTCAAATTTCATGATATATGTTCCTATCTATTAAACATGGATTATTTGTAGATACCATTTCCTCCAGGATATGAACCACCAAAATTTGACAAATACAAAAGGAAAGGTGACCCTAAGACTAATTTGACCAAATTATTTATCACATGTCAACCAGTGGCAAATAATGACATAAAATTTTTAATGGTTTTTCAAAGGAGCTTGGTTGGACAAGACTTGGAGTGGTTTTTGAAGTTGCCCAAAAATTTAGTAATAAATTTTTATGATCTTTTTGATAAGTTTATGCAGCACTTTTCCTATAATCTTGAGCATGAGATTTCATTAGTGGACTTAATGCAAGTAAAGTAAAAAGTTGGTGAGAGTTTTCCAAGTTATTTATAGTGATGGAGAGCCCTTGTAATCCATTTCACCCATAGTTTATTTGATAAATAATTAGTTGTTGTGTTTACCAAAAATTTGCACAGTGAGACAGCTTATCATTTGAAACTATAATATGAGCATACTTGTAAGGAAATCATCGTTAAAGGTTTGTTGATCGAGTGGGCACTCATCAATAAATAAGTCATAAAACTTAATTCAAATAAAAATATTAAGGTACCAATAAGGGAAATGACCAATATCCCATTCCATCACTAGCATTGCAACTAGCACAGGCCAATAACCACAAAAGACTGAAGCAATTCAATCATAATAAGAATGTTATGGGAAATGGAGTAACTAAATCCTATCATGTCCAAATAGTAAAAAATTCATTTGCACCACCTTTTTAGCTTACTCCTACTTATAAATCTCTCCAACCAATGTTACAAGCAAAACAACCAAGACTTGCACAACAACCATTGCATCCTTTACCATTACAAACCCCTCCTCTTAAGAGAATTGTGCTTGCACATTGTATCTTTAGTGACCTAGGAGAACTTATTAAGTCTATATTTCATAAGCTTTCTACTACTAATCTAATTATTTGGCCTATACCAAAGTATTATTTGAAATGCATTCCTTATCCTAAATGGTATCATGAAAATGAATTCTATGATTATTATCGAGTCAACGAGCATAATCTATGAAGATGTGTCCAAATCAAGCATTTAATTGAGAATATGTTGGATAATGGGGAGATAAAATTAGATAATGGTGCTTCCACTTCCAATAAAACTCTTGGGATTTATCAAAAGACCTTTCCCTGACATAACAATTAGCAACAACAAAATAATTAGCAACAACAATAACAACCAGTGCAATAGAAAAATCAATAGTATTAAAATCAAAGGCTGAATCAGTAGATTCAATAAAATTAGTATTAAAACCCACAATGATAGAACAATGAAAAAAAACATAGGTCAGAATGGTAATAACCAACAAACCTAACATGTAGTTACACATGAACATAATAGGGTTGTAGGTCATACTATAGGGGGTATCATTAATACTATCTCCATTAATCCTAGACCAAGCACTAATCAACCTAGACCATTACTAAACAACAATATTTATCTAAATTACATGGATAATCCTTTTTTTAATTGGGAATACATATAGGCAAACCAACAAACTATGACTTCCCCTTTTCGACCTTATATTGATAACTCATCCTTACCACATGACCACATGTGAGTGCACCAGTAATTGAGACTTGTCCTGTCTAGTCCCACACCATTCCCAACATTGGTTAGCAATAATAGTCTAGTATTTAATCTTAATTATGAAATCACAACTCAAAGGTGAAAGATTACTATCCCATGCCCAAAAACATCCACCACTTTCTCTGTCATCCAACCAACTATTCAGCCTCAGAATAAACCAGTCACTACTAACCAAGACAAGAAATTTGATATTGTGGAACAATTGCAAAAGAAACCAGCAAAAAATTCTATTTTAGATTTTCTATAGATTTAAATAATTCACAAGAATATCTTGAATGATTTTTTGACCCAATCCACTATTTCTAGTGACATATCCCCTAATAAATTCAAGCTTTGGTAGGACACCTAGCTCCAACCCAGCAAGTCACATTCAATCAAAATGATATGCCTTCCCTTGGCCTACTCCATAATAACCCATTTTATATAGAAGTTTATATAATATAGCATAAAGTGAAACATGTCCTTGTAGACAATGGATCTGGCCTCAACATAGTGTCTCTAAATCTCATCAAGCTTCTTGGGTACACAATGGTAGATCTCTAGCCAAAAACAATAACTATCAAAGCCTATGATAATAAAAAAAGAGAATCATAAGGCATCAATAGTTTTTTAGTTATCATTGGGCCTTTGACCCATGATACACTTCATCATGTGCTTGATCTTGAGTTATCATATATTATGCTTCTAGGCAGGCCTTGGTTACATGAGATTCATGCAGTCTTGTCATATATTATGTTGCACCAATGTATCAAGTTTTCCCACTTAGGGATAGAAGTGAATATTA
This sequence comes from Torreya grandis, assembly GCA_037957365.1. NCBI lineage: Eukaryota > Viridiplantae > Streptophyta > Pinopsida > Cupressales > Taxaceae > Torreya > Torreya grandis. Next base: position 7,863,001 of record JARHVA010000103.1, read on the forward strand.
TATGAGATTTATACCCATATGAACACTACAAGCATCTCAAGGCCAAATTTTAAAGTTAAAATTAACAGTATGATATGAATCCAAGTTTCAAGAAGGATAAAGGAAAGTCTATTCTTATTGATCCTTCACCAGATAATTATATAGATCCTAATCCCTTAGATTCCCTTTTCCGCATACTACCTCCTGAAGCTTCTAATCATTTCACCATTTTAGAAAAATGGACTTGGAGAGTATGTGACCTATGATACATTTCATATTTCCAATCTTCCTCAAAATCTGAAAACCTTTGGGTGACCTAAAGACACCCCACATATGCATTAACAACAAAAGAATAAAGATAAGGGACCTATCACATTTATACTAACATCTAGTCTAGAACTTGACCCTCTTGAAGGGGAAAAATCATGGTTATACAATGACAACCAAGCTGATTATTATAAAAATACAAAGTATCCTATTCCCAATAGGATTATGGAGCATCACAATTCTGAAGGAAGGGGCCTCAGATTGAATCAACAAGGAACTATCGAGCCAATTTCCATGACTAAGTATGAAAGACCTTATGGAATTGGATTTAAACCACCTTGGGGTGACCCCACATATCTTATTCAAACTCTATCACCTGTGACTAGTGATGATGATGCTAATAGTGAAACAAAGTTTGATCACTACCTCACCTTTGATGACCTAGCTCAAACCAACCTATTTGATAGAAATGCCATTTGTACCCTTACCTTAGCCATTCATCACACCATTTTTCCATTATATTATCCCCAATTGATATATTGTGACCAACAAGAATCTAGTCTACCGATTGATGAGTTTTAGAATGATGGGGCATTCTATGACTTTTTAGGCCTTAGAGATAATGTTCTATTAGGAGATCACAAATCAAGATTATCAATCACATTAGATCTTATAGCCAATTTTGGAGAGCCAGTGAATATCCTTAGCCAAAAAATAATAAGTAAAATATTAAGTTTCTAAAGTGAAAACCTCTTTGAGGCACTTTGTGACCAGGGAAAAAGTAAAGATAAAGACCGGTCTAGTGGTGAAAACCTATTTTAGACACCATTAGATGGGGTGTTCATTCTTCTTTGAATTTAGACCAAGAAACTACCAATAATGAATTTGCTTGTGGATCCAAGTTCAACTTTGAGTAACAATAAGTATTTGATTTAATTATTTAAGAATTTCTAACTATTTTTGTTACATGGCCAAATCTCCCATTAGGGGACTCAGATTCATCATGCCTAGGAGAATTTGAAGAGCAATTTCTAACAAAGGACCCTGACATAATTTAGTAATTCAAGTCCTTGCCCACTATCTTAGAAGATGGTTTGACCCTTCTAGTTAAAGGTATAATAGAGATAAATATCAAGACTCCATCAGACCTAAAATGAATAAAATTAGGAGCATCCCTCACTGAGGAGGAATATGACATCTTTACATCTCTATTGAGATAATTTATAGATATCTTTGCATGGGCCTATTCTAGCATGCCAAGTTTAGACCCTACCTTGGTTCCACACCACCTTGTGGTTAATCTTGATGTCAAACTAGTAAATAAAAAGTTACATAAGATGCACTCTCGTATTGTTGTATTGGTAAAAAAAGAGTTGGAAAAACTCTTATAATCAAGATGTATCCAATCCATTGACTACTCAAAATGGATCTCTAATGTGGTACCTATTAGAAAAAAGCTTGAAGGAGTCAAAATTTATACTAATTTTTGAGACATCAAAAAATCTTGTCCTAAAGATGATTTTCCCTTACCTAATATCGACATGATCATCGAATCTATGGTAGATTATGAAATGCTTTCACTCATAGATGGCTTTTTAGGATACAACCAGATCAGAATAGAACTAGAAGACCAACATACAATAGTGTTCACCACTCCATGGGGAGCATTTTGTTATTAGGTAATGCCATTTGGCCTTAAGAATGTTAGAGCTACATATCAAAGGGACATGACTATCATATTCCATGATATGATGCATGATATTGTTAAAGACTATGTTAATGACATATTAGGAAAATCTAAAACCAGCGCTGACCATCTAGTAGTGCTGCATAAGATATTTGAAAGATTATGGGATTATAAAGTTAGACTCACTCTAAATAAATGTGTGTTTGGTGTAAATTTAGGCAAACTACTTGGCTTCATCATATCTCATAGAGGTATTGAAGTTGATCTGCTTAAAGTCCATGCTATAACTGAGATGCTACCACTAACCAATTTAAAGCAACTACATAGTTTGCAGGGTAAGATTTATTCAATACGATGCTTCATCTCTTAGTTATTATACAAGTGCCATCCATTTACACACATTTTGAATAAGGGAGTTGCATTTCACTGGGATGATCACTACCAAATAACTTTTCAACAAATCAAAGACTATCTTGTTAATCTACCTATTTTATTACCTCCTATGCTAGGAAAGCCATTCTTGTTATACCTATTAGCTACTAACCATGCTCTTGGGGCACTCTTGGATCAACATGATGACAATGGAAAGGATCACACCATATACTATCTAAGTCATACCTTGGTTACATATGAACATAACTATGCACCTATTGAAAAGGCTTCTCTGGCCATGGTCTTTGCAACTTAGAAATTATGCCATTACATGTTGAATAATAAGAGCATGGTCATTTCCAAAGTTGATCTACTCAAGTATCTACTATCTAAAATAGCTTTTCAAGGTAGAATGGCTAAGTGGATCATGTTTCTTAGTGAGTTTAACATAGAGTATGTTAATTAGAAGGCAATCAAGGGCCAAGTTCTTGAAGATCAGCTTGTTGAAGCACCTCTTATAGACACACAACCACTCATGTTTCAATTTCTTAATGAATTAATCATGACCATCATTAACACACCCCTTGAGGAGTAGCCCTGGAAGATATATTTTAATGGTTCATTTACTGCACATAGATCAGGGGTAGGCCTATTGTTTTTATACCATAGGGGGATATAATCCCTAAATCATTTAGAATTAGCTTTACTTGTACAAAAAACATGGCTAAGTATGAAGCACTTGTTGTAATAATTTGACAAGAAATGCATTGGAATATATCTCATCTCCAAGTTTATGGTGATTTTTAGTTAATCATCAATCACATCACAGATCATTTTAGACCAAAGATGATAAGTTGGTTTCATATAAAGCCATGGTCAACACTCTTAAATAACAAATTGCCAACATTCAGTTTGAGCACATACCAAGGGATAGTAACAGAACTACATATGCCATGGATACTATAAGCTCTCTGATTCAACAAATTGATAAAGATAGAGAGTATCAGTTCCTCATCGAGAAATTATCAGCATCAGCTTACGAACCTTCAACTATTGCCATGATTTGTGATATTTTTGGTCCTAATTTTATCTGATACTCAAACCTTTACAACTACCTTCATGACCAAGTTATACCACCTAACCTATCTTAAAAACAAACCAAAGCCTTCCTTCATCATTCCACTCATTATAATCTACTTAGATCCACCCTTTATTGTCATAGTTTTTATGGAACCCTACTTTATTATTTAACTTCATCTAAGTCTACACTAGTGTTAAGAGAAGTTCATGAAGGAGTATGTGAAGCTCATTCTATTGGGGTGGCTTTATCCAAAAATCTATTGTGTACTAGTTATTATTGGCCCATAATGGACGTAGATGCCACTGCATATGTAAACAAGTGTGAAAATGTCAATAGAATGCTAATATGATTCATGCCCTAACAAAAAATTTGAAACCAATGTTGACACCATGGCCATTTTCTACATGGTTACTTGACCTCATTGGGAAGATTAACCCCACTTCATCTAATGGCCATAAACATATCCTTACCACCACTGAATATTTCACTAAGTGGGTTGAAGCTATACCCCTCACTTATGTGACTAGAAAGCAAATTTCTAAATTCATTTTTAACCATCTCATTTGCTCCTATGGTATCCCATTTAACATTATATCTGATAATAAAAGATCTTTCAAGAACAAGGATGTAGACTAGCTATGTACTAAATATAACATCACATAACATTTTTCTACAACACATTACCTTTAAGGTAATGGCTAGGCCAAGGCATCTAACAAAACCATTGTAAATATCCTCAAAAATATTGTCAATGATCTCGGTTGTGATTGGCACTTGTAGATATTCCCTACCCTTTGGGAATATTTTACTAATCATCATACCCCCATAGGAGCCACTCCATACTCACTTGTTTATGGTATTAAAGCCATCATTCCCATTAAGGTCAAATTTCCTTCACTACGCATCTCTTTCAAGAATGTCCTAGATGATCATGACTATTGAGTAGCCCGCCTACAAGAACTAGACCTACTTGATGAGAAATGCATAGTCATGCTCAACAATATTCAAGCATATCAGAACTGACTCAAAGGCCACTATAATTGATGTGTTAAGTATAAAACATTTAAACTTGGTGAACTTGTTCTTAAATATAACCAAAACAATACCATGGTTGAGAATAATCATAAAGTGAAATTCAAACCAAACTAGATAGGGCCTTTCATCATCACTATATATTATGTACTAGGAGCATATAGGCTTGCCACACTAGATAGAGATGACATTCCGAAGCTGATGAATATTATTCATCTCAAGTGGTACTATGCTTGAGTGCTAAGGTGTATTATCTATAAGGACAATTTTAGTTATTCCCTTTTATCACTATTATTCTTTATACAAATACCATCCTTATCTATCCTCTTCATCGTATCCACTTTCCACTTATGTTCTATCAACCCATTATGTTCTAAAGCTTAGCCTATTTGACTTTAGTTTTTGCTATTCTTTACATAATTTTAGCATCAAGGTATTTGATCAATTTCATCAGTTGGTTCAAGTACTTTAGATATAGATCATATTTTAGGATAGTGTGACAAAAGTTTTGGTAGTTGCATCCTTCATTTTTTATTCCTTTCTTACCACCGATCTTGCTACTAATTATAACTACCTTTGGGAAAATTAGTACCATTGATCTATGTCATTATGTCCTGGTTATAACTACCTATGATAAACATAGGGGTAAAATTAAGCCTTGAAATACCAACTCAACACTTCTTCTGTCGTATTATGCCTTTTTACCAACTGTGCCTATTTTGTTTGAATTGACTGCTACACTCATCAAATTTCTTTATTGAAGGGTGGAACTATAGTGACTTGAGGTCCTACTCTAGACTATATAGGTAGTGCTCAATAGTTTTTGAAGTCAACTCAGTCACCCTAAGCCATGATCTCATCATTTTTCAAGCAACCTAAGCCATGCTCTCATCATTTTATGAGCAACCTAAGCCACACTCTTATCATTTTGTGAGAAACCCAAGCCATGCTCTCACCATTTTATGAGTAACCTAAGCAATGCTCTCACCATTTTGTGAGCTTGAAATATTTAAGTGTCTCATCATTATTGATCAAGTTGAGATACTTCAAAAAATTCTAAAAACATTTCAAAAATCATTAGAAAATAACAAAAACATTGACCACTTCTATGCATTAAGGATTTTGGGAACCCTTACTAAGTTATAAGAAAAACACTTATCACTTGGTTTCCTTATCATTTTTGGTCTTTTCTCTCACTCACTTTCCATTTTGCAATACCATTCCTCTTATTCTCTCACATCCATTATATTTATTTTCATTAATTATCACATTCTTCCCATTTCTTGGGAGAACTACATTTGACCTAAAGTTTTTTATTGGATATTACATCCATGGAACTATGTATGTTAGCGTCCACTTGCTTAGTGCCTATGGAGACAACTTAGCCACCCCCTTTCTTTTCTTTTATTCCCCCATTTTGTTCATTTTTTAAGTTCTCACCTTTTTTTGGCAATGTTCATAGGGTTTCTATTGCTTTGTTTGTTTATTTATTTCTACTTATTTTGTTTGTTTGTCTACCTATTTATTTGCTTTCAACACTATTGCCTTGATTCAATTTATGTGTGTTCATTGGGTGATTCCTTTCCCATGATTATAGTTGAATCCATACATATTCATATGTTTACATTATAATCATGGTTTCTATTATTGGTTCATGGTTTTCTATTGAGTATTGGATTATGGGAGTCAGTCCTCATGATGTTATACCATGATGCCTACTAACATGTGCTATAACAAACCTCAGATTCAAGAAGTCTATTCAGCAATGGTGACATCTCTTCAGCATTGACATCCTAATTCCATCTTAATCATATCCAAAATAGAGTAACTAAACATGAAAGAATTTCAATATTTATTAGTTTGATCGAGCATCTCCCTACTAGTAGGTTATTTTAGTTCATCATTACCCTCTATGTTAAGTTATCATCATCCTTGGCCAAGTTTATCATGTTTTCCATAATCAAGGTCCAATGATTATAACTACCTATGGGAAAATCATTTCAGACTATCCCACCTTTATTTCTCAATGATTATAGCTACCTATGGGTAAATCATTACACACTATCCCACCTGCATTTCTTAATGATTATAATTACCTTTGGGTAAGTCATTATGTTATCACCACTTTACTTTTTCTGCCTATATATGGGCCTATTATCTTATTTCTCTATCCTAACTAGGGTATCTCCATCTTCTCAATGATTATAACCACTTTTGGGCAAATAATTATGTTATCATACCATGTTGCCACTATCAGGGTACAATGCTTATAACCACCTTTGGGAAAGCCATTGCACATTGTCCCACTTAAATTCTTAGTGATGACTATTTTTTTCAATATCATTATGTTTTCACCCCATCATCTTTCCTTTCTTTGGTCCCCTCATTTCGCTTATTTTTGAGGGATCGTTTGTCGACCTACTTATGCCAACCGTTCCCTTGAGGGGGACATCATACAGTTAGTTTATCATCATTGCAGTTGTATGCACACATGACCTTTTCATTATTTGATAAGATGTTATTATGATTATATCTTGCAGTACCTTCCCAAATAGGGGTAAACTATAGACACCTAAATCTAGCCATCGATAACCCCTAATCAGGCTTTTGGTCAATTTCCACCCAAAATGCACAATTTAGCCTAAAAACACTAAAACATGATAAAAGATGTGAAACTAACACATTAAATTGTCAATTTTGGCTAGGGTATCCCTAAATGGGGTAATGAAATTTATGGACCAACTAACTTTGATCAGATCATTCTGAGTCAAAATGCCAATTTTACACCTAAGTGTTTTGGATTGCTCTTTCCTATCAAATCTTTTACACAAGACACGTGCCTTTGTTATTTTTTTTTGGTAACATCCTAAATGGGAATATGGATCAAATTCATCTAATGTTACATTCTAATTTCAATCCAATCAAATTTTGGACCAATAATAAGGCATTCTGATCAATTTGAATAATTTGTGCACAAAGTGCTTAATCATGCTTAAGAGCTAATTAACCCAAATCAAGGAATAGTTAATAATTCCATGAAAACTTGTTGAAACCCTATTTTTAGAAATGAATATTGAATATCTACATCATCAAGTGACCTCATTTCTTGGGAAGACATCCCTAGGCCATAAATGCCACAAATATCAAGATTCATGCCCTCCATGCCTCATCAATGCCTTTCATGATGCCCTCCATGCCTCATCAATGCCTTTTATTATGCCCTCCATGACTCTTAATTTCCCCTTCTTCTAATGTCATGATGAGGATAATTATAAACTTAATTCCAAATATTGAATTAATCCTCAACCACACATCTCAATCTCAGGATGGATGGTTTAGGTTGATTCTGGACATTCTCAAAAAACTATAAATAGAGAGGCCATGAACATCATTTTTAAGCTATTTTGGTGCAAAGTTATAATGCACAAATATCTTCAAGAAGCTATTACAATTAGTGTTACCATGCCAAATTGATTCCAAGCCAAGTCAAGCCATAAGCCAAAGGTGCTAAGGAGAGATGGAGGTGGTCAAACTTCCATTTCCAAGGACTTCATGATCACAAGCTGAGTAAGCCACTACAACAAGCATTTTAGATCATCCAAAGAAGGTAAAAGAGGGTTTCTTTTGGACTTTAGTTGTGTGTTTTATTCATGTTTGTTAACTAAGATCTCCCTAGTGTCTAGGCCTAGAGATGCTATGTTAGTTAGTGTGTTTCTTTCATTTTATTTTCATTTTGGAACTAACACCATACTAACCATATTATTTTGAGTCAAATTCCTAGATTCACACATAGTCTCCCCTCCACCAAAAAAATCCCACTTTAAAGTCCATCTAGGCGTAGCCCTCCCATGGTAGCCCCAATAGTCTCAAAACCCTAATATGCTCATAGGCCCAACAATGGAGAATAAACCCCACACTAATTCCATATTTCTAGTGAGCTAAAAATACCTATAAGTCCCTACATATCTGGACTAGAAAAACTGGTGCCCACCCAAACACTATCTTATCAAGAAATATCTCCACCAACACACCCAATAAGAAATAAGGAAATGACTCACTACTTAAATTAGATAATGCAAAACAAGAAACTACCATCATCATCATAGTCATCAAATGCCTCTCATCTTGAGCCTTTTATTAAAATGGATCATAACTAAAGCTGTTGGCATGTCAACTAGAAAGGGCTCAATCTTCATCATACAAAAGCTTCATCTGCTCATCCCTTTCCTCACTCTCAATATGGTATATTGGTTCCCCCTGAATGGGTAGCCATGTAATCCTATGAACATCCTCTAGTAGGATGGTCATCTCTCTTGTCAGCAAGAAGAAGGTGTTCATGGCCAGATCCCATCTCTTAATGAGGGTCATGATCATCTCTAAATCTTATAGCACATGATCATAATGTCTCATATCTCTAAGGCCAACCTCCTCCATATGTGTCTAATCATCCCTATTCATTCCTCCATGGATTTCCACAAAGATCCTAAGAACTTGATCCCTCATCTGGATCTGATCTCATGCGTACAAAAATTCAAGTTAACATGCACACTTAGTTTTCCATTATCATTTCTCATGTTCATGTACTTCATTAATTATACTGAAATCAACCTCTTTATCAACCTATACCCACCTAAATTAACCTATTCCAATACTACCCTTATACCACTACAACTTTACCTCTAGCACTTGAAATTGACCATCACCCACAAAAATTTTAACACCTACCCTAACATATCAAACCAACACCTAACTCTTTTTCCAAAAAACACCCACTCTAACCAATAACCATTTTAACACATCACTCCGATTTTAAAATTTTCCTATCCTAACTTATACTTAACATTTTAACTACTCCAAACCTTTAAAACATTTTTCTACATTTTTTTATCAACCCACCTTCACTAATCACCTGATCACCACTGGTCATTATGACCATCGATGGTCAATTGACCATTTTGATTTGATAGTCAACTGTCGATAGTCAGGTCAAACCATCGACAATCATTATGTGTGACTACAAATGGAAACACACCTAACCTTACCTTCCTAAAACCCAACAAAATAACAAAATTCAATAAATAAATTACCTAATTCTATCCTATACCCTACCCCCAACCTAAATACTCTTTCAATTTCAAATTTTATCTAATAATTTTCAAAATCACAAACAAAACCTAAATCTAGGTCAAACCCCCCAAAACACTACCAATATAAACATGAACTACCCAAATTCAACTTCAAAATAACCAAATTCACTAACCTATCAATTTAAAACACCACCTACCTCATTCTTAGACTAATATCAAGGATGAAGCCCACATCCCACTACTTGGTTGCATCCTCATCCACCCTACATCTTTGGTCCTAGTAGTCAACCCTCAACTCATGCCTCTAACCAATCAACAATCACCAAGTCATCAAAATGCTTAGTCAACCCTCTCACATAAAATGCCAAATCACTAGTACACATGAAAAGCACAAGAGTCAACAAGCTAAAAATGAAAATATTTTATTTTTTTCACTTTTTATCCTCTAGCCTTATAGGGTTTCCCCCTGACTGTTGATAGTCATGGTGACTATCGATGGTTGATTTTGGGACCCCTAACCGCCAATGGTCAAGAAACCCACATTTAAAAAAAATTAATGACCCACACCTAAGTACCAATTTTTTATAGATTACCTTCTCCCTCAAACCAAAACCAACCTTTGGACAATACCTTATTTGACCTACCAACCACCCAACCATGTCCACCTCAACATTGGTCATTTTTTGACCCAATTTTTGCATATTTTTATGACAGCCTTGCTTGGTCTTTTTGACCACACCAACCAACCTTGCCATTTTAAATATTTTAATTTGCACCACCTCATGCACAACTAGACCATTTTTTTTTCAAGGGAGCACTTCGTACCTTAGATAGCTATGAAAACATTGACCTTATCTAAGAGACTCAAGAGGAATAACTTGATCATCTATGCCTAATGTTGTGGCTTGGTTACCCCATCACCAGTCCTTCTAAAAGCAACCTTATTTTTTACCAATTATGATAACCTTAGTCTTTCCATGATCTTGATTATTGTACTTCTTCATTTTTTTGCACATGTTTACACTTCAAATGCCCAACTACCATTTTTTCACTAACCTCATGACTCAATATAAACTACTTATCAAACCCTAGCTCAATTTCACCTCATTGACTCCTAGTTTGAGAGGGTAACACCTCCTCCCATACTAAGGGCAACTAGACCTTCGATTGAGAAATCTATTTTTATTTTGTAGCATGTTGATTCAAAGCTGAATAACAAAAAGGGGAAAATTATAGACACTATAAAACCACACACAATGGAAAAAGATGTCAATATGCCTAGGGATACCTTAGGGACCACCTAACCCTTCTTGACCCACTAACTAACCCATTATACCTTGAGTCAAGTTAGCTACTAAAGCTAACTAACTCACTAAATTACTAAATTAACCATTACCCAACCCCTTGTAACTCACCTTGACCAATTTTCCTCTAAAAACTCAATCATTGATGGTTAGCTTGACTACCGATAGTTAGGTTGACCATCAATGATCAAGTCTTCCTCATTCTTACATAAATACCAACTATGTGTAAGCTAGCATGGCACAATTAAATATGTCTACCTTTCTCATTGCTAACAAACTCCCAAGCATCAAAATTAGGAATCCAACCTCTTAGGGAACCTTATATCCTCCATCTCTCTTTGCCTATAAAAGGAGGGGATTAAGAGGTGAAAAAAATCCATCAATCATAAGAGCATTTTAGCATACAAGTATTCAAGCTTCCAACCAACTAGTCTTCCTTCCAATAATTTAGTAACTAAAATAGAGATATGAACCTCTTCCAAAATTTATCTTTAGGAAAAGTACCTTTACTCTACCAAAATATCTCCATACATCAATCATCAACCATTTAATAAGCAATAGGTATATTTATACTTCAACTTTATTTTCTTGGTTTCTAACTTTCATGCCTGAATCAAACCTCCTACACCTATCTTTCAACTTCCTTGCCCCTAACCAAAACTTAATGATCATTAACCCATTATATAACTCTTTTTTAGTACCATCAAAATCTATATTTAATTGTTGATTGTTATCATAACCATTGATGGTCACCTCCAACCATCTATGGTTACTCAACTACTGACAGTTAGATTAATCATTGATGATCACCTTGACTATCAATGGTCACTCTAGTAAGAAATAAAAAGTTATTTATAACCCCTTACCCCCAACCAAATCTAAATTTTTGTGTCCCTACTTATTTACAAACCCCTACTTGATTTTATGAACTGACCTGATCTATTTTAGCACTAGTATTGACCTGTTCTTGCTATATTTAGTTAATTTCTCTATCAAGCATTTATTTTATTCTTGTATTTCATTTCAATCACTTTATATTATTTGATGCAAGTACTTTAATTTTATCTCTTTCAACTTAATTGTTATCAAATAATGAATTAACAGCCTCCTAACAAGCTCATACTTCTTGGATCTAACTCATACTAAGCAGTCCACCTAACTATCTTTCTAACAATCCCTTTTGTAAGTACTTTTTTATTTACAAGTCATATTTCTAAGATAAAAAGGATCTCTTCACACTCATCTACATAACATGCGCATAACAACCAGGTTTTTCTACCACACTCTTATTACTAGTTTCTTACCTTCTTCCTTAATTAAGAAATAAGCAAAAATTAAGAGAAACAGGATGAACCCAAGGCCAAATAGCTCACGAGGTTTCTAGTTTTTGATCAAAGGTAGATCATGTGGTCCATGTTCATAATGTCCAAGGCCAAATATTTTCTAGGTACACCACTGAAGATATAATTTGGCAAATTCTAGTTTGTTTAAATAAGAAAATTAAAGGTAAAGGGTCAGATAGAAGAGGTAGTAGAGGAAGCAAGAAGCAGATGATCAAGTCCCCCATAGATTAAATTGGTTTGGTAGTGTAGAATCTCAAAAGGAATGATGGTTATAATATTGGTATCATAACCTAGATTATGGTTAATGTTCCCATACACTTGAGGAGTAGGGAAGGCATCCAAGGCCAAAATATGATACTCTCCCATAAAGAGACATTATAATGTAGGTTTTAAGGGGTCCTATGTGAGAATCTGAAAAGAAGGGATAGATGAGCTAGTTAAAGATTCATCAACGGTAGGGGTGGAGTTGTTGGTTGGTGGTGAGGTGGATGAGCAAGGAAGAAGAACATCATTAGGTCAATATGTCATGTTTCAAGATGTGAAATGACTTGGGTTAGCTTGTATGGTGATGACTTGACCCTCATGTTTGAATTTGACACATCGATGTAAGGTAGAAAGGACACAACTCATAGAGTGGATCTAAGGGCATCTGAGTAAGATGTATTAGAACTCACCTTATATGACTTAGAAGAGCTCTAGAAGTGTGCGATGTCTCAAATGGATGTGGAGGATGACTATTCCTAAGGTTGTGGCCATAATATCATTAAAGGAATGGAGGACCACTGTGGTTTCCAACATGATATTCTTTGGTGGATTGAGTTGGTCATAATCATGAGAGGAGATATTGTTTTTAATATATCCTCTATCAATCATCACCCTTTTGATGTGGGTTTAATTGATGTATGTAGTGATAAAGAAGGGAGGATTAGGATCTTCAAGATAAATAAAAGGTATTTTTGAATCCTTGAATGTGATAAGGGTAGAAATTTGAAGAGCTCTAACAAAGGTTTCAAGAGGTTGAGGGTCTTTGGGTTGGACCTCTATATATTATAGATCCTCTATCAATTATTGATGATGATAGGGCAAGGTATTTATTAGTTCATATAGCCTCATCTTCATAGGTGTCTGGTGAAGCTATTTCAAAACTACTCATTGGATAGATTCAGAAGGGTTAGAGGGAGAGGCACCCAAAATATATATTTTGGGTTTTGGTGAAGATGAAGGTGCTTAAGTCTATTTGGAAGGTTGAGGGGTAGAAGGATAGGTCCATGAAATGAATACTTTGGCCTTTCCTTTATCCTTCTACTAGGCTTGATATCGAGTGACTATATGGATGGTGTGGATGAGGGGAAGTGTTGGGATAGAAGTTTACTTTGATTCCTCCCCACTCTTGGATGAGAGTGTGGGAGTGGGTAAATGTTAGATAGGTTTATTTGGTGGTTGTTTTGATGATGAGCTTAAGAGAGGTTCATCTGATAATAGATCATCCTCATCCAATAAGTTATGGACAAGTGCTTGGAAATATTTATAGTTCTTTATGCTGTGTCTAGGTGTCTTATGGTATGAGCAGATCGAAATGTCATTGAATTAGGATGGTTTAAGACTTGAAGGCTCAAAGGGTTTGATATTGGGTATGTTTAAGGTCAAAGTTTGTAATAACATCTTTAAAATGGCTGAATAATATTTGATCAAAGGTGTTGATGGTGATGGGGTTTTTGTTTTGGGGGTGGGAGCCTTCCTAGAAGTAGGATTCACCATGGAAGTTGTGGGTGGCAGAATAGTTTTGGTAGGTGGGTTTGATTGAGATTTTTTGGTGTTGGATGGTTTTGAGGTGGAAGGTTTAAAGGTGAAAGATTTAGAGTGGATGATTGAGATGATGAAGGTTTAGAGATAGGTGGGAAGGTAGAGGTAGATAGTTTGGTTTAAAATGATGGGGAGTTTGATGTTGTGGAAAGGGTAGGTAAAGGAAAAATAAAAGGAGGAAGTTTATTTTGGGTAGTTTTGGGAGGGTTTACTTTATTGGTAGAAGGATAGTCTCCTAGGATGGAAGAAAGATGGGGTCCAAAGATATAAGGAAAAAGAGAAGGGGGTGGTATGGGTCTAGATCTAGGTGGGAGTTTAGGTGGTTCCACCTTCTTGGTTGGTTTGGTTTAGGATTTATTTGGTGGATTAGATGGGCTTCAATCTAACTTCAAATGTGGATGGATAAGGATAGGATTAGGAAGTACCCCTAAATTCTTGATAGGTTTTATTAGAGAGGTGTAAGGTGATTTGATAATTTTAAATGGAGATGGTTTGGATGGTTCTTCCATGGTGTTAGAGGGAGAGTTGTTTGATGAAGGGATTGAGGTGATGATAGGCTTAATGGTAGATAAAGCGTTGAATTTTCATGATTTTTTTGATAGGGGATCCCAAGGTGGTGCCAAAAGGTGGCTCAATCCAAATCAGGTTGAGAAGATAATTCTAGAGTTTGGACTAGTCTAAAGAAGGGTTTGTAAACTAGTTCAGTTCTTTGGGTATCAATTTCAAAGATTAGGCCCATAGGTTGAGGTAAGGTAATGGTTTCTCCACCCTTGTCCTTGATGAAAGGTTTCAAGATTTAGGAAGATGTTTCCTCCATGGAGGAAGTGGGTAAGGTGATCTCTCCTTGTGAAATGGTTTCTAAATAAAGAGTGGGTGATTCCAAGATGGGGGAGAAAGGTGTGATAGAAATGGTTATCTCCTTTGGTATTTATATCAAAGGAGAGGTGGGTAAGTTTGTTACCTCATTAAGAGAAGGGAAGGAGGTGGTTTATTCCTTTGTTTGGGTGTCCAAAGGAATGGATGGTGATTCCACCATTTAAATAAGTGAAGTTGAGAAAGAGGTAGTTAAGGCAATGGTTTCCTCAATAATAAGTTCACTGATAATTACATTGATTGTATGGACCTCATGAGTGTGGGATGATTTTGATTTGTTATCATTGTGGTTGGTAGAAGGGACATGATTGGGAAAAGGTTGTTAAAATATGTTGAGTGGCTGATTCAGGGGTGTATTGGGATTGTCCAATACAAGTTCTACCTTATCGATAAAGTTTTGGATAATGATTTTAAAGGTGTTACACCTACTAACATCATGTCCAATGACATGGTGGAAAGCATATAGATAATTCTCATTATACCAACCAGGCATATAATGAGAAGCATCAAATTATTGGGGAGGTTTGATGGGAAGAAGTTGTATGATGTTGGATTTGAGTAACTTTTCTAAAACTAAAGCATATGACTCCCTTAGCAAAGTGTATTTTTTTGGGGTGGCCCAATTTTGATTTTGGGTTTGTTGATTGGAGGAGTTATAGGAGTTGGTTTGGTTGACAACTGAAGGTGGGGATATTTTTAGGACAATTGAATTTATATCTACCTTTGGTTTGGTGTTAGGGTAATTAAATTGGTTGGTATTTTTGGATGGGGAAGGGTAATTGGATTTGAAGCTAAAGTTTTTATTTCTTAGTTTTGACTTCCCCTCATCGATGGATCTAATTTCTAGTTTGCATTCCATGGTGAAAGCCTCTTCAAAAGTTATAAAGGTTTGAACCTATAAAGTAGGGTAAATACATTTGGCACAAGCCCAAGAGAAAATTTCAATAAACTTGGGTTTGGGAAAGGAGAAAGAGAGCTAGTTGATAAGACCTCTCCATCAGTCTACAAAATCAGCAATTGATTCATCATCAAATTGCCTAATGGAGTAGAGATCGGTAATGGAAACCTTTTTAGATAAATTGATCAAAAAGTGGTCTAAAAAGGTTTGGGAAAGTTGGTAAAATGAGAAGATAGAGTGATTGGTGATATCACTATACCAATCTAATGTTGGTCTAGATAAAGACATAGGAAAGGTGTGAAGGAGAAGAGCATCATCATAGGCAACAAATTAGCAAGAATGTCAAAATGCTCTCAAGTGTTATTGGGGGTCCTCATTGCTTTAGAATTTAGAAAATTTAGGTAGTTCCCATTGAGGAGGGTAAGGTTGGATAGGGATGGATGGGTGAATAGGTTCACTATAGATTTGGTTGAAAGATAATAGGTTGTGAGCCCCTAATATAGATGACTCTAGGTTGGTCATTTTGACAAAAAAAATTTTGGGGTTGGGGAGTTACATAATTGTATGGTAAATTTTATTCTAGTTGGGTGGATGTAATATATGGATAACTGGTATAAGGTTGAGAATATGTCACATATTAGTATGTGGTCATTGAGGGTTGGGATAATAACACATAAGGGTTAATGGGCATAAGAGGTTGGGTAAAAGATGGAGCTATGTATCCTTATAGATTAGGAACATAATGTGGGTAGGGTGTCATAAGTATTGGTTGAGTTGATGTGGGTTGGTTTAGAGGTATGGTCAGATTGGTAGATTAGGGAATTGTTATAGATTGGGTTAGAGGTATAGATGGGTTAGTTGGTTGGGGGTGAGTGGTAACTCTAGTAATGATAGGTGGAAGGGTAAAAGGTATAGAAAGCACCACATTTTGAAGTGGGTTGGAGATTGGTGGGTTGGCAGTGATAAGGGGAATAGTGGAAATATGGGTAGAAGTTATCCCCATAGTGGATGGAGCATGGGTAACTAAAGGCAAGGTTGTCCCTATGTTGGGGGAGTTGTTGGTTGGTGTAGGGGGTGTTTGGTTATTACTTGGGTTATTTGATTGAGTTTGGGTGGAGGTAGTAGGTGGATTATTGGTAGAGGAAGATGTTTGAGTGATCATAGGTTGGGTAGAGGTGGTAGAAACCATGAGATGGGGAGGCATCCCATAAGGTGGATCACTAGAAGGAACTAAAGTAGGGGTATGATAAGATAGGGTGTTGAAGTAATGTTGGAGGGATATAGGATTATTATCAAAGAAAGTGGTGAAATATACATCACCTTGGATAACTATCTAAGGCATGGTAAGGGGTAGAAGGATGGGGAGAACCCTCAAAATCTGAGGTATACTCTATGAAGGAAGAGGAAGAGGATGGTGGCTCCTGGTTGGTTTATTTTATCAATTATTATCTAGTAAAACCCATATGAGGAATATAAAGGGACAAAGGAAAACTCATAACTCAAACACAAAGCAAACAAAAGAAAGAGATCTCAAGGTTATAAAAAACATACACTATAGCACATTTAAAATCTTAGGGTACCTTTTATCTCACTTTTGGATTATGCATTAATTAGAAAGTGTGAAAAAGAACTTGGTTTGTAGAATAGGTACTAGAAAAGAAGTCTATGTTTGGTTTTAGGTGTTCAATACTCTCAAAAAGATATATGTTGGAAATCAATACATGTCTTGGTATTTATGCCTATCCCCTCACTTCACACACTACAGTGATAAGGATGTTAGGCGATTATCTAGTATATAATGATTTTCATAGTTTAGGAAACTCAACCAGAGAGCTAAGTTTTGGTTTCTCTTATTGGTAATGAAATCCAAGTAAGATAGCCAAAGGGTGATGATGATCTGCTAGTAGATGGAACCCTAGCTGGGCCTTATGTCAATAGTTATGATGTTTTAATTTATTTAAGTGGTTTGGTATGGTGTGTGATAAAGAAGTGAAACTATGATTGAATTACTTTTCCTTTATTTTTAACTACATGAGCTAAACATGAAAGCAATCAATGTATGTAAGGTTTATTTTATACCCAAAATAGATTCTAAAATATTTATATGAGCATAGAATAATGAAAAAAAGGATACCTATATGTTACTAGGTCCCACCGGGTGTGCTACAATGTTTTAGTGATTTTTGGCTTATTTTTCAAAAGGGGAAGAAAAAGAAACTAAATATGGGTGTGGTTGAAAAACTTGTTTGGTTGTGCATACATTGAATCAGATGATTATGAAGAACTCCTCTTTGGCTTGGGAAGATGACCTAAAAATAAGAAAACACTAGAGAAAATGGTTGGTTAGATAGATATATGAGAGGATTGCCTAGTGTTAGTTAGATCCAAGAAGCGTGAACTTACTAGGAGGCTTTCAATCCACTCTTTTATAACAATTAAGTTGAAAGAGATAAAGATGAAATACTTGCATCAAATGATAGAAAAGATTGAAAAGGAAATTCAAGAAGAAATAAATTCTTGATAAAGGAAATAGATAAATTAAGTAAATAATGGATCAATACTAATGCTAAATGGGTTCGGTTAGGTTCAAAAAATAAGTGGGGATGTTATGAATGGGTAGAGAGTTAGAGAGTGGAATTTGGTTGGGAATACATAGGTGGAAATAGCTTGCTATTATTTCTTACCACAGTGACATTTGGTAGTTAAGGTGATCATTAACAGTTGAGTAATCATTAGTGGTTAAGCAGAACATCAGCAATTAAGGTGACTATCGATGATTGTTGTGGGTTTTAGGTATGTTTAAAAAGGGGTTATATAATGGATACAATGGGGTGTTGAGGGTATATTTATGGTTAAGGGGTCATAGGGTAATAAGTAAAAGGGTTTGACTCCAATAGGGAAGAAAATCAAAAACCAAGTAAATAAAACTTGAAACAAATAATGTACCTAGTTTGTTGCTTGATGGTTGATGGTAGACTTAGAGGCAATTTTGGCAAAGTAATAATAATTTTCTTAAAGAATAGTTTTACAATAGGTTCGGGTCTCTGTCATATCTATGAATTATTGGAGGAAGACCTATAAATAGTTTCTTGATGCTAAAAGATCTTGATGACTGTTTGTTGATAGCTTGATTGCCTGATTGCTAAATTCTTGGGTCAATGGATACTCTTTAACCTCCCACTCCCCTCCTTTTATAGGCAAAAATAAATGGAATTAGAAGGTTCCATAGGACATTTAGTTGGTTCTTTTGATGTGTTATCTTGTACATAACTCAAGATGTTTTTGTTTAGGTAGGGAAGACTTGACCATCGATGGTCAAGGTGACTGTTGGTGGTCAAGGGTTCAAGGCTAAGTGGGGTAAAAGGGTAGGTTAGTGAGTTAGGTCTATCTAGTTAGCTAAACTAACTCAGGATCATGGTCATAGGTTGGGTAAGGGTCTGATTTAAGGATGTTTCAACATTTAGAACCATCATGTGTGGTTTTCTAGTGTCTACATGTATGTAAGGTTGGATATTAGCAACACTATTATCTATCTTTCACATTTCATTCAAGAACCAAATATGAGTCACTAAAAAATAACAAATTAGATATTGAGATATGTATAAAAATGGGGGACAAAAAACATGAAAATATTAAAAAAAAACATATCTTCTTTTTCAAAAGGTGTACACCATTTTTAAAAGGGTGTATACCCTTTTTAAAAAAATCAAAACTTGACATGGCTTGAAATGGTACCAAAGTTAAAGGGTGTACACCCTTTCAAAATTTATAAACATGCCAATTTGTTAAACCCATGTTTCATTCTTTCACTTGGCCTATTTGAAGCTCTTATGTTGTAAGAAAAAAAGGGCGTGCATGCTTTTACATTCCTTAGATCTGAGCAACAATATTGCACACTTGTATCATGGTTTTTGGTAAGCCTTTTTTTATAGGGAATGTTTAGGGTTTGTAACATATATTTTATGATGCATTTAATAATAATCACAAGGTAAGAGGGTGTTCAAATTAAATTTAAATTTATCTCACAAAAACCTTAAAATAGACATAATATAAATGTCTATTTTTATAAATTTAGTTACTTGATTCAATGGACCCATTTCTTGAAGAAAACTTTGAACAAAACTGTGATGAAAACACCCAAAATTTTGACTTCCCAAAAAAAGAAGCTCAATTATATGAACAATATAATTCAAAAGAAATAATAATAAAAAATTATTATCAATATTTTGTGTGACTATTCAAGTCATAGTATATGAAATTCACTTGCCAATGTATTGGAGGCTATTTTTAATGAAGTGGGAAATATCACTTCCAAACATGATGCAATGTTACATCAAAGAGAGGTGTTAAAAATTTATTATTCTGATACATTGTCATATGAGGACATAAAAAAAATAACAAAATAATAAGTGTGTGCTTTTTTTGGTAAGCCTAAAACCATCGAGCCACCACCAATGAGTTTCAAACATATTATCATTGTTTTGTGTGTTCATACAAATATGAAAAATAACTTTTAGGATAGGTGGTGGATGGTGTTTGATAAACCTCCACACAATAATAATGAGGTTCTATTATATGTTTTTTTTTTTAAATTAATATGATTTTGTTCTAAACTATATACCAAACTATTTTAACATGAAGGCCTCCCAAGGTGGGGTAGGTGGGTCCTCATTTGATATGCCTGGTGCTAATTCAGTTCAAAAAAGCCAAAATTGATGAGAGAGAAATAGAAGAACAAAAACACATCATTCTATCCCCAACATATTAAATCATATTAGACATATGGATGCCCTTACAGAAGTTATTAGTCTCACATAGGTTATTATTGACCATGGGATGCATAAATTGAGGAGTTATACACAAGTTACAAGTGGTGGTACATCTTGTAGTGTTCCTCTTATTGATGCTTCACATGGTGGCATAGTTCAATATCATCTTACAATTCCTATACATTGTTGTAAATCATGTGGGAGGAAGTGTACTAGACCACTTGTTCAAGTTAGACATACATGGGTTACATTTACAAATCTAATAGGCACACCTATGGAGATTAGACAAATTTATACAACACATTGTTACACAACAATATATGGCATCTACAATTGATTTAACATCATTACAGACTAGTACAAAATAATATATTCCATCTATAGTTTTTTCATCACCTTGTGACACTATCACACTCAAACATCCATATGTAGTTGAGTTAGTACCTTAGGACACTAGCATGCCAGAGTATATGCCATATGCAGTTGTTTTACCACCTCCCATCAACACACAACTAGTTATGTATGGATTATTTACTTCACTATTTATATTTAACACACATGTTTAATTAATTATAAATTTTTATGTATGTAAAGGAATATTAACATTGTCTTGTAGGATATGTTTACTTAATCAACTAGCATTTGAATTATTTCATTTGTTTATTATATATATGACGTTGATATATTAGATACACTAGCTGGTTTAGATTCTATTTTTGAGAAATTAGCACTATAAAACACACTCAATGGATAGGACCTAGGTTCCCCAAAGCTCTGACACAACTTGTTAGATTTAAGAGCACATTGATTACAAGCAACTTAAACATGTGGAAATAACCACAAATAACTACAATGAGAAATATATGAGAGGGTATTCAACTCAATTAGAAGGAAATTACAACAAAGAGATCACAACTTTGTGGGCATACCAGTAATTTAACATACAAGTCACAATAAACAGACTCAAGCACAGAGTTGTTGTTACAACCAGTCAATATATACGAACCGATACTCCCATCTCACCATGATCTTTCTCCTTGATGTTTTTTTCATCATCTTGCTCCCCCACTGATCTCCTTTTGACTACCCCTGTAGACCAACCTGATCTTACTTATCAATATAGATGCTCCATCTTATGTAGTTGATTTAGTACCTTAGGACACTAGCATGCCAGAGTATATGCCATATGTAGTTGTTTTGGAACCGCACAGGCAACCGACATCGGTCCCTATATGCCTGGTTGACCAACTCCTACCAATGTCAACCTACCCGACATTGGTTATGGCCTATCGATGACTGTGACACTCAACAACCCTCCATGTTTGCATCTAGGTGAAGCTTTTAGCTCCACAACCACAATCTCAACACACAACTAGTTATGTATGGATTATTTACTTCACTATTTATATTTGACACACATGTTTAATTAATTAGTAAACCTTGCTCTAAGAACCTCCAACCTCGCTATGATACCACTTGATATGACCTAGGTTCCCCAAAGCTCTGACACAACTTGTCAGATTTAAGAGCACATATGATTACCTTTGTATAAGCAACTTAAACATGCGGAAATAACCAGAAGAACAAATAAATATCAATGAGAAATAACATAGAATATGAGAGGTAACACACAATTTTATTCAACTCAATTAGAAGGAAATTACAACAAAGAGATCACACTCTTTCTTCCACTTTGTGGGCATACCAGTAATCTTCCCTCAAGAGTAATCTTCTCTCAATACAGGTCACAACAAACAACTGAAGCATAGAGCTGTTGTTCACCTCAACCAGTTAGTACAACACTGCCAATACAACTGAGTATGAACCGGTACTCCAAGTAGATCTCACCATGATCTTGCTCCTTGATGTGTTGCTGTCACCTTGGATCTTGCTCCCCCGCCAATCTCCTTTTGACCCTCGCACACACACACCCCTACAGACCAACCTGATCTTACTTATGACATGTAGATCTCCACCATGATCTTACAACACCCTGCAAATCAAAACCTAATCTTACATACATGAAGAATCCTACTTTATTTTACCATGGAAGAACTCTCCTAGTTCTACACTTTACAATACAGCCCCATGGGTCTATTATATAAATCCCATGCATAGACTAATTTAGACAAGTGGCTCAAGAAAGTAGTCTTTAACATGCAAACAACCCATTCAACTAATTGACTGTTCATCAACAGTAGTTCTAGAACCACACAGGTGACTGACATCAGTCCCTGTTTGCCTAGAGGTGACCGATGTCAGCGGACTCCTGTCGATGTCGGTTGCTTTCTATCAACCCCTGTCTGACGTCAGTTGTGGCCTACCTAGACTATGACACTCAGCAACCCTCCACATCCAAGTGAAGCTTTTAGCTCCACAACCTAATAATCCATCAAGTTAAGATGACATAATCCTTAATCATCCAGTGGTAGAATTCTCAAGCTCAGATGGAGGAGCTCATCAAGGTGCATAAGACAAAATAGGCCTTAAACTTAAATATTATCAAACTCAAACATCTGGACATCCTCATGGTAGTTTTGGTAGATAAAAAAGAAGATTTGATCACCTAGAGCAGTGATGTTGATGACTTCATCAAGAAAGTCATAGACTTGGTAAACTAGATTGAGAAACTTTTTGGGAATCTATTAAATAACCCTTCTCAAACCACTACTTTAGGCTCTCTCTCTCTCTCTCTCTCTCTCTCTATCTCTCTCTCTCTCTCTCTCATAGATTTCTCTCTCCTCTTCTCTTCCACTCCTCTTGCAAGATATAAAGACATAGGATGTGTGTGTGTGTGTGTGTGTGTGTGTGTGTGTGTGTGTGTGTGTGTGTGTGAGAGAGAGAGAGAGAGAGAGAGAGAGAGAGAGAGAGAGAGAGAGAGAGAGAGAGAGAGAGAGAGAGAGAGAGAGAGAGAGAGAGAGAGAGAGAGAGAGAGAGAGAGAGAGAGAGAGAGAGAGAATTATCTCTCATTTCTCTCTCTCTCTCTCTCTCTCTCTCTCTCTCACAATTATTTTTTTTTTTCTAACCTTCTCTCACTCTCTCTTTATGTACAAAAGGAATAATTTATATTTATCTTAAAATAGATTTAGTTTTATTTTATCAACAATTTACCTATTTCATTTTTTGGTGTTATAGATGATGAGATATGATATGGGTACACTTCATATATCATAAAAATCTATGACTAACATTTTAATTTTATCTAAATATCTAGTATCTCCTTAGCACCACTTGATTCAGAGATAGATTGGTGAGAACACATATTAACATTATTTTTTAACTTCAAGTAATGATACTATACATCATATTTATATTTGTATGCACATATAGATATAAATCTATATGTATACTCCATAGGATTCTCCATATCACATAGCCCTAGATAACCTTTTAGGTGGCATGTAGTGAGTTTAGAATCACCTTGTTAAAAGTTTTTTTCTTGGAAACTCTATCATTTTCCATATATCATTTTAATGCATTAAAATTTATATTTTTTATGCTATGAAGGTGCCACAATTTTTTAAGGTTGTGGTAAAGATGTTTGGTCCTTCACAAGCTGAGAGGAGAGTTTCTCACCATAATGAGTCATCTAGCATCCCTAGTTCTACAACTATGGTGATGAGGCATAATTTATTTGGAGGCAATGAGAAATAAGAGAGATAATTTTTGTTTTAGGGATAGTTTTATGAATAATCTATTTTGTATAATGATATAGCCCAATTTGTATGCCATTTATATTATGGTGTAGATTTTATCTTGATATGACCTATTTTTTATGCATTTGGACATAATTTAGATATAATACATATTTTTTGGCATATCTATGTGAATCACACACTGTTATAATTTGTGTATACATATTTGATTATTATTTATTATTGATATTACATACATGTTATCCTTCCTAAAATTATTCATAAATGAATAAGTTTTCAAGCATGGTTGTATTAATGAATGAATAGTTTAAATGTTTAGATTTTGTGAAATTGATGTATTATTATTATA